>PVIJ01000022.1:268227-432675 GCA_004024925.1 Scalopus aquaticus | reverse complement strand
AACTCTATGCAGTTTTAAACTGCACCCATGTGGGGATAAGCCACTGAGATTTGGAGCTTGCTGGCTACCCCAAGGGTCATCTGGACCTGCTGCATTTCCTTATATGGTAATACCCACAGTGGGAAATTGCTGGCAATTCTTTCACACCCACTTGCCTCTAAGGCTGGTAGTCAGTGGTCTGAGGCTGATGTGACAGGTGTCCATGAAGAAAAGTTATCTGCAGGCAGCGGCAGGGCCACCCCAGCTGACTGGAAGCATTATGTCAGTGCCTGAGAGAGACCAAGGCATCTACAACTTTTCATTTCTATTGACCAGCAGCACCTACTTGGCTCACAACAGGCTGATCTCCCTTTAATACATCTGGATGCAGTTGGTTGGCAAATGGATATGCAAACAAAATAACACCGACAAACTGACCACCATCTCCTCAGAGGGGTCTTGGAAAAGGAGAGAAGTCATTCTTGCAAGTAAAACTCTCAGAGAGGAAGCTCCACACAAAGGCTGTGAGAAGACGATGACAGGGAAGGGCAAGACTGGAACAAGAAGAGTCAAATTCCTACAGGGCAGTGCACCAAATACAAAGAAACTGCCAGAAACACCATCACAGACATCGCTGTGGAGCTGACTCACGGCTGCTCAACGCCCAGTCTAGTAGGGCGTTCAAAAGTTCCCCAGTTATATCTCAGGAGGAAGTTATTTTTAATTCTAGAAAACCTCCAGTACAAGGGAAGCCTCTTCCGGAGTGGGTTAAAGAGTCACCCAGGGCCTCTATGGAAGTTGACTTCTCAGAATTGTTTGATCCTCAAGGTCAGGTTTATTTTCAACTTCAGATCCTCTCACAGTCAAGAAGAAAACAAATCATAGAGAAAGAAGCCACAGAACAGTAACTGCCCTCAGGAATGTGACCTGAGAAGTTGTAACAAGGTGATGGAGGGCCCCAGCAAAGGGGTGTTTGACAATGTGAAGGGGCAGTTACTGGAAAGATTAGCTAGCATCACCCCTGGGTGTCATTTTGCAGCCCCATCTCCCATAAGATGCAGAGAAACTGGTGAGAGAGATGCTAAGTTTAGGGAGCCTAAAATTTTTTTTTTCATTCCCTCAAAGCTTTATGAGAGGTAGGGTCACTTAATGGTTAAGAATGCAAGCTCCATAGAGGGATGATGCTACGTGAAATAAGTCAGAAGAAAAACAAATCTGGGGTGGTGTCACTTATATGTGGAATATAGGGAAACCAGACAAAGGGTCAGCTAAAGCCAAACTAACCCCTGAAAACTAACTATAGAACTGAGTCTCCCAGAGCGGGAGGGAGCAGAGAGGACTATGGTGGTGGACTTTGGGTATCTTGGTGGTGGGTGTGGTGTGGTTATAACACATGAGGGGGGATCCTATACTTCTAAATACAAATAGTGTAAACCAATATAATTGTAATAACAGAAAAGAATGTGTCTTCAGAGACATCTGGCCCCACCATCTATTAGATGTGTGTCCTCAGACCTCTTTTTGATTTGGCTCCCTCATCTTTAAAATGGATATATTATCTATGATAGATAATATATAGATTATATATATAGAGAGTGTGTGTATATATATGTATATAATCTATACACATCCTAGACTGTTGAGCGTTAAACGCAGAGGACTGGGTTTTCACAGTTAACTCTTTTTTTTCCAATTTACTCTACTGAGCTTGTCTGTAAACATCATCATGATGTGCATTTTCTGCACATCATCCAAGAGTCAGAGAGAATATATATTTGGAAAACACCATGTCATACATGGCTCATACACTGCAGTTCATCAAGCACTCACAGAGGACAAAGACCTCATTTGATCTTTGTAAACACCCTAAGAGTTGGACAGACAACATCACGCCCAAGATCCACGTGAAGAAAATGACAATCAGAGCTTCAATGGCGAGTTCGAGTCATCTGCCTGGTAAGTGACAAAATCTGGACAAAAGCCACATTTTCCCGACTGAATCAGTCCTCCTGCTCCACTCAGGCTGAACTCCTCAGAGTTTCCACGGGAGTGGGAGGTGTTGAATTGTCCCTCCGGTGTTAATGGGTTTTAGAGTCAGAGGAGAGGATCAGGAGCGTTCAAGTGACACAAACATGGAAGTGAAAATCTGGAATCTGGAATAAGATTATCCTCTATTTATAGGACACATATTTCTTGTAGAAAAGGCAGGAAATGCAATTCAGCATGCTAGTGTCAAGTTTCACAGATTTCCCTGCAAGTCTTCCAAAGATTGACAAAGGTATTATAGCCACTGTGGCGAGTCTCCAGAATTTAACTGCCTCGGTCCCAGCAATTCTTCTATTGCCTTGGTAAAAGTGTGGCACACAGGTTCTTAAGCTTCTGAAACTGTGCAATCTTTCAGACGAACCAAGAATCCTATGTGTTGGAGACGTAAAAGCTTCATGTCGTAATTTCAGGTTACACTGGGACCTGAAAGGGAGCCGACACCCTCGACAGCATGTGGCAGCCCAGGCAATTCCTCTTGCTTCCTTCTTTTCCGCCTGGACCAGGGCCCAGACAAAACCTGGCAGGTGAATTCAAGAATAACTTTCTAGATTGGAGCCTGGTAGGGAAATAACAGCTGTGAAGCTGTATGGACAGGTAGAACCAGGCCAGTGAATGGCTGGTGAGCAGGACAAACAACAGGTGTGTGTGGGTCTGAAAATGAAGATGGCACAGGGGGCGGAGGACAGTAGGCAAGCAGAGCTCGAGCCAAGTAAGCAATCAGCAATAATTAAGGGTCAAGTTCCTCCAAAGAACTCTCTGCCTCAGAATGACGCCCCTTCACCCCGTCACAAAGAGGGAAAGCCCTGGCCTGCCTGGAAACTGGGGAGGTGTGGTTTCATAATACTTTTGAGAAAGTGCTATTAGAGAGAGAGGCAACATTAACCACGAGAAGCAAGTTGGTCTTGGAAACTCAATCTAGTTGAATAACAACTAAAACTGGCCCACAGAGTTAAAACTTTTTCGAGTGCAATGGCGACATCAAAGTCATAATGGGAAGAACAAAGTTGTTTTGCTTAGGAGAGAAAGCAGAAGTGTGTTTAGACCTTTCGTTTGTTTTAATTGAGGAACAGTCCTATGAGGTCTGCTCAGTAAGCTTTTTTAAGATGTCTCTCTAATTCTCCGTATGTTCACTCCTCATGTGCTTTATTAGTATGATTTTTGGATACAGAAATCAAAGGTCACTAGAAATTCAGCAAGAATGAGAAAAATGACTAGGTTAATATAAATTGAGCAAAATATATCTGTAGTACAGTTTCCAAAACATATGCTAAACCCATAATTATCTGTGGAACTAACCCATATAGTTTGAGAAGACGTTTTACCAAAAGGACACTGCATAAAAGTAAAATGACTCAAATTTGATGGGTCTAGTCATTGTGATACTGGAACCAAAACCCAGGTCTCCTGATGACTAGACCAGCGGAATATGGCCTCATTCCACACCCATGAGCATATTTGATAACTAAACTCTAACGTTCATGGAAACAGTAAATAAACTGGACAATGTGAGCAAGCCCTCCGAAGTAGTTATGACACTCTGGTAATGCTAAGTACACAGTCCTTTCAATCTGTGCCTGATAAATGCCATCTCCTGCAATCTAGGCAAACACTCAAGTACCATCTTAGATATCAAGATGCCAAGACCTGGTTATTAAATAATTTACTGAAATATGACAACATTCAGGAAGAAAAACAAGATTCAAATTTAGCATCAAGTCTCCACCATGAATGTCAGAGACATCTGGCCCCACCATCTATTAGATGTGTGTCCTCAGACCTCTTTTTGATTTGGCTCCCTCATCTTTAAAATGGATATATTATCTATGATAGATAATATATAGATTATATATATAGAGAGTGTATATATATTATACATAGAGAGTATATATAGAGAGTATATATATTATATATATAGATTATATATATATAGAGAGTTGTTCTTCAAAACAACAATCTCAGAACTTTCTAGCATTAGGCATTTTCCTGTGTTTTAAGTACATCCCTTCAAGTATCTTAGGTGACAGAGAGTACATGCAGTATACCATGCACTGTTACCCTGATGGGGGACACGAATGCAGAGAAAACTCTTAAAGATTGGTCCTTTATGTAAAAAAGACTGAGGAATTTATTGTAGGAGAGTTAGAAGGCCCTTAGTTTATTTGTGATTCACATAAGCAACCCCTTTTGGCTGCAGGATGCTCAGATGCCTCTATCTGGTTGTTCTAGAACGTAACTAGAACAATGTTGAGAAGGAACATCTGAAGAAAAAAAAAAGCCATGAAGATGGAAATAACGCGTAAAGCAGAGTTTTGAATGAGTGCTTGATAAGAGTGAAGTTATGGGCAATAAGGGAATCACTTTATGTAGGGGCAAATGAATCGACTATAATTTTAACCTAAAGTGCCACTATAGGGGTTGTAAAATTCTTTCTACTTGGATAAATACTTTCTATGTGAATTGCAGCTTTCAGTGAGAATGTAATAAAGAGTAACCTAACTTGACAAGACTCATGACTACAAAAAATGAGTTCTTGGTTAGGCAGTTTCAGGACAGGCCATCAGAATTGAAAAACTAGAATACAATCTGCAAATGATCCACCCAAAGCAGGGTGAAGTTCAAAAGCATTGAGTATGGACAAAAGCCAAGTGAGTTATAATAGGGAGAAGAGGAGTAGACAGCGAAGGACCACATCCAGACTGACCGTGGGGCTTAGATGGCCTCAGCAGCTCACGTGCATGTTTGTGTCATGTCCAGTTGAACATAGTAGGTGCCAACAATACAGTAAATGGGGGAGAGTACATATTACCAAATCTATCATGCAGCTTATAGTTGGGGGAGGTGTCAACCTGCAGGCTGTACAGCCATATACCCCAGTTTTGGCTTCAGGGTGACATACAAAATCCAACTAGAACTATAACCCAGAATTTCTACAAACACCAACACAAGGAAATGAACAGTGCAGAGACACAGGGAGGGGAAAGAGAGCAAAGGAGACAGAAGGGAAAGACGAAGCAAAGAAACAGATCTGGAGTTCAATATGGACTTTCTCAAAAGTCATCATTGTTCTACACCTTTGTGAAAATGTAAGGCTAGTTTGTTCTTGTCAGGATCAAATCTTGAAAAATGTAGGCGACTAGGTTTGCCTGTGAGAGCAGAAAGGATACCCAGGCAGCAACTGCTCTGCTACCAATACTCCCTCACTTCAGCAGGTGAGTAACACTCCTGTCTTATGAAATTCAGTTTCTTCACTCCCATCTATCCACTTTGATGATAAACACAGTAGTATCTCAATACCGCTATCTACCAGGAAGATAGAAGGATTAAAATAAAGGAATATATTATGCATTTATTAAATTTCTTAAATTTATGAAACTAATAATCGGTATAAAGCATTTCCAAAAATAGAAATTGCAAGAAAAATCACCCATAGACCTACCACCAAAATTATGACAAGTAAAACCCTGCTACATTTTATTCCAGTGATTTCACCTCTAGATTGTTAATAAAATTGAGTTAAATGAAATTGAATTTATTACAAATTCCTTAACACTCTTTATTTATTATGATAGTCATTAAGGAAAATTTTGTCTCAATTTCTGCTAATTGTTCTATGTTAAATTCCTACAGAGGAACAACTTGATCAAAAAGACCCTATACAATGATCAGCTGCCTTCCAGATAAGCTAAACAAAAAGTGAGAAAAGGAGATCCTTCTCCAAAGATGACACCTGGATGATGAACAGGGGCATGAAAAAATGCTCATCATCACTTATCATGGAAATGCAAATCAAAAACCACAGTGAGATACCATGTCACCGCTTATAAATGTTTCACCTGCATTTTATCCTAGAAATTAAGGTAGTATCCACTGGATGATAATTACTCTGATCTTTATTTTGTTTAAATTAAGTTAACCTGCCCAGCATGACCCAGATGGTGAGTGGTAAAGCTTAGGCTATACATCAGACCTCGTCAAAAACATCACTCTTGAACTGCAATCCCCAAATAACTTCCCAAGTTCATGAAGAACCCAGCCATTTGGGTTCTCTTTATCATGTTCCTTCTTATGCCATTTTACCATTATTCTGCTACAGTCAGTAACTCACTCAGCTACAGGGAGGGCAGAACAGCCACCAACACCTTCAAGCCTTCTGAAGTCTTTATTAAAGAAATCCCCCATTTTGTTCAAAATCTTCACTCCTCCCACCCTTTTCTCAGTCCTGCACTTCTACTAAACCTACACCTGGAGCTCATGAAGGCTATTCATTCTGGCATCAGCCTGCTTTATTATCCCATGCTCCATTCCTCAGCTCACACCCCTACCCACACTGGAAACACATTGCAACCACTTTCAATAGATTGTTATGGAAGTGCCATTACTTTACATCCTTGCTAGTGTTTTGACAGTACAGGGTCTTCCCCTCAGGTGTGGTCACCGTAGCCCTCCCCCTCCAACAAAGTACCCTCAGTCTCCACCATAGTCCATTGTCCTCTCCCTCCCCCACCTATTCTGTCCCTTCCCCTCCCCCTCTCAAAGCCAAAGAGCTATAGTAGGTTTCCAAGGGTTGGTTTAAAGTTTCTCTTTTACCTTTGTTTTGTTTGGTTTCTCTGTATTCCACCTATAAGTGACACCATCCAATACTTAACTTTCTCCTTCTGACTTATTTTACCTAGCTTCATCCCTTCCGGCTAGCTCTTATTTTCACAGACTGTTAGCAACTCCTCACTTCTATAATACTCCTTCTTTCACCCCACCCACCCCTGGCAGCCTCTGCCCCCAAATGTGAACCACTAAGAGCCACCAGAGGAAATCTGGCTGCAGGTGGCTGCAACTCCTACCTCTGCGCTCCCTCCCCAGCTGGGCCAGGAGGACCTCTGCACGCCTTCACATTGAGTAGTTCTTCGGGCACTCCCTGCGCAAGCAAACCACCCCTCTTTAACAGCAGAAGATATCAGGTCCACCCTTCTCTCATCCTTACCTTAGTCTGGGAGAGAACCATGTCCTTCCTCTTCGCATCTAAAGCTCTGGGTTTCTTCTCCTTTCCCAGACTTTGCTCCTTAAAGTGTTTTTAAAACTTATGTCTTCAACATCTTCTCCTTAGGTAGTTTGTCACCTACAGTTTGTTTTTGTTCATATAAATGTGCACACCACCCCCCCTTGCCCCCCCACACACGAGACTTGCTCTTGCTGTAAGCTGTGTTTCAGCTTTTCAAACTTTGTGAAGTGTTCTCAGCCTGAACCGGGTTCTTCAGAAGTTTACCCGGAAAGCCAAAGACTGAACTACCAGAAATGTCTGCAAAAGAAACTTCAGGTACATGATGTCACTGCAGGAGTGCAGAGAGCCAGGCACTCTCACCCAGCTCTCTCCAGTCTCCATTTGAGAGGGAATGTGGACCCACAGGCAGGAGGCTCCTTCTGCAGTCGGGGAGGGTCCTGGTAGGGGCCCAGGTGAAGCTCCTCCTCCAGGCGGGGAGGCTCCTAGTGCAGGCACGAGCTGGCCTAGTTAACTGACAACTGTTGATGTTTTCGTTCTGGAAATTTCCTTGTTCTTGAACTGGGCCAGAACTGCTCCTAGATGGTTTCTAGGCATCTCAGGTGTTGCTGCTGACTTATTGCCACAGCCAGTGTTGAAGGAGTAGAGGGACCATCAACCTAGACCAGTCTACTAAGACGCTCACCAGAAGCCTTCTTTGTTTCATTTACAATGCTCTATCGCTAGTATTTCTTTTGATAGCTTCTTAGGATTCCCATCTCTCTGCTTGCATAGCCCACCGTAGCGCCAGCAGGGGACAAGGCAGGTTCCCTATGATTCAAGCAGACAGGTAAAGGAGTCCTGGACCCCTCCGTGGCTTTTTCAGCTTTTAACTACCTTTTGTAGAGAGGCAACCAGGTACAGGGCAGACAACAGGGCTGGGGGTGTTGAGGGGGAGGAGGCTAGCAGACCTCCTAGCCCCCCGGCAAATCTTCATGCTCTCTGGGCTCTCTGCTCACCCCCAATGGTCCTCTTCCGTGTTCTTCCATGTTCTGTTCTCTGCTGCTGCTGCGCCACTGCTGCTGCTACTTCTTCTTCTGCTTATATCCTTGGCCCCCAGGCCCAGGTGCACCCACTCACGCACGTGCACGCCACACGCCAGGCGTTGCCACACGGCACACATGCAGGACCACAGATGTCCATTGTTAAATCCAATGGTGATGGGAGGGAAAAACTTGATGCCTCTTTCATTACACTACACCCATCTTGTAAGCTGTGCCCTTTATCCACTAGAGAGCTTGCATATTAGTTGTTTCAAGGGACAGGTCTGAGGTCCGGTAATCCCCAGATTTCTGTCATATCTAATTGTGACGCTTTCTCTGTCTCATCAATTGTTTTTTGTCTTCTGGTATATTATAATTTATTTTTTAATAAATATGGATGTTATATTTCAACCATGCAATGTGAAGCCACTATGAATCTATAATAATAGCTATACTTTAAAAGATAAACAATACCAAATACTAGTAATGATGTGAAGCAACTGGAACTCTTATACAAAACAGTACAATTGCTTTTCAAAAAATAGTTTGGTAGTGTAGCGCCAGGAAGGCACGGAGCAGGTTTTCTATGAATCAAGGTAGACAGGTAAAGGAGGAATCCTGGAGCCCTCCGTGGATTTTTCAGCCTTTTAATGATCTTTCTACACCATTTGTAGTGAGGCAACCAGGTGCAGAGGAGGCAGGGGGGCCTCCTGGCCCCCAAAGACTCTTTACTCTTTCTGGGCTCTCTGGTGTTCTCTCTGCTGGTCTCCATTGCATGGTCCTCCACTGCCTCGTCCTTTGCCACCGCTGTCCTCTGCTGCCTCATATGCTCAGTCTCTCAGCTCAGGTGTGCTCACTCAAAATACCCACACCCATGTTCCAGGCATCCTCCATCAGGCACACGTGTAAGACCAGAGCTGTTGATCACTGATGTTAATGGCGGGAGGGCAGAAGAAACCTGAAGAAGAAACACTTCCATTTACCCAATAGGCAGCTTCTAAGAAAGTTAAATTCATACCACACAAGTTATCAATCTTTCTGCTAGGCATTTATGTAAAGTAGATGAAACATGTGCAAAAGACCTGTATACACATATTAACAGCAGCTTTTCCCACAGAAACTCAGAACTGGGAGCTACTCAAATATCCATCAAAGGCTGAATGGATTAATTGTTGAACCTCCATCTAATGGCATATGACTTACCAATGGAAAGGTACAAGCTCTAAATTAACATGGATGAGTCTGAAAATCATTATCCACATGAAGAATACAGAAACAAAAGACAAAAACAGTGTTATCCCATGCAATTATGAAATGGCATTATGGGAAAAGCAAAACTATAGAGGCAGAAATCAATTTGATGACCATTCTGTGTGTGGGATTGAAGGGGGTTGATGTCAAGGAGCTGGCGGGAACTTGTTGAGACTACAAAAATATTCTGATCTACCTCTTGACTGAGGAAAGTTTGCATGCTTGTGTCAAACGCAGGCAACTATACATTTTACAAGGGTGAATTTTACTACATGTAAATTCTGACTCAATAAACCTGATTCAAAATAATAAACATATAAACAAGAGATCTTAATGACTGAGCACTGGAGTCAAATTTTACTATAAAACCACTTGTAGTCAGTGTCTGTATCACTAGAGCAAAGTCACCAAGTCTTGTTTCTTCACATATAAAATTGTGTAAAGCAGTAGTAGTAGTAGTAATATCTAGCTGATTTAGTTGCTGAGATCAAATGAGATATTGCATGCAAAAGTATGTATGACTCTGCCTGGCACCTGCCTGAACATACAAATGTTCATTAGAATTAGCTAGTATTGCTACTTAGAGCCAAGGATAATAAATGGAGTGTAAAACCATGGAGAAAGGTGATGGAAATGAGGAAGATTCAAAAGAAAAAGCTAGAGCTTTGAGCCCAAGCTTTATAGCTGCTCAGTGGTCTAGCATAGTAGGTCCTACTGCTCTTCACCCGTTCTCATTCCATGATAAAGCAAAACTCTTCTCAGCAACTCACTAACTGTAGGAAATTGATCTTCCACAACTCTATTGGTGACATAAATATTGCTTGCTCTGAGGCTTTTTCTTGACCTTGTAGCTATCTTGACTGGCCATCTCATCTCTTCTAGAAGACACTCCTGCTGTTATTCAATTAAGCCTGGACACCAGACCAGTGTCTCCCGGATGCGGAGTCCCCAGCCCAGATCTCCTGTGGGCACAGCCCACAGCTCACACTGGCAGAGCAGAGTGACGAACAGTTGGATTTAGAGCTTTCTGGTTCACCCTGCACCACAGGCAAAAAGCAGTGTTCCTTTGGGTTTGCACCGTGTCTGGATGGAGTGAGTCATTTAGTCCCATACGATAAATACCATCACATTTTAAATGGGACTCATTTAATGCATTCATAAAAGCAATTAAGATATCTCAGTAACTCCAGCAAGCATTTATGCTATACATTAAAAAAAAATACCATTTTACTGATGACTAGTCTTCAAACACCATTCTGAAATAGCACATTTATCCTTGGCCTGTAGACTCAAGAAACAGGACAGGTTACAACCAAGTTTTGACATGTTTCTAAGTGCTTCATAAGCAGCTTAGATTATTTTTTAATAGGAGATCTGTGATTCAATCTCAATAACCAATATTAAATCTTCTAGAATTGTTGAAAGATTTAGAGAGAGGGAAAAAAGATACATAGGGTGGCATGGTTGCATTTCTAGGTAAAAAACACCAGCAAGGAATCTGGGTGAAACCGTTTTCTAATAACACACAAATTATTTAAACATCCATATATGTCATTGTTCCCATAAATTCATTGTCCCCTATCACATACACAGGTTGAAATAGTTTTCTTTGATGTTTCCGTGGTGTTTCGGAAACTCCTCCGAGGCCCTGGTTCTGCCATGGGATTACGAGACAATGGTCGACAGGGCTGAGGACTGCACTACAGGTGACGTGGGCAGGGCTGATGTCAACACTGTCTGTGAGTGGTTCTGTAATTCACTAGCTGGGGGTCCTTACACAAGCTACCAACCTTCCTGTCCCATTTTTTTTCAGTTGCTGGGAGAATCAATGCAGAAATACAGGTGTCTAACAGATGGTGACTACTAGGGACATCATCGAGGCAGTGATTTTATCTTTGGGGCATTCAATCTTGTGAATGACTCTGCTTTCCTTTTTACTTTGGCCTCTGGAAAACTTTTAGAACAATCTTTCTCACCATCTTTAGTCATTTCATGGACCTACGTTTATCCCTGGTTTTATTTGTTATTAGTTTACTGCCTCCATTTCTCCTTTCTTTTGAATTGTCTCAGTTATTTACTTGCACATTTGTAAAAATGTGTGTTTGTGTGTGTACCTGTGTGTATGTATTACATGAAAACTTCCATAAATAATTATGGAAATGAGTAAATATACAAATTTTTAAAACTTCTGCTTGGTATAAATAAAAAATTATGGCTATCTAATAATATCCTAATAATATCTAATAATAATAGTATTTAAAAACATGGATAGCTAATAATATCCTACTTGCTTTGTTTTATCTCCAAAGTAGATTGTGAATTAAGATCTTCAAAGTCCCAGACTCCTCTGGAGAGATGTCTTCTCCATTGCTGGTCTCCTCATCCTTATCACAATTCCAAAAACACAGAAGGGACTCAGTGATTCTTAAGTAAAAAAAAAAATAAATAAATAACATTATCATTATGTATTCCTCTGCCTTAATCAATAAGGGACCTGCTCAAATTTTAGAAAAAAACAAGAAAAATCTCATGAGATTTGTCTAAAAACAACAGATGTATGTAGTCTTCATATTAAGATTAATTCAAGTTTAAGTTGCATTTTTTCAGAGTCTCCTCATAAAAGAGGCCGGGATTATGACTCTCTAGACTGACCATCCAACAATCTTTCCCTTCAGATGTCACTATGTTAACTCCAAGCTTAAGAAGGACAGAGTATATATTTTGATTTTAAAGACAGCTGTAATATCTTCTTGATCAGTCTCAGAAAGTAAACAATGAATAAAAATAGACGGGGCAGTTATGCTAGAGGGACTTGGACATTTAGTCCTCATTTCATAAACAAGCTCAAAATTCAACTAATGTTTTTAATAGAATCTAAATAGCTATCATTTGTCTCGGGAAGGGATAATAAATTCATGGTGTTAGCAGCAACCAGATTTATATATACATTAATGTCCTAATTTATAAAAACCAATTTGTGCAGTAAGGGGAAAAATTGTGCAGTGCATTTCTTAATTTGTTCCTATGATCTCATTTACTTTATTAGTATTTGCTAGTATTTGTAAAATTAATTGATTTCCCTTTTGCTCCACACTTTCCCTGATTTTCTAGATGGAACAGCATCTGCCTCTGGGTCCTGGACGACAGGATGGGCTGGTGTAGAATCAAATGCTGACTAATGGCTCTGCCTTAAGGATTGCGATTTACCCTCAAAGCTCTGGCCACCGAAGCCAGAGCTTCAACAAAGCAGTCCCACTATCCACGGCACAGATTGACCATTTGTGCTGAATTGTATACACTCTGGGGATCTGGACAAATGGTCCCTGGGGGCCAAGTTTGACTCATCTGTCGTCTCTGAGTTGCAGATAAATCTCAAGAAAGCAACAGTTTTCCAAAAAAAGAAAACTTGAAATTTTTGAATATCTCAGAATTTGGGGGCAGGTCCCCCCACTTCTACTCTCCCCCTTCTTTTGGGAAAACAATCTTCTGCTCTAAGCTGTTTGTTCACCACTTTTTCTAGGTTTTAGCAGAATCCCTGTCATGAGGATGACTTTGCAAGTTAGAATTTGTAGCAAAGTATTCACCTGGTATTACTTAGTAAAAATAAAGGTAACGTGAACTGAGAGACTAATGTAGCATTTTTTGGAAAAGTATCACAAAGCCCCATCATATTCTAGATATTCATTAAGACCATTGAAAAGGCACAATCACATTAAATGAGCTAGCAATGGGGAAGACTTGGGCATCAGGATAAGTGAAAATTCCAAACTGAATTTTCTGGGGAAAAAAAAAATTCTGGGAAAAAAATTGCATTCAAATAACTCCAAATACTGTCCCAATGAGCAAACAACCAGTGTGCCCCCTCCTGGTCCTCACTTCGTCATTTCCCTCTCATTGTAAGACTTTGCTCCTCTTCAAACCTTTCTGTGATTTCACCAACAGCAAAATTCCACACTCACCTTTTTCTTCCCAAACATCCCCTAGAGCCAGATGAGTCCTCACCTGCACCCTGCCACGCCTCCCAGACCCCCATGTCTAACTGGGCCTGGTAGACTCAGCAGTAGCACTGAGTTAGAGGCAAGAAAAGAATCAAGCTCCTTCTATTCGCCCAAAAGAAATGGTTACATGGTTTCTAGCAAGTATAAGTTTCTTGATATAGTGAAAATGTTTTCCTAGTTGATAGCAGAGAATATGAGGTAGACAAAATTTTGGCATTCAGCACAGCCTCTGGCACAGATGAGTAGGTGACATTTCAGTATGATCGAAAATTTAAATGTAATCCACATATTATATGCAATCAGTAATATACATTAGATACATTAGAAAAAAGAAATAACAAAATCCCTTGTCTGTCCACTTTCATACTCAGGGAATACTGACAAGACTCACAGAAGATTTTTTAATATCGTAAAGAACTTACATTAGACTTAAATCCTGAAAACCTAATGATGAACTTTTTCACTTTTCATGATTTAATAATTTATATTAAAAGTGCCTTCAGTCCAATTAGTTAAGTAGTGAAAATGATTGCAGCTAAAATGCTCATAGAAGAAAACTTACAACAAAGTTACCTACAGCTTGTCTACCAACCTCGAGGACCTGACTAGTGAACACCCGTGCCGCTTCCTCAAGAACCACTAGTCTGAATGAAAGACTCAACCGATCACTCTCTACATTCCACCAGCAGCCAATGGGTCAACATTATCTACTAATTCTGTTTTACATTTAGCTTTTTCATTTTTCTCTCAGTTTTACCTTGGACAAAATTTCCTAAGAAATTATCCACAGACAGTTGCTTTGCTTCTTCAGTGACCTCCTTGACCCTCACCCTTCTATCATTAAATCCCTAAATTCCTCCACTAGAGTTACGAGTCTGAAATCATCATCCAATGATCTCCCCTTAGCTATGAGAGAGTACTGATGGCCTCATCATAATATCCATTCCCTCCATCTGTCTCATTCATTCATCCATCCATTCATTTATTCAACAGATATACATTGGATCCCCACTAAAGCCCAGGCACTGTTTGCACTGAACATGCAGTAGGGCGGAGAGTGCAAGGCCCTGCCGTCTCAGTGCCCTGACCCTCAGTCCACCTTCCGGCCTCATCTCCTCCTCTCTCCCTACTCTGTTTGCATCTTAAACCTCATTCACACCATTTTTTTTAGTTTCCTAAATATGCTCTGCATTTCGTACCTTCGTGTCCTTCTACACACCATAGGCTCTTTATTTTATAATGACCTCTTTTTTAAAATCTCTGAATTGTGAATCCTAATCATGTTTAAAGACCAAAGTCAATGTTACCTCCTCTGAGAAACATTCCTGAGTGGTGTGGGAGGAGGGGGGCCACTCCTTACAGCTACCGATAGGGTCATATTCCTATGTCAACATCCTTCAATTAAAAAACCTTTATTCAACATATATAGCTTACCCAAAAACTAAGTGCTAGATGATTGACTATAGTTTTCTTTGTATGGTATCTGTTTTTGTTTTTGTTTTTTAATTTCTAGCATTCCATAATGTCCACCAAATATTAAATGTATCATGTAAAAATAATAGCTCATTCCACTTCATATACGTAAAACCTCCCGTGGTGGAGGCAACGCAAATGAATCAAAAACAAACACAAAATCCATCTTTGCTGGACCAAGAAAAACAAAATTTTTTCATTCTGGCCATTTCAATTCACTAATAATACTGCTATTATTGTTATGAGACTCATTAGAAGATAAATAAGTGACTTAAATGGAAAACTTGATGTAGGACAAATGGGTTGACTGATTTCAGAACTTTAGAAGGCCGGAGGGAGGGGAGGGCATTTGTCACTGATGTAGCTTTGGTATTCTAGGAAAAGAGTGAGAGTCCACATAATTCAATCCAGAAGTTACAGATTTGGTGAGCATCTCTCTAATGATGCTTTTAGATGTAAGGATGGAAAATGACCTCTTTGACCGCATCAGCAGTAGCTGTCTTATTCTCAACCTGCCACTTCCAGTAAGAATTTAAATTTTACCAATGGCTGCTACTCAGTTCAGAATGGTGGTCTCCATGGTTCCCCTGCATAACTCAAAAAAACGACATGCTACAGCATCTTCTCCCACCCAGTTTCTCCTTTGCTCCCCACCCCCACCCCCAATCCCTTTCCAAGACACCAATGTAAAAAGCAGACTGATAACATTTTGTGCTCTTCAGCAGTTGCTGGTCTATTATGATCTGAAACTGGGCTTCTTCTCACTCCCGGGTGGAAATCCCAGGAGAAACGATAGCTCCATCCTTCAAACACCAGCAGCCAGGGATTCAGAAACACAGGAGTGGAGGCAGGAGGAGGCTCTCAGGGGGCATTTGTTTCTTCAGAGCCATGAAGCCAAAGTCTTCCTGGCTGCTTTTCACATGAGGGTTCATTCTTTTTTGAAAAGATATGGCACAAGGCTTAGGAGGTAAACAGGAACTCCAGCTGTTGGACTGTATAGAAAGGGGGACGGTATTTTGTTAGCTTTTGAGATTCCTTTATAAAATGTGACCAGACATTCATTTACACATACAGACTTTCGTTTTCATCAGCAACATGCAAAATGCACATTCATCTGGTTAGATGCAGGGCAGGCACTGTTCACAGAGATAGGAGCCGCACACTGTATGCATGGTCCTGGTGAAAGGAAATCTTTGTTTAAGAAAAAAGTACTGGAGGTGGAACGAAACAAGTGTTATAAAAGCAAAGACGTTGTGGGACCAAGATTCCTGAGATGTGGCGCTTATTTCTGGTTGCCTAGTATAAAGCCAACTAATGTTCTTAGATTGTTTTAAGAAATACCAGTACCATTCTCTCTCTAACATGCGCTCCAACTCGGATTCCTAAGTGCTTCTGCTTGCCGCCATTGGAATTGTTATGAGCGAGTCACATTTCAAAGTGTTTTTTTTTTAATTTATTTATTTTTAAAGATTTGTTTATTTATGCATACAAGCTGGGGTACAGGTCAGAGGCATGGGGTGACGAGAGGGTTCACCAGACACAGAGTGGGGAGCAGAACAGGCAGACTGATGGAAATACACTGCTGAGCGGAGCAGCACGTGAGGCAGGAGAAGTCTGCCACGCCATGTGGGAATCTCCCCGGCTGGGCGACGAACTCGCATCCCCACTGCCGACAGCTCCACAGTGCACTTAACTGCTGCGCCATCAGGGAGGCCCCATAGTTTTTTATTTTTTAGCAATGAATTCAAATGTACTCAGGGCTATTTTTGCATATGCTGAATGTCATCCCCAAATCTTTGTCAAACTCTTCATTATAAAGCTATATACCCATAATGTTTAATGTTGAAATAAAATAATAAAGTATATTCATAGGTATAAACTTTGTTTTTTATATACTAAAAGAAACTATATTTTCCTCGAATGCCTATCTTTCATCGGTGATTGTCTCTTTAACAAACTAGTAACCATAGAACTTATATTTATTCCATTGTAATTCTTTGTAAGTAAAGAATGTTCCCACCTCTATACCTAAATTTAGTCATAGAGAATAGGCATGAGCTACTTCAAAGGCAGTTCATGGAAAGAAGACAGGAGATAATATTCTACAACTCTCTCTCTCTACTCCCACAAATTTCTAAAAGTCCAAAGGGTATAAGATATTATCCCCAGATTCCCCATAGCAACCCAAAGCACTGTGTAAATGCCAAGATTTGGTCAAGGGAAAGAAAGAGGGCCTTGAGTTCAGTACTAGGAAGTTGCAGAACAAAGACTGTAGAACAAAGACCAGGCAGAACTTGGCCATCTCAGCCGATGGCATCGTGGTAAGACACTTCAGGAGACAATGACACTCTCCAAGCTACTTGTAGCAGTAAATAAAGATGGGGAACATTTGCTTTAGCTGAGTTTAAATCTAGAATATCAGAAAACACAGAACTGACTAAAATCCATTCAGCCAAGTCACTAGGATTAATGGAGACTCCACACAGAGATTTGAGGTGCTAAGGGCAAAGTTTGACCATCCAGCTAAAAAGCAGAATATTTATCAGTACAGACTGTAACTCCACTTGTCAGGCTGCAAGGTGAAGGTGACAGGTACAATGTACCTAAACAATCTTTAAAGTGTCATGAAGACCTGAGAAAAATAAGTTCAATGTATTTGAACAGCTAAAATAAAGGAGATGGCATGATGTGTTTCCTACACACAGGTGACCATTTATTTCCTGGAAACTATAGTTTAAAATCATAATTAATATTTTATATTTAATGAAACTATTATGTTACTATTAAAATTCAGCTGTTCCTAACAAATCTCTCTAAGAGGGGAAATGAGATGTTGACCCACTGCAGTAAGACATGTATTTTAAATGCCGGTAGTTGGAGTCATCCCTTTACTTTACCAAAAATATTTATTCTGGAGCTGGATCAATGATTAAAGAATGCAGGAAGATCAGGAAAAAAAGTCAAACTCACTGATTGATAAAGAAAAAAAATACATCATTTTGAAGTAACTCCTATTGGTTGCAGGTATCTTCATCACTATTATTACTCATCAAGCAGCATGTGATAGTGATTATGAACTTAGACTTGGGGTCAAGTTCCAGCTCATTCATTTACTACCCATGTGCCTCTACAGCAAATGACTTAGCCTCTGTTTACCCATCTGTAAAAAGTAGATATGACCACCTATCTCGTCGGGATGTGAGAGGTTGAACAAGGTGCCACTTAAAAGACCTAGAACAGAGCGTGGCACATACTAACTGTTCTTAATGTGATTTATATTGTGATTAGTAGTAAGTTTGGTGGCATCTAAACATATATGGTATTTCACAGTTTAAAAAAATGTATCTATGTACAAGTGCCTATTTTAATCTCCCTGAGAATCTGGAGAAATGGGTGACATTGATCTACATTTTTTTTAAATATATATTTTTATTGTTATTTATGTCTTTTACATTTTGTATTCCCCTTGGGTAGCCCACCACCAATTCACCCATGATCCATCTCCATGGTCCCTTGTGTTCTTTTCTATTCCATTTTGTGCCCTTTTCCTCCCCTCCCCCCCGGCCCCCTCTCCCCACCCGCTGAGTGTCTCTCTCCTATTTGGTTTCCTTATAGACCTGTTATAAGTGAAACCATTCGATATTTTTCTCTTTCTTTCTGGCTTATTTCACTGAGTATGATCCCCTCTAACTCCATCCATGTCGCTGCAAATTGCATCTGTTTATCTTCTTTGAATGCTGAATAGTATTCCATTATGTATATGTACCACATCTTCTTGATCCAATCATCTATTTTTGGGCATCTGATTTGCTTCCATACCTTTGCTATTGTGAACAGTGCCGCAATGAACATACGGGTGCACGTATCCTTTCGGATTAGTGTTTTTGTGTCTTTTGGGTAAATTCCCAAAAGTGGTATTGCTGGGTCGTATGGAAGCTCCCTGTTTAGCAGTTTTAGGCATCGCTATACAGCTTTCCATAGCTGTTGGACCAGTTTACATTCCCACCAGCAGTGTACTAAAAACCTCCCCAAAAACAAAAGCCCAGGACCAGATGGTTTCACAAATGAATACTACCAAACATTCCAAAACGAAATAGTCCCTATATTACACAAACTCTTTCAAAAAAATCGAGAAGGAAGGAGTACTACCAAACACATTCTACGAAGCAAATATTACTCTAATACCAAAACCAGACAAAGACAACACAAAAAAAAGAAAACTACAGACCAATCTCCCTAATGAATACTGATGCAAAAATATTCAACAAAATCTTGGCCAATAGGATCCAACAATGCATCCATAAGATAATACACCACAACCAAGTGGGATTTATTCCAGGGACACAAGGATGGTTCAACATCCGAAAATCAATTAATGTAATCCAACACATAAACAAAAAGAAAAATAAAGACCATATGATCATATCAATAGATGCTGAGAAAGCATTTGACAAAGTGCAACACCCATTTATGATAAAAGCCCTTGAAATCCTTGGGATAGAAGGAACATACCTCAACATAATAAAAGCCATATACGACAAACCCACAGCCAATATTATACTCAACGGTGAGAAGCTGAAGGCCTTTTCCCTAAGATCACGAACAAGGCAAGGATGTCCACTCTCACCATTACTTTTCAATATAATACTGGAAGTCCTAGCCAGAGCAATTAGACAAGAGAAAGACATTCAAGGGATCCAAATAGGAAAAGAAGAAATTAAACTATCTCTATTTGATCTACATTTTTAAAGAAAGAATATCAAGCTGGAGAGATTAAGCAACCACGCTAATAAACAGGGATTTGAACTCCCAGCTCCTGATTCCAAGTTCAGAGCTGTTGCCATCACATGTACATTCTCACTGACATGACTTGTTCTCTGTTTAGTAAAAGAGAAAGGTAAGGGGAACTCATACTACCTGTACAGAGTCTGAATCACTGGTGACATCAGCATGAGAACTGGGGAAGCACAGGGTGCACAGGGAAATAGTTGGGGGCCCTGGGTCAATGATGGAAGAGACCACTGGAGCAACTGAGATACAGCCAAGGCATAAGAGCCACTTACAGAGGGCACTGCTGGAGGGACATGCCTGGTACACAAGGCCATCCCACTTCTGCAGATTGAAAGGCTGAACAAAGAGACACCATGATAACCTTGGCTTTGAAAGAGCTCTCCAATCACAGTAAGTGATGTTGGATAAAATTGGTAATTATCTCTTATTTCAGCTAGTAATATGACCTTAACAGACACCTCACCAAGGAAGACATACAGATGTCAAGTAGGCACATGAAAAAGTGTTTCCATCATACAACCACAGGGAAATACAAACAGCAGCGAGATACCAAAATCTACTGTAAGATGACCAAGATCCAGAACATTGAGGTCACCATGTGCTGACAAGGATGTGCAACAGAGACTTGAGCATGGTTGGGGAGAATGCAATTTGGTCCAGGCACTTTGAAAACAGTTTGGCTGTCTCTTTTAAAACTAAACGTAGTCCTACCATATGATTCCATAATTGCTCTCTTTGGTATTTTCCCGAAGGAATTAAAAACTTATGTCCACACAAAAACCTGTTCACAGATGTTTATTGCAGTTTTATTCAAAACTGCAAAACTTGGAGGCAACCAAGATGTCTTTCAGTAGGAAAATGGATAAACTATGGTACATTCAGATTACAGACCATTGCAGTGTTTAAAAACGAGCTACCGAGTTTTGAGAAGTAACAGAGGACTCTTAAATGCATATTACTAAGTGAAAGAAGCTAATTGAAGGACTATAGACTATGTCATTCCTACCATACATTAAATTAAGGAAACGACACAAAGATCAGTAGTTGCCAAGGTTGGCGGGGTGGGTGGGCAAAGCTTGAATTCGCAGGGCTGAGAGGATTTTAGGCAGTGAAAACACTGCTTACTCTATGATAATGTTAGTCACCTGTCCTTATACATTTGCCCATGCCTATAGGTTGTGCACCTCCAAGAATGAACAATGATGTAAACTTATGGGCTTTGGGTGATTATGATGTGTCAGTGGATCCCGATCCTCCATTAAAAAAAAAAAAATGTTCCCGTCTGATGAGGGATGTTGATAATGAGGGTGATGTGTCAGGCAGAGGGCATATGGGGACCATTTGTACCTGCCTCTCAAATTTTTTGTAAATTTAAAACTGTTTTAAGTATTTTTAACTAGTCAAATAAGGATAAATAACAATACTTGAATGATGTCCTAAGAAAAACCCAAGGTTAAACACCTGCCCATTCAAAGAAATATGGACACCAATATTTGCAGAGATTAGAATGAAAGCTAATGGAAATAATCCTCACAATTAGATAATAGAGCCTTTCCATATTAACATAAGTGATATTTAAAAATTGAAACATTAAGCCATAGTAAGCATAAGCACCAATATTAATGGGGCATATAAACAGGGAAAAAAATGGTTTTGTGCTATTTAATCTCAAAAATGGTTTAATGACCCTTATCTGATTATGAAAACAGCACAAGCAACTGTATTAGATAAATAGGACATTAAAAATACTGTTAACTGGTAAGCAGCTTGAAAATATCTAAATGAATGTATTTTTAAATCAAATTTAATAGGCACTGAAGGAATATTAAAGAGATGTCCCGGACATGGTGGTGACATTGGAAAACATGAACATGTATAAAGAAAGTTAAGGAAAAGCACAGAGGGACAGCTAGGAAAACAAATGACAAAGTGAAAGTTAAGAATTTGGTTAATTTCATTAAGCCTTGGTTTCTGTTACTCCAGAGGCATCAATCCTCAGACCAATAAAGCTGTTGAATAATACAGTATGCTATTAATGCATAATCACACCATCTTAATGTTACAAACATGGCCAGATGCTTGTCTCTGGAATTTGGTTAGTTTTAAGTTGGAGTCAGCTCTTCCTCCCCAGTCTGAGAAGGCCAGACCTTCTGTACCACATCATATTTGAAGCTACCACCCTTTTCCCCACCACTTACCTTGCCAGTACGTGCTGTGATCATTAATCATTGATCATCTTTGGTCTTTCAATATCTGAGTGCGGATGGACATGGTTTCCACTGCCTCTCCCCATCAGAGTCAGCCTACCCCATAGGGCTCTTGTTGGACCTCAAACCCCTAGCTTATAAATTGAGCCAATAATATTACCCAGGATGCTGCACGGCAAGAGAGGTAACAATGAACTCGACTAGGCACTCAATCAAAGGCACTGGTTCCACGCCTTTCACACTACACCTTGAGGTCCTCAACTTTAACATCTGCTCCCAAAACCAAGGTTCAAGCCCCTACTCGTGGCTTCTGGGAACCTTCTCATTTGGTCTCTGGCTCATCGAGTTGCTCCCCTGCTAGTACATCTGAAAAACATATGTTAGAAGAATTGCGGTTGGCCACACAAAAGAGGAAGATGTGAGAGAGTCCCAAAGAGCCAAGTAAGTATCTCAAAAGATCAGTCTCCATCCCAAAGCAAAACATAAAATCACTACCCAGACGGCAACGACAAGGACATTGCCCTAACACTGATACCCTGGAACCAAAAGGAAGTCTGACTGAGGTGGGTTGAAGGTGCATTGTCCTGCCCTTAGTGTTTGGTTTGGCCTGTTTGATTGGTTCCAAAGGTGGCCCTCACTGACAGCTATCTCTTGTGGCTGCAAAGTGATCTGGACTGAGAAAGGGTCAAGAATCTCCTTCCTGTCATTCCATGGCACGACCTATAGATTTATCTTCCACCAAAACACATAACTCCTCTCTCCCCATTTGTCATGGTCTAACCTTTCTCACATTATTCAGAGAGACCAACAATAATCTCTGTTCATACAGCCATGTTGATTTGTTTTGTTTTCTTCCAAAACTCAGAAGTTTTCTTATATGATATTCAATGAGATCTGAATCATTTTCCAATTGGGAAACAGAAACAAAGCCTAGGAGGAAGAGAGGAGGGAGAGACAGCCACCACTGCTCCCACGTCACCATCTTTCCCTGGTGACAGGGATATTGTCTTTCCAATAAGAACCCCAGTGGCATGGACATCCCCTTGGCAAAAGCGACCTGGGGCATTACCAGAGACAGCACTGCTTTCTGGTTCTAACTCCTCCTCCTTTTCCTTTGGAGCCCCTTAAAGACCTCCAAGTGCTTGTCAGCAGACAGTGTCACTGAGCACACACTGTCCTGCAGGACCCAACAAAGCAGCCCTGGGAGGCCTATCAGGAAGGTCTGTCATTTGCTGCCCCTGCAAATACACATGACCCCAGGTGCCATCAACGCAGCAACACATGATTTCTGTCACTTTGGTGAACTTAGTTTTAATTTTTTAAATATTTCTCTTAGAACTCCTGCACCATGTGAACATCTCTTTTCATTCTTGTTCCAATCCTTTCCATAAAGGATTCCATAATCCTTTCCTTACAGTTTATGTAAAATAATTTTATTTTTCAGATCCACACAATTCCCTACAACAGCCTTGGTGAAAGGGAGAAGACACCAATTGTTCAGCAGACAGTGATTGAATACGACAGTCCCAAAGACAGGAAGGGCTGTTCTTATACACAGCCCGGGTAGTAGGAAGCTTCCTTTCTTAATTGACGATTACAGACACAGTGCTTCAAGAGGATGTGAGATAAATAGCAGGGCTCATTTGACCTACAAAATATATTTGTTTGGAAAAATATAAATGACAAATTGACCTTCAGATTAATAGCTGCCTTATTGGTAAAGTACAAATCACTTTTAACAGCCACATTCCTTCAGCAGAGAGAAGCTTGCTAACTGCTCTTTAATTAAGTACACTTAATGACCTTAAGGGGATTAGTAGTCTTGTCTGATAATCAATAAGCATGGCAAGATTGCTGCCTCATAAACTGGGGTGGGAGAACCAAAGTAATCTGCAAAGATTAGTTCCCATAGTTTTCTCATTGCAGTGTGATTGCAGCCAGCCCTCATCCAAACTCATAATACCAGGCCGGAAGAAACTACCAGTAATCCATTTGTTCTGAAGATGTATATTTATTTTAGCAAACATGGTTTAACAAATAGTGCCAAGAGTCTAAGTGATAAATAGTACGTCTTTTCCTGCAGATCATTCCTTGAATAATGTTCAAATATAATTCTCTGCTGCCTGATTTGATGAGTGATTGGCTAATGGATTAAAACTGGCTGGGCCACTGTGAGGTTGCTTTCTTCATTTGTAAAATGCAGGAGACCCTTCCAGTAGCTATATATTCTGAAGAGATAATAACTATAGATTAACTTTGTCAGTTGTCCACTCTGTAGGAGCAGGTCACCATGTGCAGTCAGACATCACATTTTTGTGTTACACTCATCTTCACTTGCTCTTACATACTTGGCAAAAGCTGGTCTAGTGGGCCCAGAAAGAACATCTACAATGCATTGTCAAGGCAAAACAAAACAATCCAAAGCAAAGTGTGAGCTGCATCTGATGCCATATGGTGTGATGGAGCCAGGAGGGGGCAGGAGGAAGGATTTGGGAATGACAGCTTTGGAGCCACTTCTGTTTTGTTGGATACGTGATTCTTCCATTAACAGGATGCATGAGCTAGAGAAACTGCTCTCCCCTTTCCCATCGCATGCATGTACAGTGGAAACTGGAGAACAGATTATCAGAATTATGGAGAATAGCGGTCCTACCTAGGGGTGATGATGCTTTCCAGATGGCCTTGCCGTCCCCATCCCATCCACTGATGTTTCCGGGTGATCGGTAGACAGATACTGCATCTCACACACATATGCAATATTGTGTGTGGTCTAGCTGCAATGTAACCATGTGACATATAAATTCTGACTGTTATCTGAATGTTCATCAAATCCTCTGAAAGTAGGGCTCTGTCTTTTCGTCGTGGATTTTTAGCTCTGAGCATAGTACATCCATATCGATCACACTAAGTCAGTACACTTTATAGTCATTTATTAAACAAACTCAATTTTAAAAGTTCAATATCTAGTTCCTCAATGTCGGCAAGTACCATGTGTCTGAAGTCATTCCAGGGGCCACACTCGCTGCCTCTAGAAAAGCTGTTACAGAAACCACGGGGCTGCTGCTTTCACTTTTCTCCTGTTGTCATGAAAGCAGAAACCTCGTCTATTGCTTTCTTTCACACAGCATTTCTGCCATCATTCTGCTCTGGATGAGCCCTAAGCATGGTCTAGGGTTTTCACTCAAAGAGCAATTAATGAGTGAGCAATTTTCCAACAGTCAAGTTCTGTCTGTCTTCCTGGAAGGAAACACTGTTCTTGGCATTTTTTCAGATTGGTCAGGTTCATTTTTTTCCTTTGCAATGATGTCAGAGGTTCTGGTGCTGGAAGAATTACCCCAGGGCATGAGGGAAGAGCTAGTGGTGCTGGTCTCTGGGTTTCTGCAAGATCTATTGATAAGCTGTCCCCTGGAATCAGCTCCAATTATGAACTGGGGGCCAGGCTTGTGAAACTCACTGCACAGAGCATTCTTTTTTATGTTTTTATTGCCTACAAAATGCCAGGAGAGTTTCCAAGTAAGAGCAATCACTGTTAAAGAAAATAGGACATAAAATAAACTGTTATTACCTGCAAAACAGCTGTATTTCCCTTTCTTCCCAGAGCGGCACGTAAACCCTCTGTAGACGCTGACACGAGGAAATGGAACACAACTTTTATTTCTGAAAACATTAGATTAGCTATTTCTGCTTTGATAGGTAACATCTGAAAAAACCAGAGTTGCACTCAAAATTTTATGAGCTGTTCCATGGTCACAAAATCAGAACCAGGACCCCTCCAGGGGTCCCACCCATTCTTGGTGTAAGACTGGAAGTGATAAGGTTGAGAGCAAAGTCCAATCCCAGATCTGCCTATGTTGTCTGAGGAGAGTTATGAATCTCTGCGAGCTTCATTGCCAAATTGGGGAAAATAATAACAAGCAGCTCATCATTCTTGAGTACGAGTGAAATACAATATGTAAAGTGTTGAATATGGCACTGGACCCATCAGAAACACCAAATACATGGCAGCTATTAAGCCCAAACTGTCTCTAGTAAATGGTTGTCTGTCATAATTTCATATTAGCCAAGGAGGGCTAAAGACTAATCTAAGGAAAATAAAATAGTTCTTTTTCCCCTCACACAAACCTACTGCTCTTCTGACTGTCCTCTCTCAATACTAGGAATGGTTTCTCAGCCCATCTTTCTTGTACCTAAAATCATGACTTCATGGCTGGGAGAGACGTTACCTATAGTTAACGCAAAGCCACTGCTGAATGATGGGATGGTGTGTGGAGAAAATGGCAGCTCTTGTGAAAAGTTGCAGGTACAATCTACAGAAGGAACACAGATGTCTTGGGCCTCTGTCCACTTTCCCTTCCACATAAAATTCATTGAACTTGAAAGTTCATTGAACTTTTAAAATTCATTGAACTTGCTTTCCAGCCCTTGCCCACTTCCTACTCTTCCTTGAGAGTTGAGTTCTTCCAACTGTCCTTTGCCACTTTTTCCTTTTCATGATGTTGGTTAGATTGCCTGATCTTTCTTGCAATTTGAAAGGCTAAATGTGACCCCATTTTTGTGTCTACTTACAGACAAGGGTTACCAAAAGGTTCTTCCTGGATCCCTGATTTTCTCTGCTGCCATGACATCTCAAAGGACCATCTCTGGCATCTTCCTCAAGTGTTCTGGTGAAGATTTTGTTCTCGTTTGACCTCCCATTTCTGCAAATGCTTGTGTGTTTTTGATCATCCTTCCTAGATTCTGAGTCCCTGGACAGGAGAACTGGTTCCTGCAGAGTTAGGTCACCACTCCTCCCCCAGCAGCTCTCCTCTTTATAGAAGACTGACTCTACAGCCGAGTCAAGACTCCCCACCCCCAACCCTGCCTGACTTCTGGGAGGTGAAGCAAAAGGCCAGAGCATTTGTGTTTCAATTTTTGCTCCCATCTAACCACTCACTCATGAGACTGACCCCTGGGTTTTCTTATTTGTCCATCTCAGTGTTTTTTTCAGATATGTCTTCAATTCCGAGGATACAAATATTCAAGTGTGTCTCTGGGTTTAAAGCAGATTCCATTTGGCATGCTAACTTAACCTTTACAATCAGCTAGATTTAATGATATCCAGAAGAAATCATGCTCTGGTTCCAAAATCAACCCAGTAATGAACAATAGTATACTGGAAGAACATCTCATTATCTGGGGCTATTGAATGAATTCTTCATATAAAAGAAACGAATTATCCCTCTTGATTTTCTAGGGCCCCTTACTTTCCTCTTGCTTTATTTAGGGCTTCATTTGTTCCTGGACAGAACACAAACTCAGAGGCACATGGAGCTGGGACAAGTCTGGCTCTTCTCCTTGCTGTCTGGTGTTTCTCTTCCTGCTTCCTAACCAAAGAGTGGAAGTAATAACACAGATCCCACAGGACCCAGCAGTGATTAATCGAAATCACTGTTACTACATTTCCCCCTTTTTTGTACTTATTTTTTTTTTAACAAGTCCCAGTCTCCACTCTTATAATTAAGCTTTACTTGACCTTCTTTTGAGGAAACTCAAAGAAGTACGGATTTGGCGTGAAAAGTAGTGGCATCAGTTATGTCCACTTGAAAACAAAGGTTTGAAATTCTCAAAACTGCTTCCTACCTAACTATATTAAAACCAGCGTGCAATAGTAACTTGTTCCCTCTCCCAAGTGGGTTTGTAGGGTGGGTGCAAAAGGTTAGATGATGAAAGAATTTCTTTCATAGAAACTACTCTACTTTAAAATCTGAATTAGATGAATATAAACCTTCCACCTGGAGGGAGGGGAGTAGGAGAAGGGATGAGAATGAGTCCCCCCTCCCCATCGGAGCATCTGGCGCAAGGAAACAGATGGTGTCCAGCTCTGATGCAGGTGGAGAATGCTCTGTGGACACAAGTTACATAGAGATTTTGTGTGCAGAAGCACAAAACAGAATCTTAAACAATTAAAGATCGGAACTTTTGTGGCTGGGTGGAGGGCATGAACTAGAATTCAGCCAATAGTCTAATGATAAGGACTACTCTGCAAGACTTTTCATTTATGCCTTTACATCCACAGTCCCCTTTACAATACATGGTAAGGCATCGGGCATCAGGCAGTTTTAGGTCGGGTGATGGCATGGAGGCTGAGTCCACATAACTGGGTTTTGGCAAACACCCATGGTACCCAACCGGGTTTGCATTTAACCAAATGTTGCAGCAGCTACAACTGGGCACCAACAACTGGCCTCTGCTGGTCCACTAGAGGCACCGAGTAAGTGCCCTCCCTTCCCCTCTCTCCTCAGGGAAGCTAACAACCAGCTATTCGCAACTCAACATTCCCTGTTAGATACCTTCTTTGGCCTAGAGGCTGGACTAGGGCTCCTGTAAGCAGCTCTGCCTTCCTGTTTGAGGACTCACCATATTCTCAGCATATCCTCCAAGCCTGTCCTCCCTCTCGACTGGAACTCTCTGGATGCAAGGACTGCGCCTGTTTCTAGCTTCCTTCTCTGGGGCCACAGGTCCAGCCCAGAAGGCCTCTCAGCTCACCCGTCTTCAGAATGTGTGGAAATAACTGTCCCCAGCACATGCCCCAGAGGGACAGACTTCGTGGAGCTCGCCTTCCATGGGGAGCCTGGAACCCCTCATTCAGGGGTTTCACTTGATGGCACCACACACAATCAAAGGTTGGTGGCCACCACACTTGCCAGTCTGTGGGTGTCATGTTCCAACAGCCCTGTCCCTTCGTGTTTTGGGGCACACTAGTGAAGATCAGACTCTGCTTCTGTGGGCTCGATGATACTGCATACTCACTAGACTGCAGCAAGCACAAGCACAACTTTTAGAAGCACTGGGAATCCAAATATTGTGGGGGTGCGGGGTTCAGCTCCACTGATACCTTGATTTGGACCAGGGAAACCCATGTCAGACTTCTGTCCTGAAATAAATGTATTTAAGTCAGCAAGTTTGTGGTCATTTGTCCCAGGAAATGAGTACAATGTTCCATAATAGAATTCACTAAAAAATAAATGAGAAAAACTATGAGTGATGTTATGCAAGAAAATCTGAAAATACAGATGAAATGTACAAACTCCTACAAAAATTCAATACAGAACAAGACATGAGGACATTTAAAAATATGAACAGTGTTATAATTGTTACAAAATCTAATTCTGAGTAATCACCTTAGAGAAAATATCAAACCCACGTGTTTCTTTGGCAAATTCTACCACACATTATCAAGAAGATAACACAAACATGTAAATTCTCCCAAGAAGAAAAGACAAAGTATCATCTTCTTACTTGCTTTATAACCTTTATAACATGACAATTATGAAAAATAAATAAAATTATAGGGTTTTCATGTTTGTAAACAGAGATGGGAAATATCTCATAGAAAATATAAGCAAACCAAACTCAGCAGTATATGAAGAGACTTCTATGCCATCACCAACCTAATTTTATTTCAGGAATGCAAAATTAGTTTTACATTAAAATAGCCATCAATTTAATGTGCCTTCTGACCAAGAAAAAAAGGGGAAAAAATCACAGAATATTTCAATAGATGCAGGAAAAGGTATCTAATAAATGCAATGTCCATGCATGAAAAAACTTCTTAGCAATCAATGGAAAAACAGAAGACTACCTTAAGCTACTATAGGGTATCTGCAAGGAACCTATATCTAAATTAATGGTAAAAGACAAAATCTTTTTCATTGAAGAAGGAAATGAAGCAAAGGCTGTTACTCTTAGTTTTGTCCAACATGGATGGGAGGTCTTTGCTAGTGCAATAAAACAAAAACAAGGAGTAAAAGATAGGAGGGCTGAGAGGGAAGAAACAAAGTAGCAATTTGTATATAAGGTATATTTGGGTATATACAAAATTCAAAAGACTTCACAGATAAATTATTAGAATTAAGTTTATCCAAATTTGTAGATGCAAAGATTGTACTTGATCTTACCCAAAGGTGGAGAAGCAATCATGGATACAAAGTAAATAGACAAATTTTAACTCTACTTATTGGCAAAAAAAAAAAAAAAAAAGAACAAGAAATTAAGAAAAACTAAGAGATATAGTAAGAGATAAATTTTATAACAGCAACAAAATTGTTCAAACATTTATGGTATAAGAAGCAAGGCTTTTTTGAAGATGCTATTTTATAAGAACATCCCAAAATGAAAGAAGACAAAGTTGAGGGTTATAACATGCCCATGAATCAGAAGTCACAACATAACATATAAATGTTCTATACACTGATCTATACAATTAATGACATAGCAATCACAACCGTAACAGGTGTGAATGTGTGTTTGATAAATTAACAAGATGATTCTATACCTTATATAGAAATGCTAAAAGTCAAGATATTTGGGGAAAAGACAACAGTGAAGAAGAATTGCTGCCTCAGCTATCAAGTTTTATTATAAGTGTTTTAGGAGGTAATTTATAGTATGGTGGATTGGTGCAAAGACTGACACCTGAATGAATAGAACAAAGGAGGGGACCGAGAAACAGAAACTTATATGTGAGAGAGGCCACCGTGCAGCTTTGAGGGAGAGCCAGCTTCTTCAATAAAGGCTACTTAACCAATTGTAAGTCCACAGAGAGCAACAAAAAGGCAGAAAAGTTGACCTCCTCTTTAAGTCATACATAAAGTTCAATTTCAGAAAATCTGAAGATGTACAAGGGAAAAAGTAAAGCAATACAATTACAGAAGATAATAATTCAAAGTAATTCATAGCCTTAAAGGTGAGAAAGACTTTTTAAAATAGGACACCAAAAGCAAAACTATAGGAAAAAATGGATCATTTTGGATTACATAAAAATTAAGAGCTTCTTTATCCTAAGGTAGCATTAAAGAGTAAGAATGCAAGTCACAGTTAGAGAAGTTACTCCATATAGATCCAACATAGGTTTTGTATCCTGAGTATCTTAAAAACACACATGAATCAGAAAGTACAGACCACCAGAAATGTGGATGGGGGAACAGATTTGAACAGAAGCTTCACTGAACAGACATCCAGACAGCTAATGTGAAAGAGGGCTCAACTTTACTAGTCATCCGGGCAGTGAAATGCAAACCATTTTAAAAAACCACCCTGACATGACCAGCGACTGCAATTTAAAAGTATGCAATAACAATCAGACTTGTATAACTTTCTCCTACAATGTTAATGGGAAAATATACTGGCACAACTACATTGGAAAACAGTTTGGGTTGTCTGCTAAAGCTGAACTTCTGCAGGCTCTATGTCATAGGTAGCAGATGCTGCCCTTGAGAACAGGCAGACAAATCCATGTCCACACAGACCACGGTGCGATTGACACTGCATCCCACTCAGCCCAGTGTACCTCGCTTGGGAAAATTAACATTCGTATACAGCAAACCACTATTAATTACCACATGGACACATTTTTCAAAAGGAATGAAAACGGAAAGCAGCCAGTCACCAAATACCCTGCACTGTATGATTCAATTCACATAAACACCAAAGGCAGACAAACTTCCACCAACTTCTTTATAGATATATGATTTGAAGGAAAAGGGGTGGTGATTACCTTGGTTTGGGGGGGGAAGAGCATATTTGTGATGTTACAATTTTCTAATTTTGAATTGTTTGATACTTTGATCGGTGTTCATGTATGAGAATTTATAAGGTCTATCTATGATTTACTTTTCTACGTTTAAAATTTTTTTAAAGGGACACTGTTGATCATTAGAGAGAAAGAGTCATCAAAATGTCATGAAGATAAAAACATAGGTAATTGTACTGAAATATCTAAGGCATTTACTGACAAACATACAAATAATAACTGCAGAGATGTGAACACATTCCTCTAAGAAACTCAAACATCAAGCAGGCAAAAATAAGCAGTAATGAGATAATGAAATAACATTAGCATAATATGGAAAATAGAAATTTCACCCACTATTCAGCATGGTCATGTTCTAATTGAATAGATCTGAACCTTTCTCTACAATTGGACCCTAACTTAACCACAAAGGAAACTATTATATTCCAAGTCCACCTCATATAGACCTTGTTCTCTGACAATAACAAAATACAATTAGAAGCCCATAATTATATTAAAGCAAATAAATAAAACTTATACCTCCAGATATATACATAAATACACCATGTTGCTTAGGGAAAAAAGTTCTTGATTAAAGAGAAAATCGTATGAAAAATTGTGGAATACTTAGAACTTATGACTAGCCAAAGCACTAGATGTCAAATTTTGCAGAATACTGCCAGAGCAGTATATAGGGGTAAACTGGTGGCTTGAAATACAGTCATTAAAAAATTAAAAATTGACTAGAACTCATAAAAGCTTTTGTGGTATATTTATTATCCGTGTCTCCATTCCTTGCTGTATCGACCTCACCTACCAAATTTAAAGTTTCTCTCACAAAACTGCCAAATATATTGCAAACACTGAGTGACAGAAAACTTAATATTTTGAGACCAAGTTGCAGTCATTATAATAACCTAAAGTAGATGGAAATGGCTTTTGGAAATTTCTTTAGAAAACTGAAAAAATGGTGCCTCCCTGGTGACACAGCGGTTAAGCACTGCGCTGTGGAGCTGTGGACAGAGGCGACGGGAGTTCAACATCCGGCTGGGGAGATTCCCACATGGCGTGGCAGACCTCTCCTGCTTCGCCCGCTACTCCCCTCAGCAGTGTATTTCTGTCCATCTGCCTGTTCTGCCCCCCACTGTCTCTGGTGAACCCTCTGGCCGCCCCACGCCTCTGACCTGTATCCCAGTTTATATGCATAAATAAATGAATCTTAAAAAACAAAACTGAGGGCCTCCCCGGTGGCACAGCGGTTGAGCTCTGCGCTGTGGAGCTGTGGGCAGCTTCGACGCGAGTTCGACGCCCGGTCGGGGAGAATCCCACATGGCGCGGCAGACCTCTCCTGCCTCGCCCGCTGCTCCCCTCAGCAGCATATTTCTGATCTGCCTGTTCTGCTACCCGCTCCATCTCTGGTGAACCCTCTCGCCGCCCCACGCCTCTGGCCTGTACCCCAGCTTGTATGTATAAATAAAAAATAAATCTTAAAAAAAAAAAAAAACTGAAAAAATGTTATTGTTGGCCAGGAAAAAATGGCAAATCATCTATAGACTGGCAACCCGCTTGTAAAAATTTTACCTTCAGTAATTTGGAAGGAAGAAGAAAATTAATCTAAAAAATGTATGGTTTATGGGAGGATGGTTTGTAGTCAGAATGCTAAAAGCATGAGCCAGTTGCCTTGATTGCCTGTGGTAAGTATGACAACAAAAAGATGGACTCAGAAGTAAACTGGCCAGTTTGTCACAGGAATTTAGAGGAGATGCAGATCAGACGCATAGAAAATCTGAAGAGGTCTGATTCCATATCCCTAACACATATACAGTATTGTAAACCAATAAAAATAATTTAAAAACAAATAAAAGAAAATAAATCAAGAATCTTCTTAAGTAACAACAAAAAAGAAAAGCATAGAGTTTATTATATGCACCTGAAGCAGACTGTCTGATTTAAAAAAAGAGAAAGAGAAAATCCAAAACCGTAAACAAATGATTAAAACTCACAAAGGAGGGAGCTTAGCAAATTCCAAAGTATAAGATTGATATGGAAAATGAAATAGCATTCATTTATTCAAAAGCAAAACAAAAAAAGTTCACAAATTCACAAATGTAATAGAATAAAAGTTGCAATTTATAACAGATACAAACTGATTACTATGTAGGACTTTACCAAAGAAAACATAAGACTTTAGAGAGGTAACTATAAGATAAGGTCAATTAAAGAAAGCAAAGAAGATTTGAATAAACGGGGAGGCATAACATGTTCATTTAATTTGATTTGAAAAATGTTCATTTCCCCCAAACTGATTTGTACACTAAGTATTCTAATAAAATTTATAGACGTATCACTTTGAGAACTTGAAAAAACATTTTGAAATTTATGAGAAAGAATAAAATTTGCAACAAAACTACAAATTTGAAAAATAAGACATAATGTGTGGGAGTTAGTGGAAGATACATTCTATCAGGTAGCAAGACAAACCACAAAACTAAAGCAATAAAATAATATGGTATTGTGCCAGTAGCACACATAGACTGCCCAAGTAATAGAATAAAAAAATTAAGAACAGTACTTCTTTATTTATACGTATTTGCTATAATATAGATGCAACATCATACATTGAAACAAAGAAATTGAGAGATAAAATTGAAACTGATAGCACATTAAAACTATCCCAACTGACCCTGAGGCAGGACACCTTAAACTTACACAGCACTGCATGTCAACGGTGACTCAGTAACTGGGAAAATAACTGGGAACAATATCCAAATTTGACTTTTCAAAGATGTTAGTGTGAAATTGAAAGTATAAAATAATTGCAAAAAAAAATTATATTTTAACACTGAAAGCCTAAGAATGAAATTGGTAAATTTGACTTTATCAAAATTCATAATTTCTAGCGAGCAAAGTCAAAGTTCCAGGATGCATGACAGACCAGGAACTGACATTTTCTAAAAACAGAAATAAGGATCATTGTCTAGAATATACAAAATAAATGAAGAAAATGATAGGAAACCCCATAGAAATAGAAGAACAGTTTATGAGCAGGCAACTTTGAGAAAGGACTGCCTGAGCAGGTTCGAGAATAAGAAAAGCTGCCCAGTGACATGGACATCAAAACAATAATTTAGGATTTTTTAGATAATTGCCTTAGTGAAAATGTAAAAGCAATAAAATGTATATGCTGCTGAGAGAAAATACCCAAACACACTGCTAATGGGCATTTAAACTCATCTAATTCTGTAGAATCATTTCTGCAATGAAAGTAAACATACACATGGTGGATAATCCTGTCTGGGCACATAACTCAGAAAATGACCACACCGGTCCATAGGAAAAACACCCAAAGAGGTTTGTTGCATTACCGCCTGGATTAAGGATTTGAAAGCAGCATTATCATCCTTCACATGAGGGGTCGTTTAGATGTGATTTGTATTCCAATGGTTTACTGCACATATTTCCTCCCAAAACATAGGTAAGTCTGAAAAATCTACCGTAGAGGAAGACAGGTAGAGCCCACAGTCTCATTACTGTGTGTTAAAATCCGTGAACACACAAACCAGCATTTTACATTTCCCAAGGATTCACCAGGGAGCCTCTGAGAAAGGAAAGGGTCAAGATACCGGGAATGAGGACAGTGTTCCTTGAGCTATGCAACAGAATTACTCAAATTGTGCGCCAAATGCGTAAATAGGAACAAAAAACACTACTCCTAGTCAGTGCTGCGAAACTGCTAGGGCAAAAGCTTTAAGGTGTTCTCTGAAACCTTCCCTGAGTCCTAGGCACAACGCAAAGAAGCAATGACCATTCCTTCCTACAGGACCGCTTTTTGCCAGCACCAGCCCAGAAAAGTAACTTAACAAATCGTACCAAAGAACACATCGGACCATGGAAAAGGAGCAAGCCAGCGGAGCAAGAAAAGGGTACCTGTAGGACCTGTAGAAGGCGTCCTGGGCAGGAGCTCGGACGGGCGCCTCTGGCACTTCCGGGTCCGGGTGGCAGATGCATGTAGAACACCCATGCGCAGCCCACGCTGACACCGCTGTGCTTTCCACCTTTTGTCGTAAAAGCGACATGCTCTTGGAGTTTCTTCCTGTTAGTGAAAAAACAACACTGAGGTAGGTACTTTGCTAAAACCTGCCGGGCTCATTTGAAATTTCAGGAAGTGGAAATAACCTCCTTAGGTTCAGGAGTCAAATGAGTGCAGTGAAGGGATGGCCCTGGGGGAGTTCCTTAAGTTCTCTCAGCCTCCTTCTCTGCACCTTTTAATGGAGATAGTAATAGCCTTCCTGCCGAAGGCCCCTGGGGATTGTAAAGCTCATGATACCTGCCAAGGACCAGCAAGGTACCCAGCACTCAGGTAGGGGCATGACTGGCTTCTGGTCAAAGCTGCGGCCAAGTCGAGCTGACTCTGCTTGTCCACTCCACAGAGCTTCCAGGAGCAGCTTCTCCTCCTGGCGGCCCCAAACGCTGGCATTTGCTCTGTGCCCGAAAGGCTTTTACACCCAGTTTCTATTCTATTGTTCTCCTCTCTTCTCTAGCTTCCATTGGGAAAGTTTAAAAAAATAGTGTTCACCATGTGGGCTTCTTTATTAGGTACACGGTGTTTCCTTTGCTGATATAATTTAATTCTAATGACAATTCTTTGGTAGTATATGTATCTCCATTTATTTACTTAGTGATGTGAATAGACTCCAGCAGCAGCAGCAGCCTCACTGGGTTGGTTAGTGGCAGAGCTGGGATCTGCCCCTCCCAGGAACCGACTGGACACCTAATCTGTCACTCGAGAATCGAATGTTCTCTTTATGATCTCCTTCCCCGGTCTATTTCAACAACACCAGCTTTCATTCAACCAAAAAAGGCCACAGAAATTTCTGTGTGTAAAACCATCCTCATACCTATAACCATCCTTTTACTTAACATCCAGCCCCAAAGTGTGTTTCAACCTCGCATTTATTTTAGACTATAGGTTATATGTCTGTTTTGATTGATAAGTCCAAACAGTGTTGATACTTTAGGACAGGTCAATTGATTATATTCACAAAAGGAAGACCAAGGCAAAATAAAAGCTTGGAGAATAATCTCAGAGAGATTAACACGAAAGTATCTGCAGGGTATCATTTTTAACATTGGCGTTTAGTATTTTTCATCATATGAAATCACATATGTGAAGGGAAAAAAGCCATCACTTGTCCAGCTCTGGAATTCCTTTTACAAATTACTCTTCCCACTTTAGTTTTCTGTGCTTTAAAAAAAAAGTGGCAAAAAATCAGTAGTTCTTCACTTCCCAGTGAAACTGTGAAATTCACCTGAGCATAGCAGATTGAAGTGTGAATAGTGCTTTAATGTTCCCCATACTCTGGAATGCTTTCCTGTTAGGCCCTCTTAGCCATCCCTCCCCAGTTTGCATTCCCTGAAACCAGCTATCCTCCAAAGTTCATTACACTGTGAAAAGCACAGGCACTGCCACATTCACAAAGGTCCCAGCTCTTTCCGTACAAAAAGGTCGAGTTCTAATTTGACTGCGTGTAGCAAAATTGGTATTGACTAGGGCTTCCCTGTTTCAGAATTCCTTGTCAAAGCTGCATTAGAAGACCTCTGGCAAAATGATCCAAATAATTCCATCAAGTCCAGGACATTCTTTTCAATTCTTTCAAAGAATAAAATTGAGAAAAGTATATGAGGTCTGGACTTTGGTGCTATCTATGATGCTGCTGTTTAAAAAATATTTTTACTCACACAGTCTTGGTTCATGACCCTGAGTTTCAAAGCACTTCTTTCTTGGAGCAAATTGTCTCATGGTTGGGTTCTGTGGCATGTTATGGCAATGAATTAGTTACTGAGGCTTTTTTTTTTAAGGTTGTACCATTGATAAAAGAGTTAATTATTAATCTGGCTGGCATCTGTAATGAAAAAAGGAGTTTTCCTGCTCTTAGCCATGGACTCAGTACGTAAATCTCCTGTGTGGCTGCAATCATAATATTCCTGCAGCTACGGTGTCACCTATTGTAATTTTTCTGCTAATAAACAAATTCGAACTAGCCAGGAATCCTAAATTTTGAGACCAGTTGTTTATCTCAAATATACTCCAGAGAAATAGTAATGCAGTTCTGCTTTGAATTTAATTTAAACAGGAACAGGCAAAACAAATCTCTACGGAGGACATTTGACAATAATAAAATATTTCTCCCAGCGGGGGAGCTGGTAGCAATTGTATTGTTGCAAGCCAAGCTCTCCTTTCAGGAGGTCATTACCATCATAACAAGCCCTTGGACCAACTGGCATGGACATGCAACATTGAGCCCCTGATGGGCACATTATTTCAGACCTTTAACTTCATGGAGAACAAGACAAATACTCCTGGGAAAGGGGGATTATATTTTGAAATTCCTTTCTTTTCTATTTTGTTTCATAATAAGATGCAGTAGGCCGTCTATCTACCATCACTTGTTTAATTCGTTTTCTCCACACTTCCAAGTAGCAAGAAGAAGCTAGACTTGGATTTGAAAGGACCAGAAACACTGAGTTAAACACTTCTTTCTATATCTGTTAAACTATGGAAATGTCCAGTCAGGATATAAACCACCGTGGAGGACACAAAAGCCTTAAGCATTTCTTCTTTTTCTCTTGCAATTTAATCACAAATTCAATTTCACAGTCAGCAAGGTGGACCTCAAGTTTTTGCATAAGTCCAAGAATGAATTATTCTATCTCTTTTAATTCATTTCTACCTTTTCTCTAAATTACAGTTCAGAAAATAGAGGTAAGAAAAATCATTCCACGAAATCAGTTTTATTGTACTTTGGTCTTTGAGTAGGCAAAACAGGTATTTTGAATCACATCTATATTAATTTTGTAGTACATGAAGAGGCAAAATGAGCAAGATTGAAGGGAACATAGAGTATGGTGAGATTTTCTGCAGGCCTTTTTTGAGCAGGTCTCTCCTTTTTTAGGCAGAACACAGCTGGAGGGCCTGGAGGGGAGGGCGGAAGAGGCCGGGGAAAGTTGAGGTCAAGACAATGGGAGTATATTTCATTAACTTGTGAATCAAAAACAGAGGTTACCTTCTTCTGTCTGGAGAGCAAAAACAAAAAGCAACAGCAAAAACCAACCTAAACCCCCCACAAAAATTCAGAACCAATGAATTTTTTCTTTTTTTAAGGACACAGCCTGGTTTACGTATAAAATTATAATGCCGTGGTCTCTCATCTTGTCTTCATAGTAGAATCACCTGGAGATTTAAACAAACAAACAAACAAAAACTATTTCAAAGCCCAAGTTACAACTCAGACCAATTAAACTCCAATTATTTGGGGTGAGATATGAGCACCAACAATTTTAAACACTCTTCAGGAGATAATAATATGCAGCCAAATTTGAGAACTAGTTGAAGGGGGAAAAAATCATTTTTAAGCAACAGGTGAAAATAAAAGTGGTCCCTGGACACAAGTACACAAACCATTTTACTGAGCTTGTTTATATTATTGAGAAAATATAAAATGCTATAATGTCAACCTCCTACTTGCTTGTCTTCTTATACACCTAAGGTGTCCATGGCAAATATATGAGAACCAGAGCAGTGGTCTGGAATAATGCTAATCACAAAAACCAGCAAGAAAGGATATTGACATTTAAGAGCTCAAAAGCATGCATGTGTGTAACACATATTATTTTTAAACGAGGACCTCATGGCAAGATTATAGACACAATTTTTTAGATGTGTATCTTGCGTTATCTCCATGCAAGTACTTTGAAAATACTCGAATTGAAACATAACAGATTCTCTGTAGAGCGACTACCTGGCAAAGGACATTAAAACAGAAGACAACTCTGAGTTCACTGTGCATCTTAGTGACTTGGATAATCTCCTGCCCCTGATTCAGTTTCAGTTTAGTGGCCTTTGAGTCATCTGCTTGCTTCTCTAGAGAACCAGTCACCTCTAAAAGGTGAGAAATACGGTGGGCAAACACAGTGACAGAACACTCTCAAGATAGGCAGAGAAGCCAAGCAGGCGCATATTAGCACTTCCGTGATGGCTCCAGAAGGGTCCAGTGGAAGCTCAACTTGACCCTGAACAGCAAGGGCCATAACCTCTTCCAGTGAAGAAGGCAAGGGGAGGCCATTTGCTGTCAGCAGGGCGGTGGAACCCTCAAGAATTCGGTGACAGTCCCCCCTCCTCGTGCACACCCATCCATAAGCTCTGCTGTTGAGTGCCCATTCAGGAAATGTGGACAGCACTCCCCTGCTGCTCCCCAAAGCCTGCAGCTCTCCGAGGAGGTCTGTGCAAGCACAGGATTTAATTGTGGATGGAGGGAAATAATAGGTATCTCTAGCAGGTTTTAATATGATCTTAAAATAGGGGGAAAGTTTTCTGTTATGACATTGACACAGAGGCGATGATTTTGAGTAATGCAGGATGATGTGGAGATGCTTTAAGATTAAATAAGAGCTATATAAAGGCTTGTCAGAATGAATTCTAATGTGCCATCAGACACTTTGCATACTCTTAAATATGCAAAATGTCTCTTGGCACCCTAGAATTCATCCTGACAAGCCTTTATATAGCTCTTATTTAAACTCCGACTTTATTTTTAGGGAACAGGTTCTCAGAGATACTCTTTGAATGGAAGCAACAAAGGACAGTGTTTATCGATTGGGTTCTTTGGTGGGGGAAGAAAAAAAGAAACACAATACAAAAGAGCAATCAAAAGTGGAAGCTTGTTTAATATTGCTCTACCGTCATCCTGAAAGGCATAATAATTTGAGTTACACATCTGAACTGATTGGAGTTACAGAATCATATCTCCTTTTTGCATTTAACAATATATACAATATAAAATAAATACATTTACACAAATGGACATTTGCTGGAGCACACAGTATGGTACACATCACAAAAATATACAATTGATTGCTTTACAGATGTGAAGCCCATCTACAGCTATAGACATGGTTTTATTATTATTATTATTCTTTTTACTACTGGCTATAATGCAACTCCTGGATTATTATAAGCAGTTTAAATTTTTTGTCCTTTTATGATCTTTGCACATAAGACTGCCATAAAATGTTTTCCTAGGCAGGTAAACAGAGACGCTTAAATAATTAAAATACAATCACCGACACCCATTTTCTCTTCTATAAGAAAAATAGCAGTTTTAAATTTTTTATATCTTTTATGTTATCATTTAAATGCAAAATAGTGGAATAAATACAACAATCTGATCTGATTGAAACACAAGTGTAACTATAGGTAGTCACACAATCATATTGCTTTAAATAAGAACAAACCTAAAAGAAGCAAAATAAAAAATTCAAATCATATGGCTAAAACATACACCTTTATAACTTTCCAAAACTTCACATTAAGTAAATGGTCTTGCTTGAAACTTGAAAAAACTTACCTCCAGTGAGGTTTAAGTTGAGCGTTTACCCTAAAGCCCGTGCAGTTCTTTTATCTACGTTTTTAGTTGTGTTTCCTAGTTGTGAGATACTTGATTTTTTTTTTTTTTTTTTTTTTTTTTGGTAATGCCAAGAGTCACTTAAACTGAAAACTAAAAATCATACTTGGTTCTTTTTCTACATCTCCACCTCCTGTTTTCAGTTGGTTGGCTCTTCTGAAGCCCAGGTACTTTAATGCAATACAGCAAAAGCAATGCCTACATTGTATATATTATATTTTTATATAGAGAGTGTGGTTGAATGGTAGCAACTTAAACCCTGCACAAACTTTCTGGAAAATAATCTTTTTTTAAACACTTACATATATAAAGAATCTTATAGAATCAGCACCTTTTTTTTTCCCAGGAGTTGTATTTTTTTCTGTTGTTATTTTTAAAGGGATGTGCCAATTTCTGAACCCCTATCACAGCTATAAATTTCAAGTTATTGACCATCTGAATGAATTGCTAATGATGATTTATCTAGAATCACACTACAGTCACTTCTCTACTGAGAAACCACAATCTACGATATAGCCCCATATAGCTAATGATAGATACACAGTATTCCTAGCACTAGGCTGATAACATCAACCCAAGGTATTCTGTTTAAAGCACACAAAGTAGCAATAGTTTTGGAAACGTGTCCGCACCAAAAAGTTTTGCAACAACACAGAGCGAGTAAATAACAACATCTGAGAGATGATTGAGTGAAAGCCATATATACAGCATTTAAAAATTAGACTTATCTATATTCTTGAAATATTCAAAGTTTTATTTCTAAGCTATACATTGGTATTCTATAATAAACCATTAGAGAAATTATTCCTTGTTTTGAAAATATTATTATGATTTCGATGTGTATCTGTTCATGATGAATACTTGTTGGGAGCTTCGATCTCTTAATTAATATTAGAAGAACCTTATTACTGGTAAGGAAGAGAATATACTACTGGAGTCTCCTGAGGAATTGTACATCCAATGTGGTCTCTAATTCTACCCTGTGTCTAAAAGCACACACCACAAGAATCCAAACACCACAAGAACAAGAACAACAGTCTTTGAATGCAACAGAAAATTCCGAAAAGCACAGCAAACATGAAACGTTGAAAAGCTGAACTACATTTTCTTTCGTTTGTTAGGATTACAATTTTAATTACATCTGTGTACATAGAATAAGACTGTTCACATAGTACAGGGAGCAGCTACTAACACTGGTCCATTGGTATAGCATTTGATGGAGGTTACTGTTTATTGGTTATTCAGTGACTGCAGATTTCGGGGGGGCATCTAATCGATTTCTTCATTAGATTACACCTCTTAACAGTCTGGAACCTGACTGACTTTCTTGCTGTGACAATACTGGTTGAAAAGCACATATATTGGCTTAGCTCTTGGTAAAAAATTGCAGATTAATTTAAACAAACATTCCTAAATGCATAAACTCATAGAGATTAGGATTTAGAATTTGGTCAGGCGTCTGTGGTCTTTGATGATTTTTTTTTTCCCAAATTCTGGCATTTGCCTTATTGCCTCTTAAATGAATACTGGCTCACAGCTCCTTCTGGGACAAGGTCAGTAACTTTGCAAGCAGGCAGTATCTCATTCCTAACCACCTCGGCAGCTAGAAATCACATGGCAACTGTACCTCCACGCAGAAAGGGGCACTCCTGGTAATTCTACCGATCTGCATTCCAAGGGCGGTGCTTACACAGGTGACTGCTCGGAGTCCCTGTAGGTGCAATCTAACCCTTCATGTCAGTGCACGTTTAGGTAAACTGGAGCTCAAGTTAAGAAACTGATGTTTGGGACCAGACCAGCACACAACATAAATTGCATCCGTGATAATATGCACCTTCCCTTCAACTATTGCTTGAGTAAGTTAAATTCCCATATTAATAAATGGCTGAAAAGTGGTAAAGCTGGTACAAAAAAATCTCCATTTGTAAGAAGAAACAAAACATTTTTTTAAAAATCTTCCTTCAGGATTCATTTGTCCTTCATTATTGTTCATAATTGTTCAAAGCCAGCACAAAATTGCAGTATTCTTATTTCTCTTTAGTATTGCATGAATGAATAAAGCTTAAACTATTCCCTGAAAAAGTTACATAGTAGCTAAACTAACAAATACCTGGAAGACTTGAAAAAACAATTAAGGAATCAAATGGCTGTAACTGATCTACACGGAAAAGCAATGATAAGAAGCAGCCGATGCCACGTTGCTCAAGTTGTCGAATTAGAGGCTGCTCCCGTGAAATCTAATACTGCACTCAGTCAATTCCTTTATGTCACACTGTACTTTTAGGTACGGTGGTTCTCTCTCTTTGATTCCTTAGTCATTGGGACGTATGGTTCACAATAAGTTCACTGGTATCCATATTATGGATCTCCATCCTTTGGCAGGGCTGGCTTTCAATTCTCTTCAATTAGAGACCTCTTTTAAAAGTTCAGCAGCAGAAGGAAGGGAGGGAGGGACGGAGGGAAGGAAAGACAAAAAAATCTTACAACTGAGCTATTTAAAATTTAGAAAGGGGGATAAGAAAGGAGAGGGAGGAGTGTGGGGGGGGGGAAGGAAGGAAGGAAGAAGGAAGGGAGGGAGGGAGGGAGAGAGGGAGGGAGGGATGAAGGAGATGGAGAGAGAAGAAACAGTAATGAAGGAAGCTAACAAATGATGGAGAAGAGGAATAAGGGAGAGAGAAACAAATAAAGAGGAAGAAAAATGAGAAGGATGGGAGAAGAACAGATGAGGTAAGACAGAAACTCAGCAGGAAGATACAGAGGAATCTAAAAGCTGCTTCATAGTCTTGCTGCTAAATTTTCAGTGCAGTCTTTGTGAATTTTTGATGTTGCTGACTAAACTCTAAGTTTCTTCGACATCACTCTGGGGTTTATTTTCCCTTTTTCTGCGTGCAGGAGAGGAGGGCCCAGGAAGCTCTTAGTCAGACCTTGGCCTCCAGCATTTCCAAAAAAAGTTTGTGCATGGGGACTTTGCCTTCCAGTTTGATGTTGTAGAAGTGCTGCACCGCCTTGGTGGAGGTCTGCCTCAGAAGGGGCAGCGTCATCAGCATCTTGCCAGCCCTGCGGGGGTCTTCCATGTGCTGGCCAGCCTCGTAATCCTGCAGAGCCTCGTGTAAGACGTCCTGAAGCTTCTGGACTGCTTCTACATCTTCTATGTGCATGGAATCTGCACAGCACAGCAAAACATTGAAAAACAGTATTAATGATAGTAAACGTGTATAGGGCTAAGACATGAAAGCAAACTAAGATTCTTGAACTTCTCTAAGCTTCTCTAAGCTGTGATTTGTTTAGAGATGCTCACAATTCCAAAATATTTCCTTTTTCCTAAGTTTCAGTTCAGTAGATTTCCAGTACTGATTTAGAACACAGAGTTACCACAAATGATCCATTACTTAAAACATTTGGACTCAGCAAAACTTTATTTTTTAACAGTCTACAATTTTTGGCTATTTTATTCATTGTCTCATTCATGTGTTTATTCATTTATTCAACGATTATGGAAGGTCATCTATTCAAAGTATTCACCTAAGTACTGTGGAAGGACAGTTGTCTAAAATTCTGACTTTGGGCCTCTCTGGTGGCGCAACAGGTTAAGCGCAGCACTATGAAGCTATCCAGAGTCACTGCAGCATGAGTTCGATACCCAGCTAGGGAGATTCCCACATAGCGCAGCAGACCTCTCCTGCCTTGCCTGCTGCTCCCCTCAGCAGTGTACTTCAGTAGATCAGCCTGTTCTGCTCCCCACTCTGTCTCTGGTGAATCTTCTCACCACCCCACATCTCTCGCCTATACCCCAGCATTGTATGCATAAATAAATAAATCTTTAAAATAAATAAATGAATAAAATTCTGATCTTGACCATAAGAAAATCCATATATCCTAAAAGGAAAATGCTGATGACTAAGATAATTTTTGGCCTACAGAACCTTTTTATTGAGATTTAAATTTCATAAGATATTCACTCATGAAATATTATTCTGTTGATCTCTCCATCATGCCACACAAAAATAGGTAGAGGTTGGATAAGGTCCATGCTGGAGTTTGCAGACCCCCGCCTTAACCATAAGAAGGAGACTGGACATTCAGCAGACTGGCTGTGGAGGTCATTTTGCAATATATACAAATATTGAATCATTGTGCTATGCCTGCAACTAACACAATGTTATATGCCAATTAAAGATGACCAAGGTTGTCAGAATCCCATGTACATACGCTGAATCTAATACTATGTTCAGCTGTGGACTATACAGAAATCACAATAAATTGGTTATCATCTTAGGGATTTCAGTGTGCTATTACAAGTTCATGAAAGCATATTTACATAATCTGCTTCGCTACTGAAAAAACAAATGAAGTCTTCATATTAATGAGTTCTGAAATATTTTTCACATTGGTGAAGGTGAACTTTTGCCCCCAAGTGACTCATTTAAAAATCAAATTCAATCAAGCAAGGAAAGGGTTAACAGGGTTGCCACAATTATTCTTGCGAGAAATGTGAGATGTGGAGGAAAAAAAATAAAAGTTACAGCTCTAGCTCTAAAACAGACACTTAATTATATACAAGTTTGAATCATTTAGCACGTTTTATTGATTCTGATGACAGTTTATCTGTTAATTACACATAATGGAGTCTTTGGGGGATTCTTCATGTTTAATAATTCTAGTTCTCTGAGAATGCAGAGCTCTAAGATATATGTAGTTAGCCTAATCTTTCATATAATTCAAATATCAGATCACATGCACAAAAGGAGGAAATGCTATTTAAAACCAAGCATCTAAACATGATAAAAAATATGACAAATTAATTAAAGCATCTAAGTAATCACTAACATGTTTCAAAAACTGCTTTGTATTTTGTTTATTGTGTTTTTCTTTGACATTGTCATTTTGAATCATTTTACCCCACGAGTGGGGTTAATGACACATTCCTTTAAAGGTTTTGGAGTGATTTGAAATATGGTTGCTCACAGTGCTTAATGGTCTCCATTCCTTGAAGGAGGAATTCTTTCAGGTAGGAAATGTTGACAGTGATATCCTGGAGTGGAGCCAGGCCGACCCCCAACACACAGCCTGCCCCTGCCCTATTTATTGCTCATTTCTCCCTAAGCTTTTCTCCAATCCCATTTCTTCTGCTGAGGTAATCTCGTCCACTTCCTAAGCATCTTCTCTTGGAAACGAACACACCTAACTTCTAAAGATCAGTGATGTAAGTGATGGAAAAACAGTCATGGAGATGTCAAAATTTCTTCCTACTTTTGCACTTACATGCTCTCTGAAGAGGGCAAGGAGGCTGCGGACACAGGCTGCTGGAGTGTCCAGGTAGACAGAAGACTTGCCTACTGCATCACAGATCAGAAGGGCTGCCCTGACCTAGCCTGGGACTAATGTTTAGCACGCTAAGTAAAAAGAGGGGAATAAAAGATGGGGAAAACAGGAATGGCATTTTAAAGACAAAGTTAAAACAACTATTTTCTAACCAGACCAAAAATTAAAAAGTAGAATAAATATGCTAAGGGTACCATTCATTAAGTACCAGTTTGGGGGGAGGCCTCTGATAAGCTCTTTAAGAACATGGCCTCAGTTCATGCCCCTGCAGCCTTGCATGTCAGAGGCTCCTAAGTGTCAGAGCAGCCTTCAACTTAAGTGTTTTCTTTCATCAAGTTACAGAATGTGTAACACTGGACATAAATTGCATTTCCTTTAAAAAAAATGCTGAAACTGTCCTCTGAGCTCATCTCCTCCAACCTTCCTTGTTTATCAGGAATCTTCTCTCTGGCATGTTAATGAAGACATGTCCAGAGGTGTGCAGAGCATGCTGCCTTACCTGGGACAGTACTAACGATTAAAAACGTCTTCTTCAGATTTTCCCAAATCTCTCTCAAACTTCTATCCTAATGTCCTGGTTCTAACTACTGGAGAAATACAGGATAAATCCTCTACGAGGCAGATCTTTAAACATTTGAAGTCAGCTGCCCAATCACCTCACCCCCACTCCCCCCCCCCAACCCAAGCCTTGCCTTCCCCACTACTCTGGCCTGGCAGGAGATATATTATAGGGTGTCACAAGAAATGAGGGGAGAACAAATAGCAGAGAGATATGCTCACAAACAGCAATTAAGACTTCAAACTATTCTTTAAAGACTGTGATTTAGCTTGAGAGATTTAAAAATGATTTAATCAAATTACTATGATAATTTAACTTCCCATTTACAGAAAAGATTCTAACTCATTTTAGCTTTACCCATTTTCTGATCTGCTAACACTTTAAATGCAAGCTCACTAAATCTGAACTATTTAATTAGACCATGATTCAGCTGGCAGACTGCTGAAGAAAATATTAATCTCCATTAGGAGCCTAGTTCAAGTTCTGGCTCTGTGGCTTTAATCTCTGTTTTTTTTTTTTTCCTCTCTGTTTTTTATCTCTTTGGCTAAATTTATACATTTATGTCAATTTTAGTAAAACTGGCATTAACTTATGTAATTATTTAGCTCTGATTATTGGTGCTTTTTAAAAAACTTTATGTTTTAAAGGAAACAGCCCCAGTATTTGTGCTTATGGGAACTAGCTAAATTTAATAATGAAAATCATGTGTTTATGAACTAACTAGACATGGAGAGGCTATACATTAAAAACACTGGTGAGTTGCTAAAATAAACCAAGATTCCTGGGCCCAAGTCCAGATTGATTAAATCAGAAAATTAGAGCTAGATCCAGGACACCAGTATTATTTTTTTAATCTAGGTGATTCTACAGTCACTACATTTATAAGAACAACTGAACTTGTTAATAAGACAATTATTCTAAAAAGAGAAGATTTCAAAAGATAACCTGAGTTCAAATAATATGTGTGTATACATATGTATGTATGTACACATACATATGTGTGTGTATATATGTACACACGTAGGTATACATGCATGTGTGTACACATATAGTCACTCATATATAATTATAATACATAATAACACAATAGACTAGCCCTTTTGTTAAATTACAGTACTTTGTGATGTGGGATTTCAAATGAATGAACAAGTCTCACTCAGATCATTTATTTTGGGAAGACAGTTAACTATCCTAATACCTGCAGCTACACAGAATCAAAGATAAAATTTGAATTTTGTATTTTACCTGGAGTAAAACACTGCCCTCTTCTATGGTAAAACCACTAATCATGGTGGACAAGGCCACTGCTACTCCAGGATGCTCAAGTTCTCCCTTGGGGACTGTCTTTAGGGCTTGTAGCTCATTTTTGACAATATTTTCCCAATGGTGCCAAATCTCACTTGGGGGGTTAAATTGGATATTAGAAATATACAAAGTATATTCAGAGTCAAGTCCAGAAGAGCATATGAGGCAATACTCAAAGCAACCTTCCCTGAGGAACACAGAAGGGTGGTGAGGATTGAGCAATTTGACTTTTTGTACTCACCAAAGAAACAAAATTCAACATGATGGAAAAGACAGTGAGGATGAGCAAAAGTCAATTTCCTTCAAGGGAATTTATCTCAAAATTTCATGTGCAAAACATAAGGAGTCTAAGAATGACCTTGGACTTGCATTCAGCTGAGGTCTGGGGAACAATGACTGACTTCCATGGCAAATTGGCCCTTGATTAACAACATAGACTGTTGGCTCTAATTTTTTTTAAAGGTGCCAATCATAAATTTTTTTAAAGACTGGAAGACTGAGTTCTAGGAAGAGGGTGTTGATGGCAGCAAAAAATTTAATCTTTCCAAACCTATACACCTGTAATCTGTAAAAAAACCGAGCAACCAGATGACAGCAAAGTCAAAACCCATAGACAATACTATAAAACTACCTGATAGGTATCCCCGAGGAACATGCATGTGTGTGCCCATGCACGTGCGTGAGTGCACACACACATGGCATCACAATAGTGTGTGGGCCTGTGGCCCTACTTCTCTCCATAGTCAGTCCCGGAAGCAATAATTACCATCCTGGTTGTAACTGGCTCCCAGGTCAGAGACAGCTAATACTTATGATGAGTTTTGAACATCTCATGCTAAACCAGAAGGACATTTACAAATACAAAGTCATTCCATCCCTAGCTTCTTCAATAGCTACACTATAAGAAAAAAAATGAAAGTGAACCTTTTAAAGGAGATTTAAAATCCATGAGAAAAAACCCAAAACATTTAATGGGCAAGATGAGACTATCATGTCTGGGGACAGACATTTCATAATAAGACCACAATGAAACACAAGGAAATGAGAACTAAAAGTCAGGAAGGAGAAGTGGTTACTTTTGTGGGAGAGCATGCAAAGTTTTATTTCTTGACCTTGCTTAAATATTCATTGTAAAAGGCTGCAAAATGGACCCAAAGAAGTCTGAAAATTCCAACCCTGGAACCTGAATGATACCTTATATAGAAAAGCAAGCTTTGTAGATGTGGTTAAAGGTCTTGATAGGGGAAGACTATTCCAGTTTATCCTTCAATGGAATCAAAAGTGTATTTACTAGAGGGAAGCAAAAGAAAAAGGTAGGAATGTCACCACTGAAGCAAAAAAGCAAGCTGCTAGTTTTAAAGGTGGAGGAAGGGGCCCTGAGCCAAGGAATGCAAAAGACCACATGAGCCAGCCCTGTACACACCTTGTCTTCAACCTAGTGAAACTGCTCTTGGAAAGCTGACCTCCAGAAAGGTAAGGGAATAAAGGTGTTGTTTAAAGTCACCAAGTACAGCCCCTGCAGAAAACAGTATGGAGGTTCCTCAAAATATAAAAATGGATCTGCCATTCAATCTAGCAATTCCACTCCTGGGTGTCTACCTGAAGAATACAGAAACAGTAATTTGAAGGGAAACTTGCACTCCTATGTTCATTGCAGCACTGTTTACAATAGCCAAGATGTGGAAACATCCTAGGTGCCTAAAAATAGATAAGTGGACCAAGAAGATGTGATATATATACACAATGGATCACCCCAGTGATCAAAATTTATAAACTCTTGCCATTTTCAGCAACATGGGTGGAGCTGAAAGGGATTATGCTAAGCAAAATAAGTCAGAAAGACAAATACTGATGGTATCACTTATAAGTGGAATATAGCCAAACTTTAAAACTCTTGAAAGCCAACTGCAGAAGAGGAGTCCAGAGGGGAAGGGGGGCACAAAGTGGGGAGGGAGCACAATGGACTAAGGCAGTGGACTGTGGGTGCCTGGGTGGTGGGTGCACTATGTTGGGGATCCTATACTTCCTATACTTCCAAACTGCAAGAAAGGATAACCAACATTTTTTCTTGAATTGAAAAAAAAACAAAAAAACAAAGCCACCCAGTTGTAGTAATTTGTTAAAACAGTCATAGAAAACCAACACCAATATTATTTATACATCTTTGAATGTTTTTTTTAAATTGTGTTTTATTTACCTTACAGTAAAGTGATTAAGATGGAGAGAGAGGAAAACTTTTGAGGCAATGGTACTTCTAGAAAGTAGTGGGTCAAGCAGAATTCCTATAAAGATGGTAGAAAAACTTGGCAGAAATAGCAAGGAAGCATTTTACATATCGGGTAGGGGGTTGGATCAAAGAACCCAGGGAAATTTTTATGCTAATGTTGGAAATAGTAATGACTATTCTCTCTGCTCCACGGGGAGAGTAGCTTCTCATGGAGACACACATTTTTCCAGGAGAGCTGTTTTCCTCATTCCTTGCTCTGGAGTTTGCTCCTTCATCTACACTGGCCACATGAATCACTCTTATATACATTTACACGAAATGTGAAGCACAGAACTTGCACCCTCCCCAGGCTTCCCTCATGAATCCCAAGTTATTGCTACTCCTTGTCCATGGGATCTCCCTGATAGTCTTTTCTATTTCTCGACCAGTGTTCAAGGCCTTCTCTCTTGCTCAGGCATCTTACACTTTTCCAGGAGCTTTCTTACTCCTTTTACTAGAAGTGATAAAGACCAGCATACTCCGTAAGTGAACGGTAACTTGAGTGGTAACTATTTCAAGTTTCCACAGCATCATAGGTGACCTATACCATGCTAACAAGCTTTTGTAACAGATTGCCCATTGTCTTAAGACCTGAAGTAATGAAAATGCAGGCTTCTTTTAAAATAAAGCAACTGCAAAGTATTTTATGTGCTTATTATCCAGATCCACTTGTAATAAATAATTCCTATAGCACGTCAAGGGCAGAGTGATCATTCAGTGTGATGAGCAATGCTTACCCTTTTCTTCAAAAATTTGTGAAATCATACTATGCATGAAATTTAAGCTTTGTATTAAATGATTAACAAAAAAACACTTCATAAATAGATCATTTTAGATAAAATTAAAATAGGCCAAGCAGTGAAGGTAGATTTAAGAAAAAACCAAAGTAGACTAGGAAAGAGAAAGACATACTTTTGAGTTCTGATTTACCTTATTAGTTATAGTTTGGTTTGGGTAAGAGTTAAGAAAAAACATCTATTGAGCACAAAACACCTACCCATGATCATTACTTATAAAATGTTGTAGTCTGGTAAACATTTGTCTCTAATTCTTTCTGTCACATTCCTGGATAGTTTCATACTACCCAAACTACAAGAAGGCAGCGAGATAGTAGATACCAAATTCCAAACAAGATTTAAAATATCAGTTTAGGTTGGCAGATGTGAAATTGCAATGACTAAAGTCTTCTGCATTGACCATTTTTAAAGACAGTATATATTCATTTGTGGAATAGAAACAGAACACTCTTCCTCACAGTAATCACATATCTGTATGAGTCACTTCAGATACACATACCATATACAAAATATATGACCAAACTCACCACCCACAATCAAAACTAACTGACAAAAGCTTCGGGCCACTTAGGAGACACCAGCCATTACTCAATTTACCTGCCTCATTTTACAAAGAAGACAGTCATGTGGCTAAGCCACGCATTCTCAAAGGAGTTGAAATTTATAATTTGAAAGTAGGAATAAAGTTTTTCAGTGAAATATATATACACTTATATATATTTATTATATTTATATATATCATAGTTATATACTCAGTGAAATATATATACATAAATATATATATATATATATAGCATATTTGTGGTATTAATATTTTCTTGGGGACTTATTAGGAAAAACATTTAAAAAGCCTACCGTAAAGGGATGATAATGATAGCAAGATTAAGAAGCACTAAACCAAACTTACATGGTATCTAATTATGGCTTCTATGCCAGTATCCTACAGCAATCCTAAACTTTCTAGTCTTTGAAATTACACCCTGATTCTACATACACGGCATCTGGCCTCAAAAACAATGAAATACTGTCATACAGTGGTTATTATTATGTTTTAAAGTTTTTTTTTAAGATTTTTTATTTATACATACAAGCTGGGGTACAGGCCAGAGGTGTGGGGCGGCGAGAGGATTCACCAGAGACAGAGTGGGAAGCAGAACAGGCAGATCAGAAATACACTGCTGAGGGGAGCAGCGGGTGAGGCAGGAGAGGTCTGCCGCACCATGTGGGATTCTCCCTGGCTGAGCGTCGAACTTGCATCGCTGCTGCCGACAGCTCCACAGTGCAGCGCTTAACCGCTGCGCCACCAGGGATGCCCTGTTTTAAAGTTTGATGACCAAAATGTGGCTTGCAGCTTTATAGAAAGAGGTGCTATAATTCCAGAAATATTGTGAAGAAGTAAAATGAAAGCACAGTTTGAAGTGTGTGGATTCTGTTTATTCTTGAGTGGGCTGGGCTTGGTGCCTGGGTTAGGTTCCCCTGGGTGACAGCTGTTGGGGTGTAAGCGGTAGCTATGGAACTTGAGGGTCTAGTGAGTTGAGAAAAAAAGATTGATCAGACTAAGGAAAACTTTTAGTCGTATACTGCTTTTAATCTTCTACTATATAAAGATGTGTATATTACTGTGAGGCCAATGATAATAGTTTCAAACAAATCCCTTGACATAAGAATCAATAGAACCAATCCAGAAAATAGAATAGCATGAAATAATCTTATTCAAAAGTGCTTGTAGTAGTATTTCATGATATTTTCCAGTAAATGCTCAAAATTAATTAGAGAATCAGAGTTCCCCAAATGGAAATAATTCTAAAGATCAGCCTAAACTCTTGATCGTGTATGAGAGAACTGGGGCCCAACATCTGGATCATGTGTGAGTGAACTGTTTAAATTGTGATCTAGGTATTCCTTTTTGAATTTGATTCCACAGAGTTATATCAGGTATGCCATGGTTGCTCATGAGATTGTTGGCACTCAAACATAAGAGGATACATAGCTTTGGTGATCCTGTAAGCTTCTTACATTCAAAACTAAAATTGGAACAATTATTTAGAATTTTCAAACATCTGAATATGAGAACTCCAGTACTGGTTTGTGATATGTTGGCTTTTTGGTCCTATATCTGCAGAGAGGGAATATACTTCCAATGATGGTCTGCTGTTAAAACTATCCCTGAGTTCACATATGTCAGAATCATAACTACAAAAATTATGACACCACTATCAGGAAGCCTATTCTTCATTTTCTAGGCAGAAGCATAACATTTACAATTATTGCATAAACATGTTTAAAGTAAGGGGGGATTTAGATGAATGAGACAATGGTTGTTAACCCCCACAGCCAGACAGATATGCTACAATTTTTTTTTGGATAAAAATTCATTTATGTGAATCTGGAATTTCTAAAGTTTAAAATAAAATCTTTGAGGTTTTTTGGTTGTCTATGAAAAGTATTAGTAGAATGCCACATTGTTTCCATAAACTAAAACTTTATCATGCTGATTGATTTATGAACAAATTTAAGGTATTTACACTGGATCTAAGCAAGAATGAATCTATAAATTTATTGCTGTCCTCCAAACAATGGTCAAAAAGAGAATAAAATAGCATCATATTGACAGCATCGAAGGAAATACCTTTCAAATAGGTTTATCTCAAGCTAAAATGATAGGGCTTGCAAGTTGATAGGTGAGAGAAAGGACAAATTTATACAAAACACGATGGGTACCCAATTTAGACATTAAAATAGTCTTATGTATAGTAGTTAGTCATTTATTTTTTTTGTTATGACTCTGATGCAATTAATTATTCTTGGTACTGAGAAATTTTAAAATATTAGGATCGTTTTCTGGAAAATTTTGTGACTTTGAGAAAAAGTAACACTGCCCAATATTTTGGTAAGAGACGAGAGGGATTAACTATTTCTGGCCATAAAAAAGAAAGATTAAACTAGTTCTTTAAAGACTTTCTAATCACCAGTCACTGCCCTAAAGTAGGTCACCTCCTCCAACAGCAAAGAATGTAGGATTCAAATATTTATATATCAAAATATTAATTAATATGCTTCTAAACAACAGAGACAGAAATGTTGCTATGAATTCATTCAGGTATATTAAACTATAATCCATAACCACAAAGTATACATCTAACATGAAACATTATAAAATTTCAGCAATTTCAATGATAGTTTTAGTAATCTTCAGCAATCCTGAGTAGTTAATAACTTTAAAAAGCCATTTGAAGCAACATAAAACATGCTGGCTATATTTTAGAAATAATTAACCAAGTAAATGTTTTAAACTAGAATTGCTTTATGATTACCAAATAAAAATTCTGCCTTAGACCATTGCTGCAAAATCTTTTATTTAATTAGGAGAGATGCTATAATGTAAAGTCCATACCAACTAATCCTTCTCAAAAAATGCCTCTCCTATCTCTCACTTTGGTTTTGAAGAGCAGGCAAGGGGCTGTTGAGGGTTTATAGCAATGATGCCATTTGTGATAAAGAGGCATATTTTACAGTTTCGCAGGGGCATAGGAGCAGACCTATGAGTGCGGTGGTGAGGAAGAGGACTATATTCACATTTAAAAGTGTGAAATGCTAAACTCCATTATGAAGACAAATAGCAAAATACGACTTCATTGTTGAAAACAATTCCCCTCCTATCTGTCCACGGATTCATGCATCAATATTGTAGATGAACTGTTAATTACAAAATCAATTAAAAATTATTTCTAAAAACAGTCACGCGTCCCTGGCTCTCATGGGGGCAATTTGGGCAGAAGGTCTCATCTCCCTAGGACCGCGCCAAATCACAAAGTCGTCATCCACAAGTAAGCAAAAGCAATCTGGTTTTTCATTTTTCAGCGCGGCTGAGCCCAGCCTGAGATTGATCGTCACATATGGCCCCAGAAAACAAACTGTCAATACCTTGAATGCTGCAGAATTTGAACAAATAGCCGTCCGCCCATTCAAGCCACTCATTGCATCCCATTTAACAGATTTTATTGACAGTTTCCTTCTTGTAATTAAAGGGAAAACTACTGGCCGGCAACCAAGATAAAGTTCAAAGATAGGGTCAAAACAAAAGCAGATGGAGGGGCACGGTGTGACTGTCAATGGTACCTAGCGGCAGAGCATGTTATTGACGTGTAGGTATCTAATGGATCGGCACGTCATTAAGAAGGGATCTAGCCTGAACTTTATGCAAATGCTTAGAGAGACTTAAGACCATGATAAAGCATTAGGAGAAGCACAAAGGGAAAACAACAAAGCACCAATGATTTTTACTTATCAGAGGTTGCTTCCTATTTTGGTATATTTCTGTTCAAATCCAAAAACCATTTATTCCCATAATTCTTCACCTGTCCTGCATAAATAGTGTCTTTGAGGGAAATAAACTCCTTCAGCCGAATTTGACTTCTAGGCAAAGTAAGAATAATACTAACTATATTTTTCCAATGGCAAATTCTGCACTTTTGAGGGAAAAAAAACAGATTGTGTATATACATAGTTCACTTATTTTCACAGGTGTACACAAGACAATGGATTCAGCTTGGTCCTGAGAGTGTCCACTGACACTTAGTCTACTCCTGCTTGAGTCCTGCTTTGTCTCGGTCCAAATTAGTAAATGCAGTTGGTGGTATAAGCTTTCAATAGGCAAGTAAAATAAAAATAATTCCCTTTAAGCAGATTTTTCTTATTTCTAACTTTCCACTAAAAAGCTATAAAGATTATAATTATGCTGACCCCCATCAGAATTTACAACTGGGTCTTGAAATCCCTGAAGTTAAGGGAAGAGGTAAAACAGACATTAAAGAGTGTGATAAGCATGCCCATGTCAATATGCCAACCTGAATTAGCAAGAGCTATTGCTTTGAGGGTGACAAATTCTTCTTTCTCCAGCTTCATGCTCTTGTATTTCTTTACCAGCTGCAGGATAGCATTATTTAGGTCAAGAAGACCTGCTAATTTGGATTGGTCTTCATCCATTATATAATCATCTGCATAGACAAGTTCATCCTCAAATGAAAGCGATCGGTATACGACACCAAGGATCAAAATTTCCATCCAAGCACTTTGCAGGAGGCTCATCTGGTCGGCCAGGGACAGTGTGGAGAAGCCTGTGAGGGAAGATGGGCAGATCAAGTTACTTTGCAGCCATAATTTCATAATGCAACATTAGTTTCATATGGTCGTCTGCTTCTGCATCAGTGCTCAGAATTATGCTGAGCTTTTATTAGATGCTTTTAAACAATTCCCTGGTCATTTTGCGAATGGCAAAGGAAAAGTCACCCACCAGCTTCAACTTGTTGGTATTTTCTCTGGATCTTATAGACACAACTGAGGGGAATATAATAGAGAAGTAGTTTTGTTTCTTTCACCAGGGAAAGAAAGAACTGTGTCATTTTTAAATTGACTTGATTTCTGGCTGAAGCCTTTAATGCATTATAGGAAGTCAGATTTTCAATTACCTCACCCCTAAAATCTACTACTGATAAACAGTGTAAAGATGTAAAAAAGAAATTCAAAAAATAAAGGGAAGCAATCGATTTAGGCCACACAATTGGGTGTGTTTGGGCTTATTTCTTTATGATAAACACAAGCACAGTGTGTGATGGGGATGCTTACCCCAAAGAACCTTTCTAACTGGACAATTTGTCCCTACTGATATTTGACATGAACCTCTTCTTTATATGGTGCTTATTGTTATAAAATAGAGAAGACAGCAACATGATATCTTTAGCCAATAGAAAAGTCACAGTATATTCTTGGTATTACAATACAGTTATTTGAAAAGTTACATATGGAGGCTGTGGGGTTTGGTGTATATATAATGAGCCAGATTCTGGACTTAAATAGTAGCTCCACTAAGCTACTGCCTATTTCACCCTGAACAGGACTATGTATTTGTAGCTTAATTTTTGTTTGGGGGAAATATCACACCAGCAAGACATAACTGAAAATAAGCATTCAGTAAGTACAGCTATTTTCTGTATTATTTTGATCTGAAATATCTGAATGACTGATTGCTTCATTTCATTACTAAAAATCTTGTCTGCCTTTACACGTGCATGTGTAAATGCCCTTCTGAGTTTGAGAAACCATATGCAAGAAGAAATGAAAAGAGAATGGTACAATAGAAAAAAATAGTTTAAAAAAATATAAAGAAAGCACACGTAAACCTAGTTAGAAACGAAGATATAGATTTATACCTCAGAGAGACTAGGTCGAGATTTTGAAAGGAAATTTTAGTTATGATATCTGATGATTATCCACATATGTTTCCTGAGGGTCCTAATAAAAGAAATGTTTCTTAAAAGTTCACTTTCATTTCCAAGGTTATACCCAAGAATCCCAAAGGTGACCAAACACCCCTTTTGTTTTTGTGTGCAATGATACTATAATGGAAGTTTCTGCTACCAGGATCTTAAAGAGAGAACATTTTCACAATGCAACTTACAAAAGCTATTTTCACTCTCCATCCAGACCCCATTACCCAAATCATAACTATCTATGATGCCCAATCTTCCAGTCAGGTGCATTTTTGCCATTTTATTCCTATCAAATTGTTCATACCTATGTAATATTAGAAACAAAAGCACAAAAGGAGGAAAAGAAATTATTCCCTGGCCTATTGGGGAAAGCCAGGGTTTGCCATAGGACAGCATCCAGTCTAAGTGTTTAATAAAATCATCAAGAGGGATTAGTCATGCTTTTCTTAAGGGGGTTTGAAAGTAAGTGTAAAAAGTATTTCATTCATTGTTTCTCAAGCTGCTTACATATTACCTAATGGACCTTCTTTTGAACTGGCTATTTAAGTATTGTTTCCTTGTATATTTCTTTTTTTGTCATTGTGGTATGGGGTTAAATGTACAGATATCCTCTTAGAACTATAACAACACATAACATTTTTAAACAGGGATCCAAAGAGAAAAAAACAATGGTCCATCTGAGAAGGCCTGGGTCCGTTGCTTCTGCTTCTGAGAATATTAACCTCACACCACACACACACACATACACACACACTCACACACACCCACACACTCGCATACACACACACTGTTCTTTTTTGTCTACATCCCCCTCCCAAGAAAAAAAGCAGTCAAGCAAACCTAAATATCTAATATAAGAAAGGGGGCTAAGGAGGCATTTCTTTTGTAAATGAAGCCGCTCAAAAAGAAATGACTGTCTGGAAAGTTCTGAGCAGAAAGGGTATTTTCATTTTGCCTTAGTTTCTTGTGCCTTTGCAGGCTCCCAGGAAGGAGCCTCCGCCACAGCAGATGGACAGAGCTGGTCGCCGCAGCAAGCTCGTGACAGCGCCATTCTCCCTCCCAGACACTGCCGTTAGTAAATAGATTTACACATTCTCCAATCTCCACACATCTTTCTGCCGAATAATTAAAAGCAGGATGATTAGTTTATTGAGTGGAAGGAGGAACTTTTTTATTGAGGTCCATCCACGATTTTATCAGGGCCAGCACTTTTACGGTTGTCAGGAGGGTGCAGGCATCCAATTTTTCTTATCTGCCTGATTAATACAAACGCTGTTTCAGGACGCATTAATTAACAGATACAAATCTACGTTCTCATGGAAGGATCAATACGGAGAAGAAAAGAGGCATCAATGTGAATTTAGTGCTGATGATGGAGAAGGCATGCTATCGACATTTACGTGCACGGAAACTTTAAAGTTGCAGCAGCCCCCCTTTGTCCCTGTGATTTACAAATTAACAATTTTTCAGCCACAACAATGTTCCACACATTTCTTTGGGGTTTAATTAAGCCAAAGCAATAAAATTTCAGTTTTTGAGGCTGACCCTGCCATTTGTTTCTTCGATGTCAACTGTTCCATTCTGGGAGGGGTGGTGGTGGTGGTTATCTTTCCTGGAAACCTAACTTTTTCCTTTTAGTTCTTAAGGAAATGAAAGAAGGGAAAAGGCGAAGAAAGGCTCTGTTATGGGGCGGGGGAAGGGGGAGAGCCAGGGTAGCTGGGGAGACGGCTATAGCACAAAAGGTTTGACAAATTTGTTTGCTTGATATCTTAGAGACTATTTCTACTGATTAAAGGTAGTATCATTTTTGCAAAGCCTTAGGAAAATGGGTAATCTCTGCTTTGGAAAATGTAAATTAAAGTCGGGGTTCTATTTCTTCTTGAGCTAGAAATAGCTAAATCTCAAGATGTTAACACTTTCCTCCCACACCTCTGGAATCTGGAAGCTCCACAAAAGTCCTTCTGCCCAAAAGTCTGGGGAGGCAACCTTGGCAGGAGCTGGGGGTCCTGACCTGGTCACTCACGAGCCTGAATATATAATGAGGATTATGTTTTCATTTTACAGAATTCTTCTATCTGCCTTTCAGGAGGACCAGCCCTAGTTTATATACATAAAGACACATGGGAAAAAATACTTTTATTGATAGATCTGAGCAAAGTCCAAAAAACTGCGTGATGAGAAATGAGTGAAAATGCATGCCCAGGTCTAAGGAATTTTCTAGGACTATTGCTCTTTTGTGCATCCATACTGGGGCCCAAATGATAAGTGCTTGTCTTTGCATTCACCCAGCCTTGAGTGATGTTTTATAGTGCCGGGCTGCAAGTTCGAGGTCCTCACCATCTGTAACATTTAGTTATCTTTGCAGAGAAACTTCTTTTCCAAGTAAAATAAAATATGCTTGGCAGTTGTACTGTTGTGAAATTCATGTTTTGTACATCCTGGGATCTTAATCTCTGGTGTGTGACAGGTTATAGTTTTCGATGTTCTGTCGCATTACTGCTTTTTAAAATACACTGATACCAGGGCATGTATTTTTCCTTCCCCAGCTATGGCCCATGCCATGCACATGGCTGATGGTTCTGATCTCTCTTCATCTCTGTCCTGAAGTCAGTACCATTTAATGTATCTTAGGCACTTTGCTAGCAGAATGTCTCTCTGCCTTGACCCACAGCTAAACAGCATGTTAATCTGTGAGACAGTGTGCTCCAAATAAACCAGCTGGGAATAGCATCGCTGGGAAGGACTAGAGAGGCAGGTACCCCTGAAGTAACAGGCTTGAAGAAATTCTGCTTCCTGCCACCCTCTTGCCTCTCTTCCTGGAAACTTCAGAGGCTGACAGTGGGGCCACGGGTTCTTGACAAGCTTTTTTTTTTTTTTAGCCTGGCAAACTGATGTATGTTGCAGTCAACTTACAAAAAAGGCTAAATATTTGAAAGTGTGAAGGGCGAAAAATATCTGACGGCTAGTCTTCAAAAATACATTTTCATTTCAGAAGGCATAAATGTTTATTTCCTGAATCGAGTGTTGACAGAAATAGGCTGCCAAGCAGCCATTTGGATTTAACCCCTGCCAGGCATTTTCTTCTCTGCTGCTTCCCTGAACCAGAGAGCACGCAGTTTAAATCTTCAGGGTGTCTGCTAATATCAGTTCATCATGGCATCGATTTGCCACTCACAGGTTTGGAACTGGAGTTTCTCTGTTCCACAAAAAATTGACACTTTACAACAACTAGTATCACATGCTAGATTTGTAATTACGCCGTAATGACTCACTGAGATCACTGAGGAAGTTCGTGGAGAGATGCTGATGGAGTAGCACAGCATAAGCTAGATTCTTCTCCTTGACACAAATAAACCTAATGTTTACAAATCGGAGGCAGAAAAGAATCACAGTGGAACTAAGATGTGGTCTTAATGACCAATAGCTGCCCAGATGCATGACCCTTGTTTGATACAAAAAAAAAAAAAAAAATTCTGTATTTTTAAGTTGGTTGCTCTTTTTTTTTTTTTTTAAAGATTTATTTATTTTATGCATACAAGCTGTAGTACAGGCCAGAGGCGTGGGACGGTGAGAGGGTTCACCAGACAGAGCGGGGAGCAGAACAGGCAGATTGACGGAAATACACTGCTGAGGGGAGCAGTGGGCAAGGAAGAAGAGGTCTGTCTCGCCATGTGGGAATCTCCCTGGCCAGGCGTCGAATTCGCATCACCACTGCTGACAGCTTCACAGCGTAGCGCTTAACCGCTGCGCCACCAGGGAGGCCCTGGTTGCTGTTTTCACATGTGAATAATAAATCATTTACTCCATGAGTCACAAAGCACAGCTTTGGGGCTTGTCACACACATAGTATTTATTAATATATATTTCAGGTAATATAGACTAACATGGGTATTAATATACATGCTCATTCATATTTCAGGTAATATACATAAAAATATATCTATAAGTAGTTCAGACACTATATTAATATGTATAACAAACTTTTTTCTGTCTCTTTTCCCCCCACAAAGATAGTTTCATGGACTGAAACGCATCTGAGGTAACTCCAGATGGTCAAAGTCCCAAAATGAACACAGAGATATCTACCTGTTGTTACCTGATTCAGCCAATCAGCTGACGCAGACTTGAAGAAAAATGTTTTCTTTGTACGGACTGATAATTATTATCTCTGAACTACATTAGGACTTAAGCCTAAGCTATAACACCTCCAACACTACCCTTTTATTCTTGATTTTTTTAAGACTGATCGTAGTCCACAACTCAGTCACTTATTTTCAATCATAGTTTGGGTAAAATGGGGAATGACTGGCAACAAATGTGATAACTCCATTTCTTGCTAATATGATGATTTCTGTAAGAAATCTGTTTCTTTATTTCTGTTTTTAGGTTTCAAGTTGTATGTAGAAAGATTTCACAGAGCCATTATCTTAACAGGACAAATGCTTGTTTATCCAAAAGGCAGAGCTCAGATTCAAAAATTGCTTGATATCGATGTGGCAGAATTGATCCTCATCTATAAAATTTAGCAAATGATCTGAATGGTTGTGATAAATCAAAGGAAGAGAGAATAGAACTGTAAAGAAAACAGTTACAGTTCAGGACATTATTACCACTGTTAACTGAATTGGCAGGTGCCACTGTTCAGGCTGCTTACAATGAGCTCATGTGTGGGCACAGGCATGGACAGCCTGCTTTCCTATCCCTGGCACTGGGGAAATGCTTTCATTAGCAATGAGACCGTGTTTCCCAGGCCAGTTTGCTGGAAAGAGTAAACATATAACAGCAGTTAAGGAAGACTATCCCCACGTAGCAACACAGGGAAAAATCAAAATGATGATAAGAGTGAGTTTGTGTGTGTTGTGGTTTTTTAACTATTTCTGACCTACTTTGACAAAAAGAACTAGATACAGGGCATATAGATCTAAATCGGAATGCAGAATCTCTCTACCTGGAGAGGCAAATCCCACTTCCCTACCATGTCTGAATTCCCTACTGTGTCAATCCTACCACAGAGAATTGAAATAAATCCCTTAGCTTCTTTCAATCTTCCTCTTACTTGATCTCAACTCTCCTTCTTCCATCCTTTCATTTTAGTTATGGAATTGGAGATAGAGAAGAACATGCGAGCAAATATGGGCTGAACTGCTTTACAGGAGGGAAAGCTAAGAACTTTTTTCCCCTAAAACTTTTATACAGTACTAGTTGAAAACTAGAAACTTCTGTCTGGAAAGCTCTCCTTTTTGATGGGACTGAGATTTGGTAGGCCAGAAAAAAAATAAAAAAGAAAGAAAAGGAAGGCAGTGCAGCTAATACAGGACTCTGAAGATAATCTTTTATGTTTGTGTGTTTAAGAAAGAAAATAAAAGTTTATTTAGGAATAAAAGACAAAAAGTAAAGACACCAGGTAGAATAAACCTGGGAGGGGCAGAGGAGCCCTGAAGATAATCTTATAGATGGGCATTCTGTCTTATTTTGGGACTAGGTGGACATTAAGTAGGGAAAAGCATTGCTTTGAAGTCATAACATGCACTTGAATGGACTGGCTCTACTAATCATGGGGTGGACTGACATATCACAGGGTTTTCCAGGGAACTGAGTGACAGCCCGAGGAAAACCAAACAGCCTGGGCATGACATAGGAGGGTACTAGCCTCTTCAGAACATTCTCAGGGAGTCTGCATCAAATTTGATCTAATACTTGATTTTAAAATTAAGGCTTTTAAATAAGCATCTGCCTCCGCTTTCCCCAATTCTCTCTGGAACTTTGAGGATCTGAAAGGCTGGTACACATTGCCTAAGGTGATTGCAGTTCATGGAAAATATTTAGTGTCAGATATCCAGCACAAAGGGTTTATGGCCATTGAGGGATGTATGAGGGAAGACAATAGTGTGGGGAGCAGTGACCTTGAGATCTGGGTTCTAGTTCCACATGCACAACAACCTATGGGCTTAACTTGGCCCCTGTTTTGTATTCAACTGTGTCCCTCTGAGAGATGTTGGTGACCTCATTCCCAATACCTGTGAGTGTGACTTTACTTGGAAATAGTCTTGTAGAAGATCTAGTTCGGATGACATCGTTAGGGTTGATCTTAATCTAATATCATCGCATCTTCATAATGAGAGGGAAATTTGGGAGACACAGAGATAGACACACACAGAAAGAAAACAAAGAGAAGAAAATACAGAGAGCGCCATCTATAAGCAAAGGATACTTGAGGTGACCAGAAGCTAGGACTACACCATGGAACCCGTTCTCCCTCATGGCCCCGAAGGAATCAACCCTACTGACACACCTTGATCTCAGACTCCCAGCCACCAGCACTATGAGATAACACATTCCTGTTGTTTAAACCATCCAGTTTTGTTGAAGATTGTTACAGAAGCCATGAGGTGCCAGCTAGTGGATACAATGTATGTTTCTCAGGGAGCTGTCATGTTTTCTGGGCTCTTAGTGGTGAGACCTCCTCTGTCTTGTTCTTTGCTGTGTCCCCAGCATTTCCAACAGTGCCTGACACCTAGCATGTGCTGAATAAAAACCTACCAAATTAATGAATGAAGGGGCAATTCTGTTTACAAGTGCTTGATTAGCTTTCAAAAATGGGAGGTTAGGAAGAAGGACAGCATTCCAGATATCAGCCTCTCTCACATGAAAAATACTTGAAATACATAACAAAAACATTACCTGATATTTTTCCATAATTTGACAAATGTTTACTAAGGTACTGATTATGTGTAAAGGTCTTTGTAAGTGCCTGTGTGATCCACAGGATTTTTTTTGGAACCTCTAAAGTCCTGTTTAAACTTTTCAGACTCAGCCAGTTTCTTTTTAATTCGTAATTAAACTTGACATTTTAATCATATGGCCTAACTGCTTCCCCTTATATTTACAAATAACTATCCACAACATATTCTGTGATAATGTCACAGTGATTTTTTTATTATTTACAAGTATCTGTAATTAATGTCTCTATTTTGTTCTAGTCGTATAATTATTTTGACAATGTGTAAATTTATTTTCTGTGGCTAGGATATTATACTTCTGAAATCCTAACCTAGTAAAGTCAGGAATTAAAAAAAAAAGTTTATTGTTTCCTTCCATGCAGGAACACACATTTGATGTCTGCTACTTTTTAAAAATAAATTCTTAGATGATTGCAGATCTAGTTTTTGTAAGCCCCAAGTAAAAACGGCTGATGAAGGTATATTCCACACTTAAAAAAAAAAAAAAAGTCAAGTAGATTGAGAAATTCCAGGTTTTGATCAGTGTGAGTTTTCTCTCCCTGAATCCAAACCAGCACAGAGAAGCCAAGACAATAGAAACGCATGGGTAAGGCCTCGCCCTCTCAGGCCATTTTAGGACAGCGTGTCCTCACTAAGTAAACACAGATCAAAATTATTCACAACACACATCTGTGGAGCAGCACAGTGGGTCTTCACATTTTAAGGCAGCAAATTAGACACTCGCAGACAAGTCCTTGTCCATTATGACCTTTCACTGTATCTGTACAAGTAGGTACTCTCATTTAAATGGCACTTAGACATGGTCTCAGGTTTATCAAATGGGTTTGCAAATCCATCCTTATGTACTAATTTTGAAGGGTTACCAATGCCATTTACTGTAGAAGAAGCACAATCAGGTGAGCCCTCTGCTAATATGCTGGTTAAGTTAAGGACGCTCTACGTAAACCTAAGTCAGGTAGGCATAAGGGGTCACGGGACCCAAGGCCAAAGCCATTCTTAGTAAATTAGGTGGCAGCTCACATTATTTTAGAGTGAACTGTCTTCCATTTATTGCACATACTTCGCTAAGAGGGTAGACAACAGGAAAAATTATGCCTGTTGGACAGCATAATTTTTCACCTAAAATAGATCGAGGGAGACACATAAGAAGATGGTTCTTGTTAATGTCAATTTTAGGAACAAATATCTGCTTTTTCAACATTCAAAGTTTACCAAACTAATTAATAAATTACCAATAAAGCAAGTTACTTGTCAGAGTTTAGCAAGAGACAGATGGAACTCTAATTCTGTTCAAGACTGTTGAAGAAACAATTCCAACTGTAATTCTGGGTAACATTTTTTAAACAACATATTATTGGCATTTTTTACTTTCCTTTATAACTTGTAATATTTGATGCTCCTCTGAGTTTCTCACCCACAAATATATTTTTTAATTAAAAATGAATTTTTGTATATTCTTTTGGCCACACAAGAAGCTTTACAAATTTTGTTTACTTTTCAAATGAAAAGCTTCTCTTAGGAACATTTCTGGCCTTAAAGGAGACCTATAGTCAGTTAGCCATAGCTGCTTTGGTTCTTTTACATGTGACTCAACATAATATTCTGATACTGAAGAGTCTAAAAGCATATTTGATACATTGGGTAAATTAGGCATGAACTATAGTGGGGAAAATATATTAAAAAATAAAGGTAAAGAGCAATGCTTGATTTGGCCCAATTTGATTTGGGATCACACTGCATAATTAAGAAGGGAAGAATGCAAAGTTTCTCCCCATGCATCTGCTTGCATCAAAGAAGGCTGACTAGCTGGCTTTCAGGACAGGTATTGTGTCAAAGGAGTCTTTTGTGATTGCACATGAGAAGGTCACACCTTGAAGTTATTGCAGGTGTGAAGGCACAGGATGACCTCGGCATCTTGAAAACCTGAGTCATTTCATCTGAGATCATTTAAATTTTTGAAAATATTCTTTCAGCTGGCTACCAATGACAAAAGAATAGACTTGTGACCATCCTGTCATTTCACTGAGATGAGCAAGAATTGGTTCTCTCTGGAACCAGTTCTATCTCCAATATAAAAGCACTTATCATTTCTATGCTCATTTTAAATAACAGGCCTTCAAATCTTTTCAAATTTATCTAATTGGTGCCTTGACAGAGAAACACAAATTCCTGTTGGAAGCACTTCTGTTGAAGCACTAATTATCAGAGAGGTGGTGCTGGTGGAGTTAACATCCTTCTCTCCCTTCTTCTCATTTTTACTGGTTATAAGTAAAGCAGAGGCAAATGAAAATCTCTCAAGAGCTTCTTCTCTAGTTCCCTAAAAGAGAAAGACACTATTACTCAGTGTCTCCAACATATGCCCTCGAAGGAGGAGAGGTGGGGAGAAAAAGCAGGAGGTCTTCTACATAAACGCAAGTTAAAGAAAGGATTTACAGCACAGGCCATTAAAAAAAGTGTCATATATATTCATGAAAGAACTCAGAAGAAATATGTTATCCATGAGACGCATGCCTCAGATATGAAATTATGGCATGCTGACCCTGAAACTACACCGTCAAACAATATTAGAAGCCCTCACTGTTTATGCTCAAAGACCCGGGCATAATTTCTGCTCTGGCCGGCATGGAAAAACAGCTTCTTTGAATTTTTCGCGCGGAGTTCAGTTTCAAGTCAGGCTCCCACGCTATTTTTCTCTGTGGCTAATGAAGATCTGTTAACGAATATTTACTCCCAAGTTCACGGCTGGGGTTTGCTGGCTCAAGCAGAGCTAAGCCATTACAGCTTGGCTTACGTTCCACTGGGGAGGCTACCAGTTATCTTCTCCTTGACAATAGAGGCAACCCCACCGATTCCACTCCACCTCCCCTCCTTCCTCCCTAGACTGCCCCAGTTTGGGTAACTGGCCAAGTTAAAATGAAACAACAACAAAAAACAACACAAGTCTTAGAATCACTCAACCTTACGAGTGCAGAATAGTTTTCAGGAGTGAAAGTCTGCCTGTCTATTTACCGCAGAAACAGAGTATATAAACCAAATCCCTGCCTCCTACAATGACTCTTTCTGAGCTGCTGTTCCATTCAAGAGTAGAATAGGGGCACAGGGGTGAGGGGGAGGATGTAGCTGCCGTGAGAAGCTCTCACGCTGTAATTCCTCTCCTCCCCAAATGAACTGGGGCACCCACTGCACAGACGTGCAGTCTCCTGCTTTGATCTACTGGAAAGTGTATCTTTGTAGCTCATCCCTCCCTCTGTGCTGTGATCCTTTCCTTTCATGTCACCGAGATCCTCAAACAGATCCAGGAAATCCTAGAAATTCCCATATTGGGTCGATTCAGGAAATGAGCAAAGAGAAATCCCAGGGTTACTGTCCATGGGTGAATCTATTTGAAAGTTGCACTGTTTCCTAACTGGATTGGATACCTCTGCAGGCTGAGACTCTTAGTCTGCAATAGTCCAAAATGAAAGGAGGGGAGAAAAGGAAAAAAAAAAGAAAAAACAAAAAAACTGCCTGATTCTAATACACCTAATTAGCCATCGGCAGACTCTTAATTGCATACATTAGGATGATTCCATAGTGGAGATTAATTCTAAATATACCCAAGCAGCTGGTTAAGATGCCATGGATTACAGTGTGGACTGTACTTTTCCACTTAATTAGATATCAAAATTAAGCAGCAACAAGCATTTTGACATAACGGGGATCAAGCCGCTGCTCGGTATCCCAGAGCTGCACTAAAGTGACCGCTAAACAGAGCCGCACAGATGGAGAGATATTAAATGCCGCACTGGAAAGTAATTTCAAATAATAAAATATCAATATTTACATTTTAATTACCCCTACTGAGAGCCGCTCTGTCATTTTCACTATTGCCGACACAGCAAGGGGTAGAGCAATGACATTGCGGCTCCGGCTGCAATGTCTATTTTGTTTCCATTAAAGAATGACAAGTGTTTTAGAGGCAGTGACACTCGGTGTGTGAACAAGAATGACAGCAGATCAGAAAATTCCTATTAAGGGACTAAATGCCTCAACAAGAGAATTTACTCCAAGCAGCAGCTCCTCCTGGAAGCACATAATCCTTTCCAAATTTTCTGTGGAAAGTTTATTATTGGGGATGCCCAAAGGAAGTTCGAGTCTCCCATGAAATATTTAGATCCATAAAACGTTAGATGGTGATTGTCAATTTAAAAACAATAATACTCGACGTGAACAAATATCCAGGAGTTAGGCACAAATCCCAGCGTGTTAGGGGCTGCTTCTTTTAGTTTCTTTCATCGAAATGGAGAAGATAGGACATTTCCTATTTCTTATTTCTTATCGAACACACGGGTGAAAAGCTTGGAATATGACTCAGGATCTTCATAATAGAAATACTGGACTTATTTTTCCACTTTCTTTTCATTAGTATTTTTAGTGTGTGTAACCATTTCAATCACTTTCTTGACATGGAAAGAGTCATAATCCTACATAAATGCCTATGCATGTGTATGTGTAGATACAATCTAGATAAATTCACATTTATAGTCACACATATATATGTGTGCTTTTTGAGCTTCTGTTATTATTAAAAAATAACAAATTCCTTGTGGCTCTCATGGGCCCTCACCAAATTTAATTACTCTTTATGGGGTGTGAAGATGAGATTATGGGGGGGAAAAATCAAAGGTAGATATTCGATGTGACATGCTGCATTTACAGGATAATAAATGAAAACAGTCAAGTCTTCCTTTGGGGATGGCTGTCAAAACTATAGACATCTGGAGAGAATTTTAATGCCTCAAGATATGAGCGTGTGTGTAAGAGAAACTCCTTGGTCAGTCTACTCTGGCAGGCAGGAAACTGACCCCCTCTCTCAGAACCAGCATTTATTTAATGTGCAGAGATGAGCAACCATAAACGTGATAAATGACTCCAGCAGAAGGCTGAATAGAGCATTTCAAAAAAGGCAGAAGGGAAGTTGGGGAGTTACACCGACCCCCAGCCCTCTTTTACTGCCACTCCTTTTAAAATAGCAGTTTGGGAGTTGGCATAAAAACTTGATCAGAAGCTGGGCATATGAATACTTGTTTTTTAACTAGGAGACGTCCCTCTCAATGGGAAAAAAAAAAAAAAAAAAGCAAATACCCAGGAAAGGATTACTTCAGCATCCCTAATGCTTTTAGGACGAGACAGATCCCCATTTCTCAGCTACTAGCACCTTTTAATTTCTGAAAGAGCCACGGTTGAAAATCTTAATTAATTGTTCCATACTGCTTCAGGATCATTATGCAATGTAATAAAGGCCGTGTAATTATGAAATTTTACAGCCATTACCAAGGCTGATGGCTCGTATTTCATCCTCAGCTGGACCCGATGGCTTTTAGGCACTCGGCTCCCCTTTGATGAACTACAGGCAGATCTATCAGGCCCAAACAATATCCAGGCGAGGCAGCTATAATAGCTACCTACAGATGAAGCCATAGATAAAGATAAACTATAAATCTACACACACAAATGCAGGCACATCGCCTCGGGATGACAGAGGAGAGAGGATGAGGCACTCGGGAAAGGCAGGGGTTCCCGTGGAGGCGGCTCCCTTCTCACCCCCTCATTCACTCCAGAATGGGTTGGATTTCATAAAAGACAGTGAAACCCAAGTGAACGTCTCATTTATTCTCTGTATATCTTGAAATCAAATGAGAGAAGGGGTGTGAGTGTGTCCATGAGCATTGTATTTAGTGCATTATTTAAAGGGCAGAAACAACTCAGATAGCCTAACATCTGTTTCAGTGGTGAGAAGAAAGAAAAGGCTCACAAGCTGGGATTTTATCCCCTGTGCATAGCACCCATCCAGAAATCCAAGAGAAGCATCCGGAACAGAACAGATTGTGGCTCAGGAGTATCTTTCATTTGGATATAAACATTAGAAAGAAAATAACTGCAGAATCACAGAAACTCAGGCTGAAACACAGCCCTGGAAGTTAAATTCACATTGATAGAGAACCAAAAGACCTGGAGCTCAAAAGTGCCTGGATTTTGGAAGGTTAAGAATTTGTAGAGCCCAAGAACTGAGAGAACCACAATGTCCTTCCCTTATTTCCCACACGTCTCCTGCTGGGAATGAAGCACGCATGTAGCTCCTTGTAGATATCAAGTTAAATGGAAGAGGGCCATCTGGGAGGTTCCCTGGGTAATCTCAGTGCACACCCCTCCTCTGGGATGCGGCAGCAACTCCCCCCGACTAGTGGCTTTGGTCCTTGGGATAGCCTTACACTGGGTATGTCAGGAATAGGACCTCCAGGCGGTCCTGGGGCTTATCTGGGAACAGAAGCCTATTCTGGATCAGGGCAATCCAGGCAGCAAGCTGGGATGGTGACCCGAGGAAGACAGAGCGAGGAGTAGAGGACTGGACTGAAGATGGGCAGGGTAGGACCGGAGTGCGATGAAGGGGTGATGCATTTTAAAAAGGACACAGTCAAATGGGTTTAAGTAGCATCTGGTCTCTGGGGAGCACAGCAGGAGACAGTTCACTGCAAGTGTGCACCAAGAGTAAGAAAATCTAGTTTGGGGACTCTCTTAATGAGCAGTGTGACCTGGAGTCAGTCATGGAGTTGCTTGATATCCTACCCAGGCACTGTCTACACCGCCTTTCCATTACAGCTCATGCCCTTTGTTACCCACAGGGCAAAGCCAGGATCTGGAACCTACCTTCCCTCAAGGAATGGGTTAACCCCTTTCGGGGTTTGACTGCATTTCATTCTTTATACGTGTGCTCACCTGCCAGTCTTTGGAAAAATGGAGGACACTGGATACAAACACCCCTGGCACACTTGCCCTGCTCATCTGTCCCAAGGCTAATTCCTAGCACCCGTTTGCTTGTTTCTAGGAAAAGGGATCCCTCCTGCCCCCCAGCCCCGGAAGGTCTCTTTACTTCATTCTCAACCCCACCTGCTCTGACCGCCCAGATTTGGCTCCATCAATTTTCTGCTCGCCTCTCTCTTATTCCTGTGTTTAGTGATCACCTGGGGTCTATGCCTTCATCCCTCATGCTCATAAAATCTTCCTTCCACATTGGCTTCTGCTCAATAGCTAGCTGTGGAACTGTCTGTCTGCCTCTCCCTCTCCATGGCTCCCTACTTGCTCACCATCCAAATTTCCGACAGAGTCGTGTCTCACTCTTCTCTGCCGCTGTTCACCTGCAATGCGCTAAAGGCTCGATCTTGCCTCCACGCCTCCCCTGTCACCCTGCGGTCCCTGACAACCCCTGAATTGCCAGTCCCTGAACTTGTCCTGTTCAGATCCCATTTGATCTCCCTGAGATATTTGGCCCATTCTGCCCTCTTTTCCCTGTCAAAAACCCCTCCCTTCCCATTAGCACTGGTAACACATCTTTCTCCTCATTCTTCTGCGCCAATTCTTTTCATGTGGTACTTTGAATAATTCTGCCCTGACTTCTTCACTTCTCCCTCTACCTGCTCTCCATGTCCGTGTCCACCACAGCCCTGGATTACTAGCATATGCTTCTCCCCAAACAGCCAGACTTTATTTCCACCTCCCTGCAGGCCATTCTCATTGAAATGTCCCACAGGCAACTCATCTCAAAATGTCTATTAGTAAACTCATTTCCTCCACCCCAAAACTCATTCCAATGTTTTCCCAAGATTACCACCAAATACGCAAGATGCCAGATGTGAACTTTTGGCATTACCTTTGACTTCTCTCCATGTCCATTTTCTCTTAAAAAACAGCCCCCAGTTCCACCTCTTATTTCCTGTTCCACTTCCCAAGGCAGACCTGTCCTGTGCTGTGCCTGAACCTAACTCATACTTTCCCTCAAATTTCACCCTTCTAGAATTATCTTAAGCAGGGATCCTCTCTCCCCTGTGCTTATAGTTACTCTGTGTGAGAGAAGCGAATCCTTCACAGTCAGGGCTCATGTTACCTCTCTTTCTCGTTAAAAATGATGGCAGTGATAAACGTCTATAAACCCATCGAGGCTTCTATGTGCCCGGCTTCATGCTAAGCACTGCTGGATATTAATCCAGTAACTCTCACAAGCCAGGCATTTGGAATATAACAGAAAACAAAGTACCAGTCCCCTTGGGGAGACATGGAGAGCCAAGTAAGTGGGGGGGGATAAATAAATGCAATACAACAGGTAGTCTTATAGCAGTGCACAAAATATCCACAAAACTAAGGGAGGAAATAGGCACTGGGAAGGGGCTTGGGCAAGGAGTTGTTTTAAGCAGGGCTGGCAAGGAAAGACCCCCCCGAATCCAGGACCTTTGAGGGGAGATCTGAAGGAGGTGGACACACCCCTTGTATTGATCCAGGTAAGAACATTCCAGGCAGCAGGAATGGCAAAGACACACATGCCAAAGAGTAGCCTTCTTGTGAACAGTAAAGAGTAGGGCTCTCCAGGGGGCTGGAGAGGAAGAGGAGAAGGTGTCACACCTGCAGGGTTGGGGCCATGCACAGAGGCTTTGCGACTTTTTGCAAACTTGTGCAGGTTTTACTTTGAGTGAAATGGGAAGCCCCAGGGCCTTTGAGCAAAGGAGACGGGATCTGACTTGCATCATAAAAAGATGAAGGGAGTCTAGGAGAGGAGTGAGGCAGCTATGAGCACTTAATCCTCAACCAGACCTTACAGAGCATCAACTATTCCTTCTTGCTTCGCACAGGAGGAAAGTGCAGGACAAACCCCCTGAAGATCACATGAGAAGAGCATTAGTGGCACGATTTGCACCCATGCCACTTGGGTGCAGATGCTTTAACCAACCTGTCAAGCACATGCAGCACAGTTGTGGCCCTATGCTTCTTCCAAGTAAGCCCTCCTGTCTTGCTCTTCTGTGCTCTCCACATTTCCTTTCCCTTTCATGGAATGTTGTTCCCCTTCTCTGTAGGGCAAATGCCTCCTAAGGCACCCACACATCTGAGCTATTTTTCAATAAGCATTTCCTTCTGGCCTCCACCAGCAATGCTTCCTTCTCTACTGCTTTGTCCAGTTTCCAAGACCATGTAGTCATGATCTCTTCTAGGACATCAAGCCACTGACTCAACTTGGTACCCGCAGTGCCTTGTAAGTAACAACTTGTTCCTTTGTCTCTTACGTTGAAATAAACTGTGTGTATGTGCCCAGATCTTGCATGCTCTCAAGGATTAAATGGTGTCATTCCATGTTTTTTTTCTTTTTTTTTTTTGGGGGGGAGTGGTCACAGCTGGGGTGAGGACAAAAGCAGTGAGCCTGTAAGAAAGGCTGACAGTGAAGCAGTCAGTGAGCTTCTGAGCATCAATCCCCACCTCACTCTCAGTCCTGCTTTCTGCTCCAAAGGCTGGAAATCACAACAAGGGAAGAGTTTCTATTGCTGCTGCCCAGCGAGAGGTGACTCAGGCAGCTGATGTTCCTCCAGGGAAATGCAGGATAAGCCTGAGAAGCTGAAAAAGTTTGAGAGACAGAAAAGCAGCAAATGTATCTCATAATCCAAAACGAACATGCTGAAACCTCTTAAAAGGGCCCTACCCATCAATATATTCCCCAGCTCAGCATGCAGCTGCTCTGCATTCCTGGGGTTACTGCTCCGGCAAGCCAGGCACCCAATTAACAGCAGAAACGGTTTCAAGGTAGCTCTGAAAAGCTAAATGTCACCAGATGATGAAGCTGCCATGTGTTTTTTAAGTGAAGTCCATAATAGTAGAGGATGTAAGTCTGGGAAATGGTTTGAAAAGTTATTCAAAATGCTTATTTAAAAGATGAGGAAGCTGACAGCCTTTAGGAAAAGAAACTCCACCCTTATATTTGATACTTCATGCCAGTTAACAATTACTCTACTTAACAATAGTAGGCCTTAAACATTTGTGGTCATGATATATGTTCAAAGTGGATTCTGCAGTGTATGTACACACATATGTCACTGTTAACACTAGGGATCCTGTCCAAGAAATGCATCATAACACAAAAGGTGATTTTGTCACCATGCAAACATCATAGAGTATACTAGAACTGGGTGGACTAGCTTGTGACACAGCTGGGTTGGATGGGACCACACCTGCATATGGGTCCACTGTTGACTGGAGGGTCACTGAGCTGTGAATAACTGTGCTTTTATCCCAAAAGGTAAACCCAACAGTCTAAATACAGTCTAGGGGATGTATGAGGATAACCACCATAATTACACAAATGAAACAAAGTCAGAATTCAAATCCTTAGAGAGATTGCTCCTCAGATACAGGGAAAGAACACATCAACAAGGACACTTTTTTGAACCTGATACATGTTAAAGTGCCAAACGTGTTTGCTGACAATATCTTTACTTAATGAATTTGAGGATTTCCACATATGGGTTAAGTCCTTAATAAGGAGGGGGCATCCTTAGCATCACTTGAAAGTGTAGGTTTATATTTGATTGATTATGGAGGCTATTGACTCATTGGTGATTAGAGGAGATGGTGGACTTGAAAGACCTTGAGAATCGTCCTTCCTCCACAATCCCACCTGATTTCCTACCACCCTCCCCAACCCCAACTTGCTCAAAACGTTCTACTTAAAACTACCTATGTTTGGGATACTCAAACACATTCCTTCCTCAGGACCTTTGCACACATAGACCCTCCTATCCATTTTCTGTCTCCCCCACTGGAGTTCTAACTCCACAAGGTGGTGGCATTTTGTTATTTTTGTACACTGCTACATCACCAGTACTCAGCAGAGTCTCACGCAGAATATGTGCCTTATAACATGCTTGAATAAATGAATAAAGAGATAAATGACAATATATAGCTCTGGTGAAGCATTGTCAATTGAGTTGGTTTTTTAATGGATAGCAGTGAAAATAAGTCAGAGTCTTATTTCACCTTTAATACAAAGGTCAATGAACTTAATTTGAGATTTAAGAAATACATACAACAACGTCTGCTTTCAAAATATTTCCTCAATCTGTCCTCTGAAGAGCAGTCTAAAAAATGTTTATTTTTCATTTTAATTATATTAGAAGAAAACATAAAGTTAGAAACAGGAAAAAAATAGTATACTCTAACAAAGAAATTTGAAACTCATCCCTTATCCCCTTTGCCACTCCTTCTAGGAGATATAGTCTGGCCACATTATGTATGAATTTATGTACTTGAATGTGCCCATTATAACACACCTAAGATCAAAGTAGTTTATGAGACTTCTCCCTTATTACCATTTCCCACAAAATCCAGATACTGCTATTTTCATATTCAGAAGAATCTCAGTAAAGTCAATGGACTCAACAATTCATTTTCAATGAAATGGGTACAAACTTGCTTATTCTACACAAGGAAAATTTATATAGAAGATTTGTTACACATCCTTTCCATTTATTTCCTTTATATTCTGGATTGGAACAAAAAGGTATAACCGTAGACTCAGAATTTAAACCTCTAACTAGAGACTGTGCAAGGTCATGGACAAAAGATTTTATTTAATTTGCAGACTGGTCTACCTTTCACACCAAAAGCAGGTGTTCACATAATCATAAGATGTGTAAATTCACAAAAGCAAGCAGTCTATGTAAGTCAATATCTTGTTTGAGATAATGATATATTTTCAAAGTTTACATTTCTGAATTCCACTTTAATATAAGCAACAATAATCACAAGTAACTTGGCATTTAAAAATCGAGAAGGTGTAGATGTAATAGTACTACAAGCTAAACTGTCAGCATCTCTAGAATCAAAGTACTTGAGTAACTGAATTCTCAGAGAAATAATAGTTAAAATTAAAGGCTCATTCAAAGCCAATGATAATCCAATATGAACATTTCTTTATTCTGGTGCTTTTACTAAGGTTTGTTCTTTAGACAGAATAATTCCTGTTGTACTTGATTAGGATTTGTTGCTACTTAAAATTCAATAGTTATTTCTTAAAAAAAAAAAAAACACAACATAGCATCAAAGAATTTGCTTTCTTATTATTATTGAAAACTGGCAGTTTTACAAGAGACTTCTTTATAGCCCAGGAAGATGACATTTCCTAATGTGGTGCGGAGACAGGGATTCTCTTTTTAGGCAGGCAGCATTAATAGGAAAGCTATGGTTCAATGTCCTAGCTATTCCTCCAAGTTTTATTAATTAGTTGGAAAGCCTTTCCCACTGGAATAGTGCAAGGTATTTATTAACACTTCAGCCCACAAATAGAACAAATGTACGGCAAAGGAGGTAATTATTAAATACACCGATCCCTTTATCAACTTGGCAGGGACAACCCAAAAGACGTTGGGTGATTATGATCTTTTTCATGATATTTTAATTGTGCTTCTTAACCTGCTAAATTAAAAACTACAGGGCAATCTCGCTTAGATCACAGACAAAGGGAGATCATATCAATTTGCAACAAAATGTATGAATGCTCCTATCTGCTTTAATTAAACCAAGAATTTAACAGGCAAATTCAATAGGATCACAGAAGGATTGAGAGCTAAATGTTATCTCTTAGCCAATGGCATTATCATCCGCCTTCTGTTGTTTCACATTATAGAGTGTGAACCTCTGTTTAATAATAAGTTGGAAATGATGATATTTAAGTTAGGGAGGATTATTCAGATATTTCTGGTCTCTTGGCTATACATACTTGGGCCATGAGCACAGGATGAGGGGCTTGAAGAGAAGACCAAAGTCCTCCTGCCTCTTACACAAAATCAGGAGATGGATTCTGAGCAGATTTTAACTTTTATTTTATTCTAAGCCTGTAATTATTTTTAGACCAAAATTCTGCCAGAATTCCTTTCAGCCAAATCTTCAGTTTTTCTCAACTATTCCATTTATCTTTATCTTAAAAACCACCACACCCAACCTTCTTGTGATCCCCAAGTATCACAGTAGGTCACTGGGGGCTTCAAAAACCAAGGGGTTGGGTATTTTTTCCTCTCTGTCCACATTTTGGAACCTAAGTCAGGCCAACTCTAGGATAATAGATTGACTAAAATGTCCTTTTTAGGATATCATTTCTACTACAGAGATGCAGGTTAAAACCACAGTGAGATGCTATCTCATACCCAGAAGAATGGCACATATTAAAAGACCACCAACAAAAATTGCTGGAGACTTGCAGAGAAAGAGGAACCCTATTATACTGTTGGTGGGAATTTAAACTGGTGCAGCCATATGGAAAGCAATTGAAACTTACCTAAAAACACTAAAAATGAAAATATCATATGACCCAGAAATCCCATGCTTGGGTTTATCAAAATGACATGAAACCAAGTAACTCAAAAAGTTATATGCTCTACAATGTTCATTGCAGCATTAGTTACAATAGCTAGGACATATAAACAACTTAAATATCTATCCATAGATTACTGGATCAAGAAGATGTGGCCTCTCTATACTCTATAGAACTATTCAGCCATAAAGAAAGATAAAATAGAGCAATTTTAAGCAAAATGGAGGGAATGACAAAGACAAATACTGAATATTTACCTAGCAGACAATTTGAAAAAATAAAAATCTTACAAAAACTAGTAGCAATTAACACCATGAGGGCTTTGAGATTCAGAAGTGGGGAGAGGGGGAAAGGAAAAAGGGTACAGAGGGGATAGCAGTGGGAGAAACAATAAAGAAAATGCCTCTTTCTTGAGTCTTTACAAACTGAATGTACTACATGTGTGGGTATTATGTGTGTGAGTTTTTTTGGGTGGGACACAAAAACTTGATTCTACCACCAATCCTGGTTGATCAATTACTTTTCTTACTATGATACTTGCAAAGAAATTCCCTTCTAATGCTTGCATCCTGCTAAACTTCCATATTTTCCTCTTTCTTGAATAATTTTCAATCTCCTTCAGAGGTAGGACATCTTATTTAATCATGTCAGTGAGATTCAAATGTTTTGCTTTCCAGGGTGTGTGTATGTGTGTGTGTATGGGGGGAGGGGGCATCTCTTTTTTACTCTGTATGTAGAAATCCTTAAAAATTAGCTATAGGTCTTAAATACACATATGAACGAGGCAACAACAACAGAAAATCAGAGCCATATCAGGCAAGGATGGCTAATGCATCATCTATATTCCTAGAGTTCTCTACCAGCAACCGCTTAACAGGAGGGAGAAGAGAGGGAATGGCATTCTTAGAATTTACAACATTAAGAAACCTATTGTTTACCACCTTGAGCTGAGTCACATTGTAAATTTATTCCACACATACTTTTTGTTTGTTTCATCATGGTTTATGGCCTTAACTAAAACCTTCAATGTTCTGGGGATTTGAAAGGATAATCACAGTCATTTTATTTTATTTCTGATTTAATTAAATTGAATTAATATTTTATTGAAGTAACATCACATCATAACATTATGTAAGTTTCAGGAGTGCATCAGTGAAAAATCAACATGCCCACTTGTATATTAAATTACCCTTGAAATCTATGCCTTTTCAGAATTACAAATGTTTATACTGTTTTTCCAACTTGATTCAAATGCCTGGCACAGTGTTTTAAAAACTGTTTATCCATCCCCAAATCCTTAATAATGTAAGATTGAAATTTTTCTAGCAATTGCCAATCTATTTATTTACTAGTGTGGATTGCAGTCCATACTTTTGTATGGTTCACACTGTCAGCATGTGAATTTAGTGGGTTTTTTTGTTCAAATTACTCTCTGCCAAGCATACTTTTAATTCTGTCCTCCTCCTCACTCCTACCTTGAGAACATTTGGAAATATGTGCAGGTATTTTTTTAAACTGAGACTTTTAGCAAGTGAGTTGAAGGATGTTAAAAATCCTGTAAAACAATTTTCCACTCAAAATGACAGTAGCACCACACGGAACACTGTTGTGAGTTATGTGCACTGGACAAATAAAACTGGGAATTTATTACACAGTGGCACGTACAACCACCACACAGGACCACCTTCAAGTCACTGACAAGTCACTGTGCTTTCTGAGGTTTCTCCTGGCACGGCAACAGCCACCCCAAATCTGTGGAAATATACCCAGTATTACTTGTAGCAATGTTTACAAATATGCTTTCAAGAATATCATTACATATTGTTTTATCTGGAATTTTTGGAAGTTCTCTACCACCATTAAAAAAAAGTTTAGGTATACAGAACCATTTGGGATGATGCAAAGAGAAATAAGCCCAGAGGAGAAAAACAAATAAGGATGATTTCACTTCTGTGTGGAATACAGAGAAGCAAAGCAAAGGAACAGACTAAAAACCAAAATGAACCCTGGAAATGTGACAGCAGAAATGAGGCTACCAGAGGGGTAGGGGAAGGTGGGAACAAAGGGAACAGCTTAAAAAGGACTGTGGCTGGGCCTCCCTGGTGGCGCAGCGGTTAAGCGCTGCACTGTGGAGCTGTGGCAGCAGCAACAGCAACATGAGTTCGACGCCCCAGCCAGGGAGATTCCCACGTGGCGCGGCAGACCTCTCCTGCCTTGCCTGCTGCTCCCCTCAGCATTGTGTTTCTGTCAATCTGCCTGTTCTGCTCCCCACTCTGTCTCTGGTGAATCCTCTCGCCGCCCCATGCCTCTGGCCTGTACCCCAGCTTGTGTGCATAAATAAATAAATCTTTAAAAAAATAATAAAATAAAAAAAAATAAAAATAAAAAGGACTTTGGCTGCCTTGATGGCAGGTGTGGTGTGCCGACATACATCTAAAGTGATATGGACACGTCCCCCTAAATCATATAATGTAAATCAAATTTATCTGAATTTAAAAAAAAGATAAATAAATTCTGGATTTGCAAGGGCCTCATTAAATAGTGCTGTATGAGAAAAGGAAGAAAAAAAGGAAACAAAACAAAGAATAGCCAAAACTAAACCAGAACCAACCCCAGAAATCTGATTGCAGCATTGACTCTGACTGTAGAAGTGAGGCTGCTGGAGGGTGGGAAGCAAAGAGGGGAGCAGGCCCAGTGGACTAGGATGGAGGACAATGGGCACCTTGGTGGTGGGTGTGGTAGGTTGATACACATCTGAAGAGATGTCATCCTCTATCTCTGAATCATAGGCAGTGTCATAAATTAATGTCAACTCAATGAAAATAGTTACCAAAAGTTTCACTAAAAATTAAACATATATTTGTATTTGAATATATATATTATATCTATATTATATAAAGATACATATAATGTAAATATTGTAGTCATTATATATAATATATATATATATTCTCTCTATACACGCACACACACACACACACACACACACACACACACACACCACATATCTTTTGCACAAACATCCAGGAAACGTCCTCTATGCTTCCACTAATCCCTGGTGGCATCAGAAGAGTAAAGAACTAACTGGAACTTCCAGGTTGGAAAAGTATCTTGACAACCCAGGTTTGTATGACATCAGGATTCTAGTGAGCTCCTACTTTTGTTTTATCATCTCATATGAATGTCTAATTGTTGTCTCTGAAGCTTACTACTAAAATTTGGCTTAGTAATGCATTTATTTCAACACATATTATTAGCATTACTTCATGATTTCCACTGATTCACTCTGAAAACTATTATTATATTTGCAGTGTGCTTTCTCAGTCTATTGAACAGAAATAGTGTGCTCGCCATCCGTTGAACAATGCTCTTAACACTGTTCTAAACTCTGCAGGGTTCTATCTCAGCACACTCTTGAACAACCCAGGGGTTAGGGTCACCTACCGCTGAGTGATCAAAAATCCTCCTGTTAACTTTTGACTTCCCCAAATGTAATTCCCTTGGCAACTGAGATTAGGGATTTGTCTCAGGACCCCCAGGGATAACATCATCCTCAGATGCTCTAGTCCCTTATCTTCAACCCTTCTATTTGTGGGTTTGCGGATTCAAAGACATCTGTGTTGGTTGACTCTATGAACACAGAACAGCAGATAGAAAAATATTCCCATGTAAGTGACCCCTTGCAGTTCTAACCTGTGTGGTCTGGGTTTAGCTACGTACTTAACATGATAGGGTCAAGCAAAGCTGCTTACACATCTATTTTTTTAAATAGAAAGATTATAAATCTCATTGCTTTTGTGTTTATGCTCAATACATGTTAAAATGAAAAATAATCTTAGAACATTATTTCAAATGTCAAAATAGCTGAAATGTTTGATAACCTGGATTCATATATGCTATAACACACAAATAGCAATTATCTGAGTGTAATTATTCAGGAGGTAGATGTGCATACAGAGTCAACTGTGTGAATTTGGAGGAAATAACTTTGTGGGTCTTGGATTACTTATTTGAACAAAATAACAGAGTTAACATAACAATTTCACAGTGATAGTGTAGATACCTAAATACCTAATTCAAGTGAAAGTCACATTTATTTGAAATTATCTTATAATCTGAACATCACAATATATAGGCTCATCATTGCTATTATTATTGTTTCATTAATAATCATAATAACAACTCAGAATTGCAAAGGAGGGAGGCATCTCACTGCATTTTAAAAAGATGTTAGCTATCTTGGGAAGATTCCTTTAAAATGGTGACATATTTCTTAGTCTTCTCACATTGTCTATTAAAAACATATTTCATCTTGCTGATGACTCAGAATCAGCACACGAGGCACCCTGGGATACCTGAGCTGCTCCCAGCTGTCCTGGGGGTAACTAGGAAAGTGGGGCTGCCCGTGCCCACATCACAGAGCCTGCAGAGCCATGTTGCTTAGTGCTTGATCTGTATCTTGCATTTTTGCGCGCAGACTCTTCCCATAGCTGTCCCTGAGATTCCCTTTGGGCTCTATGTCTCCTCAAATGCGCTATGTATAAAAGAGTTAAGCTAGGTCATAGAAAGAGTCCAAAGCATCACAAGGTGGAGCTGAGGGGTTCTTCATAGTAACAATATTTTTGGAGGTTACCAGACATATTTTTTTCTGTCCTTTGCCATCTACGCCATAGGGAATTGGGTTTTCAAAATGTGATATGTTATCCCCAGGCAGAGAGAAAGTGAGCTGAAAAATGACAGCAAATCTACTTAAGTGGAAATTTCTGTGTAAAAATATGATTATTACAGTTTATTGTTTTTCCTCTTAAATGATTAGAAAAACAATTTAACAATTAGCAGATTCCAGTAAGAGGAGAATTATATCGTCTCACACATGTTTACAAGTAATTAGATATTTATGCAATGAAGCAATGTATTTACCTATAATGGTCTTAATATAAACCTTATACAATTCATTGACAAGTTGGTGACAAATCCATCAAAACCCACAAATTCTCATACTGTCCAAATTAATACCTTTAGAGTTAGTTGGATGTTGTTTGTATAAAAGATTTCTCTGTCAAAAATTTAAATGTATTTAAATAGACACAGCATTTATCTGAGTGCTTGGAACATTTATCACTTCATGTTTATAAATTTTTATAAACATTATTTACATCCAAATAAAATGAAAATGTTTCTGTTTGATGAATAAATACATATTTATATATTTGCTAAAATGCATATTGCTTACTTGATGTGCTACAAGGCTTCACTCTCACCACTTTACATGGATATGTAATTAGCCACACGGCAAATATTGCCTGCAAATTCTCTAAGAAAGTTCTTAATTTCAGTGTGGTCCATGGTCACTTTTCAGAGTTCATGACCCTTCCTGTTTCACTTTTAAATACTGAAGATAAACTCAAAACTTGGTTTTACCACGTGTGGGTGCAAATGGACACAAGCTGTCCTGTAAATATTTCCTGTGCTTGTTGATAAAGATGGTTTCTTATGAAGTGAGACCTCTTTGAAAATAAAGCCTCCATATTCATTTCTGTATTAATTTATAAGATTTGCAAAACTGAATGAGACTCAAAAACCTCATGAGTATAATGGTTTACGACAGATTTTTCAACCTCAACACTACTAACATTTTAACCCAAATTGGGGAGCCAGGGCTGGGGGGACTGTCCTGTGAACTGTAGAATATTTAGCAGCATTTCCCTAACTTCTACTCACTAGAAGCTTCTCCTTCCCTGACGCCTTCCTGACTGTGACAATCAAAGCATCTCTAGACATTGCCCCTGGGTAGGAATCACTGGTTAGGGATATTGAAAAAAACATCATTTTCTTCCAAAACCAATTACTGGTTGTTGAGAATGAAGGTATCATTGGTCTATGTAGCATTTGCCTAGACCTAACAACAGACAGACTTGAACAAGAGGGACTCTTCTATTTGTTAAACTTTTCCCGAAGCAAAATTTCCATCTCTCCCAGGCAGGGTTTAATGCTCTGCCAACATCATTTCAAAATTCTTAATTTTTTAACAATATCTTCAGCATTTTCATTTAGTACTGAGCCCTACTAATTATGTGGGCATCCTGCAATGACTATGAAATCAACATTATTGCAATGCACCAATAAAAATGGTAGTTTTGTCAACAGAAGGTTTTGAGATTCCCAGTGTGCTTTAAAAAATAAAAATCAGGTTGGAACCTAAAAAGTGAACTTATCTATATCAGTGAGTTGGGTTAACACAGTAGATAAAAGTCAAGGTATAGAATCCAACAGACCTGAATTGAAATTGAATCTCTAACACCTTACACACTTTGGGATATCAGGCTAGTCCTATCACTTACTGAAGCTTCAATTTTCTCAACTACAAAGTGGTTTCAGAGGCCATACTTAATTACAGTGTTGGTTTGAAGAATAATTGGGAAAAAGCACATTAAAAACAATTAGGATTTACTAGACCTGGCCCTTAGCGAGTGCTCAGTGAATATAACTCCAGGATGGTGATGACACTGCAAAAATCCACTCTAGATTGGGCTAAGAAAGTAAAATCCAACCTTCAAGCCTCTTCATACAATTTTTGGAGGCAGATTTCCAGAGTTCAAAGTGTTAGTTCATAGGTGGGATCCTATTTGCTGAACATATTCCAATCATTACTAACACAAAAAAGTTTCAAATCTATATATTTTGAATATTATCAAGTGCTTCGAAACTGGCCCTGAGTTTACACACCAGGTCCAGATGTCCAGAGAACACAAGCAGATGGGGCTGCGTGTGCTCAACTGCTGACACCCTAGTCGATGGTGCAAGCGTGGGTGTTAACACATTTCATACATTAAAGATGTAAATTTTATTCTTCAAGCTGAAAGCCAGGTGATTAATTCTCATAGCATAGTGATCAATTGGTGCAGATGCTCCACCTGTATTAATGTTTGTTTTTGTACACATTAGTCGCAGGAGCACCAATAACACAGGTGTCTGACACTGAGCTGTGCGACATTGCCTTTAGCCGGCAAACATTGAGATCAGTAGTTAGGTTGCACGTAGCACTGCCAATTTTTTCAATTAGACCCATTATTGATTTGATGAAAAAGCAAATTAAACATACCATGGTGGTATGTAAATCGGTTAGAGAGAGCAGAAGGTTCTGGTACAAAGCTTCAAAGGCTTGAGCTGTATGGCTTTTCATCAGCTATATATAACTCATAGGGGTTCCTGGCAATGGCTGCTATGTATAGGGTTCCTTGAGCTACATGGGCTGGCGAAAAAAATAACCTGGAAGATGAGAACTGTATTTTAAAAATTCACAAGAGTTTTTCAGAAAGGAAAATAATTCTGGAAATCAACTAACTTAGTGTGGAAAGGAAAGATAGGCAGATGCAGCATAAAATGGTTCCCATAAAGGGATAGTGTATTTTGCCTGCCCAGATGTAAGGCATAGACATGAGACATTTAAGAAGCTAATTATCCTGATTGAACAAGTTGTCTCATTCACTACCTAGAGCTACTGCACATTTTCATTGTTTAAATTGAAAACTTCTTAGTCTGTGTATAACCAGAGTCTAATCCAAGTTCTATAATGGTTTCTTAAAACTTCAAAGCATGTTCTTCATTCTTCAATGAATGATGCTTTTGGTCCTGCTAACACATGGGGCGCTGAAAATGGGCCTACTTAGCCTAAGTTAATGGTTTTATTAGCAAATGGAGGCTAATGCTTGACTAAAACTTCTTGATACTCCCTATAAATTTATCTTCAATGATGTCTACAGAAAAATCTTTCAAAGTTTCTAGAAGTCTTCACTGATGCCCAAAGTTAGAATTCCTACCCAGGTGTAGCCCTGCATGCGACCCTGCTGCAGCAACACACTTGGAACACAGTGTGCCATCACTCTCTGCTTGATTTTATCCCCCAAAGACTGAAAGCTATACAATGGGGTTACTCCATCTACCCTCCTTACTCTTGTATCACACTGCCTAGCAAAGAGGTTGGTGTCAAGACACCAATACATTTAAAGTTAGATATTCATTCGAAAAGGTAATTTTGTTAACTTTAAGTGAGAGATATTATTAAAAAATAGCCCAGGGGGTTTGCTTTTCTCACTGCACATAGGGAATTCAGGAACCCCAAGAATCAGCATTGCCAGTTATTAAGTTCTGAGTTTCAACTCTAAAGATGGTGATATACCTGTCAAGACAAACCAGAATCAGTCAATGTCGATGGGAAGTGCTACCAGAGGCAGGTGCACCAAAGTCATATAAATGTCTTTCACATCCTATCTAGCGGGAAAAGGCCATTTCCACTGCAGAATGCAAATGACTTTTGTGGGGGGGAAAGTGAAAGAATCAAAGTGATGTCAGAAGTTAAGATGAAAAAAAAAAACTTAAGAAAGAAATGTTCCAATTTTAAGTTATCAGCAGACAAATGGTTTATAAGTGTCTTGCACACAGAAATCAAAAAAGAGAGACAAGAGAAAAAAATGATGGGTAAGTATGACTACTGATGGTGCGGACGTCATCAAATAGACTCATGAGCTCTGGAGAGGATCCTCCATTTGTGAGAAGACAAGTTCTGCAAATGAATGAATGGATGGAGGGATGAAAGAATGGGCAAAGTCACAGTTCATCAGAAGATACTGAGTTCCCAAAGACACACAGTAAGAGAAAAGACAAAAGCAGATCAGATATTCCATTCAGTTTAATTTCTAATCCTTTGAATAACAGCATCTAAATATAAATTATATGTATATGTATACACACACTAAGATATAATATTAAATACACACACATTCCACTATGCACCAAATCAAGACTCTTTCCTTCCAGGTGGTGCCAAGACACCCCATCCATGCCCATCTGCAGAGAACAGCTTCTGTGAAAAGAACACAGTGCCCAGAGACCCCCGAAAACTGTGAAACTTAGAAAAATCAAGTTTTTGTTCACTTTTTCCCCCTGCGGGAAACTATTCTGTCAAAATAGAGGAAGGTGGTATAAATCATAGGCAGAGTTATAGACTCTTTTTGTTTCTCTTTATTTTTACATCTGTGGATTCATTGTCTTGTTAATAGAGAATATGGAAGCGGAGGGGCTGGCACTGGCAGCAGCCTCTGACGGGAGTGAGCATATGCTGCCCGTCATGTTGGCATCTGACCGCCACAGCCGCAGGGAAGTCAGTTCAAGTCCTTACATCAAAGTTGGTTTGCCATGGCAGGGATGTGGTTAGAAGTTGAAAAAAAGCAATGTCCATTTGAAGCTCGTCTGTGAACTTTGCATGAACCGCTAGGAATAATGTACTGTGATGACAGGCCAGTTATACCTTCCACTAAATTTGCTGTCTGGAATGAACTGAAATAGTGTTTGGTTTGTGTAATTACGTCCATCTATCTTTATATTCCAGCGGCATATCGCAAATTGAAAATACTAAAAATTGACTGTTGGTTCTGATATTTAATGATTGCCAAAGACAAGACGATGATTTATTGGTTACTTACCGATGTGACACATTTGCATCTTATTAGACGGAGATTACTATTCCTTAAAATGCGGACGAGGCCTGATCATGTCTGATGGATTGATTTGATTTGCAAATGTAATCAAACTAATAAGAGGGAAAAAATGAGCAATAATGCCTTGTTTTTCAACTGGCAATCACTCCCCTGCCAACAAGGCTGATATCCCTGACTAAGCAGCCTTTACACAGTCTTCCTGTCGGCTCAAATAAACAAAGGGATGCTAAGAGCTTGATAAGAGGATAACAAGCCAAGTAGGGATGCAACATGGAGTCCACACCTCTGAACTGTGTGGGGCCGGAGAGAAGAAAGTTAACACAGGACATGTTACATGACCTTAACAATCTCCAGGAGAGCTATGGCTGTCATCAACTCCATATTCCCATATTAAGGCAACATACTTGAGGACCCTTGTCTGAGAAAAAAAAAATGCTGCCATCATACCTGATGCAGTAAACAGGCCTCTTCACATAGAGACTCTGTTTCTGGGAGTCGAATCATTTAATATCTCAATGGGTTCAGGACAATCACATCTATGTGGTTTAAAAACAGCATGAAGAAAGACCCTGTTCTGGGACTTGCTGGCCTTTAATTTCGTCCACAAAATCTCACTGAGATAGAGAACACATGGATGGAGAGCTGTAGGGCAGTAAATGCTGAAATACTGGCCCAGGAGGCACAGCTGACATTCAACCCAGATCATACTTAGGACAACTCAAGATATTTGAGTACGTGCAACATAAAAATGGAAACCATGAGCCTAGATGAGCTGCAAAGCATCAAGCCAAAAATAAAAATTCAAAACTTATTTTGATAATAGACTCACCCTGTATTATAGTCACATAGTATTGATAGAAATGATCTCCCCCAAACAGCCACCTCTGTGTCAGGTGCCTCATAGAATAGGTTTGCAATCTATATATTTTTTTCAGTGAATGAATGAATAGGCATTCATTTGCGACAAAAATATATTACATGTGGTAGTTTTGTTGGGGAACTAAATATTACAAAGTGTTTAGGAAAATGTCCAACTGAATTTATAGAGCTTATTACCATATTCAGATTTCTCAAATATTATCATAGTTGATGTTTGGAAAATAACCACAACACTCATTCTCACCCCATATAAAATGTATTCAACCATACCATACAGTATGGTCAGATTCAAATTAAATAATAAATAATTCTATTCTAACCATATAAAATGCCGTGGAAGTTTGAATTATAACATTGAAGTTTTATAGCAAATAGAGTGATGTTAAAATCTAACACCCTCACTGAGTATAAGGGGTTGGAGACCTGACTGGGTTAATTAAAATCCATGGATTATTCACAAGCTGATTTTAACTAAATGTCTTATACTGATCCGCCAGAGACTGGTTTTCAAAGACGGTATCAATGTTTACAGAACAGGACATTTAGAGATGCTTTGTAAATCAAGTACATATCATCCATTCATGCTCTTCTATCCGTATGTTACCTGAACACTTAGTTCTGCATAAAGACCCTCCACAGAGCACAGTCTTGGCACTTTGGGCTGCTGGATGTGTGTCCCAGCTTCAAACCTCAGCCAGGAATTTCTCTCTTGTCTATCTCCCTGCACAAAACAGGATTTGGAGCCACCTCTATGGATTAATAATCCTTCAGAAAGGGGCCATATCATATATATTCAGATACTGTATCCAAGTTACATCAAATAAGGAAAAAAAACAGGTTTATTGCTTATAGTTCATGGTATACATTAAAGAAAAAAAATCACAATAACTTTCCTAACTTATTTAGTACTAGTTAATCTTTAAGAATATACTGTCCATAAAAATATATGTAAGAGTTTATATACAATATAAGGTGGTACAGTATAGAATAAAGTTACTATGATAACTTGTTAATATTTAATACTATACCTATGGATATGCATAGTCTTCTGAAAAGCCATGAGTAACAATGATAACATAAATAGTACCCAATAGGGAATTCAAAGACCTGATTGTTAGTCTCAACTCTATCACTGCCTAGTTTGTGACTTTGGTTAATTCATTCAATTTTGGGGGTCTTGAGTATCTTTATTGACAGTGACTGTGTAAGTAAAGGCATTTAACATTTATGAAACACTTGTATTTATACAGAAAGTACTGGAATCAGGCACTTCACATATATTTATTAACTCATTGAACTGATCTAGCAACCTAGAAAATAGGTAATATTGTCCCATCTTATAAATAAGCAAGTTAAGTTCATGGCAATATTAGAACTAGACCCAAAGTCACTCCCTCCAAAGGTACTTGCACCACCCTCCACTATACAGTTCCTCCTCTTAAAAGGCAGAGTTCAAGCAAATCATCTCTAAGGTCCAATTTGGCTCTATCCTCCCATACTTGATATTTTGGGGAAAGAGATCACACGTCAGTATTATTCCATTTAATTAAAAAGGGTGTCACAAAGTGTCCTCTAGGCATGTTTCTGAATAAACAAGCCTATTTTCAAAAGTTTGGGAAAATCTATCAAAAAACACTTAAATGCAGAGAAGCAGCATTCACCAGAATAAATCTGGGATGCCTTAAATAATTACCCCATTTTTATCTGAGAGACACATAGAGCTGAAACAACAGTTGGGAGTGCTTTCCTCTTCTGTGTGTACAAATCTGCGTTGAGGGCACTAATCTGGCCTCTGCCGTGACACTGAGAATCACCAGATTCAGGACAGCTGGACCTTTTTTCCTAAACTGCTGACCACATCAGGAAAAGTTAGTCTCCCCATGAACCCTCAGCTGCTCCTTCTTCCTCTCTCCCACCACAGCTCAGGCCACCATGTGCCTGGCCACAAACGTGCTGACTGGCTGAGGGGCCAGCACTTCAGGTAATTAATCCTTTCCTAATGTAGGCTAAGCAGGTGTGAAGCCTCCTTCACTCGGAGAGGAGGGAGCTGCTCTTCAGAGACACCACTGGAGTTACTGTATTTAATTGGGTTCTGATGACTCCCTGAAACCCATGCGCTGTGCTGCTGACCTGGATACCCAGTGAACCCCTGGCTGAACCTGGATCAAGTGGAAGAAATGGGTCCTTTCCCCCTCTTGATTTTATATTATAAATTATTGGCAATTATGACTTAATGCCCATTCTAGCAATGGAAATTTCCTTATTGGGGGCAAAGGTATGTGACTGATGCAGGTTGGCAGATTTCTTGGTTAGCTAAGTTGAACTGACTAAAACTCTCAGAATGACCAAGAGGTGGGACTTACCCATTACATTTTTTCTCTAAAATTACATAGTACTAACACTTTTTAGTTCACCTAGTAATCATAGAGAAGTGTACCAGAAGAGACCCAAGTGTAAAGGAAAGTTGAATATCTCTTAAATGCAGGTTTTATAATTTTTATATCATCTCCGTGGAAAAGAAACAATATGGAAACTGGCAAAAATAAAAATTAAAGTTGCCACTGCTTTAAAATATCAGGTTTTTCTTCCCCCAGGAAAGAAAAGAATTTCTTCTTAAGAGCAGTATTATGATATTTATAAACTTTGGAGGTTTATAGGGAGGTGTGTGTATCCATCATACAGCATAAAGTGATCTGGGCAGGTTAAATGGATTCATCTAATTAAGAGTCATGTATGTTAGTTCAAAATTGACCTGAATTGGGAAGGCAGCAGCATGATTCTAGGGAAACTGGATGCTTGTGGACATATATAGAACGGGGTTTAGATATTATCTGATTTGTAAAACACACTGAAGGAAATCATTTTGGATGTCCATTTAGAACAGCCTTCCTGTATATTTCTGGAAAATAAAAGGAAAGAGAATAATAAAAATATATGGTTAAAGGGAAAGCATTCTTTGGGTCTGTGGACCTGAGCTTCGGTTCATAAGCAAAATTTATTCTGAACAAGAAAGAGATAAATGAACGATTCCAGCTGCATTCTCCCTTTCTCTTCTTTCACTGCTCCAGTCATCCCTCAGCACCCATCTATGAGATCTCAAAAAACATTCCCTGATGCTCACACACCTTAAATTCCCTCCCAAATGCCAGAGTAAGTCTTCTCTGTTTCTGCTACACCAAACACCATTTCTTTTACATGTCAAAGCCACACTTTGTGTTTGAACCCGATGGCTACTTATTCACTGAAGTTTGGCCTAACTAGGAGGAAGGCTGCCTTAACCACAGAGAAGAACCCAGTTCAGGCTGACATTCTTGGAGAAAAGGCCACCCAGCAGAGTATAACTGCAGGATTTTCTATACTGAGGTTTGTGATCCAAAAATCATTTCGAAAGCCTCCTTTTGGTGATGAAAAAGCTCCAACCTTTGCAACACACACACACACACACGTACCCACACACACAACTACAAAGCCTTGGCTCTTACATTAACCATTCCATTATGTGTAGATGAACTGGAATATCTCTTTTCCAAAGTTAATTAGATCATTGCCTAGTTCTCATAAGCTAATGTTAATATGTAGAATCCTGGATCATGCAGCTATTTTTATCTAGAAAATATAATGCACTGTTACCAGAAATTCTGAGTTCAGCTGAGTCATACTTACACCCTCTTTCAAAAAGAAAACTCAGCAGTTAATTTTTTTTGAAGAAATCATTTCTCTGTGTGCTTAAAAAATGCTTTTAAATTACTCTGTATTCTATAGAAAATGGTTTCTCTGATCCTTGAAGTCTCCAGCTGCCACACAATTTATATCTCTTTCCTCTGCTCTTTGTTTTTCAGCCATTTTCCCTGAATGTCAAAGTCAATTTAGTGCATTTCACTTTGCTGAATAAATCAGAGGCGAAATCCTTGCTAAAAGTGAAAATTTGATTTGCTAAAAGGAGCTTAGGGCAACTATTAATCAATATATCCAGAGTGTCAAAGCCAAGGCCGGGATAGACATGCATTCATTTGGAGATTGGCTGAGGCAGATAAAGGGGAGCTGGGGGGGAGGGGGAAGTGAAGTGACCCAACCCACAGAAGGGAGGTGGACTTGGGTTGGAGAGAGAGTCAAAATGGAGTGAAAGGAGAAATAAAACATGCTGGTATCATACTCTGCTCTTCTCCTTCAAATTCTTCTTTTGAGTTGGGAAAATCATTTTCATCAAACACTTATAACAAACATCAATTGCACTGATAACAATGTCATATAACAATTTTCTTACAAGATAGTGAAGACTTCTTTCTCTTTAAACTCATTAAAAAAATGGGCAAAAGAGTTAAATAGGCACTTCTCCTAAGAAGACCTACAAATGAACAACAGACACATGAAAAAAAAATGTTCATTATCATTTATGATCAGGGAAATGCAAATCAAGACCACAGTGAGATGTCATCTCGCAACTGTGAGAATGGCCCATATCAAAAAGACCACAAACAACAAGTGCTGGTGAGTATGTGGAGAAAAAGGACCCCTCTCACTGTTGGTGGGCATCATAGACTGATCTGCCCCTATGAAAACAGGATGACGGTTTCCCAAAATATTAAAACTGGATCTGCCACATGACCCAGCAATTCCACTCCTTGGTATCCACCAGAGGAATACAAACTAATCCAAAGGGAAATATGTACTTCCAGGTTCATTGCAGCACTATGTAAAATAGTCAAGTTATGGAAACAACAAAAAACGAATGGATCGAGAAGATGTGGTGTATCAACACAATGGAATACTCCTCAATATTAGAACAGATTAAGTCTTGCCACTATCAATAAAATGGATGGAGCTGGAGAGGACTGTGATAAGCAAGGTAAGTCAGAAGGAGAAAGACAAATACCTGATGGTGTCACTTAAATGTGGTATATAAAGAAATGAAACAAAGGGTTAGAGAAAGCCAAACTAATAGCAAACTCTGGAAATCTGACTCTTGGAATTAGGCTACTGGAAGGTAGGAGAGTGGGAGGGATGAGAATGAAGTGGGGAAAGAGCACAAGGGACCGTGGAGATGGACTGTGTGTACTTTGATGGTGAGTGTGGTAAAGTAAAAATACTTGAAAGGGAGATCGTATACCTCTAAAACACAAAGCGTGTTCTAAACCAATGTTACCTCAGTTGAAAAAGTTAAACAAGCAATTTTCCAGCCAGCCTGTGACGATGCAGGCATTTCTTTTCACAAACCTTTTGCCTTTGAAAAGCAGCAGAAGGATCTCTCTGCCACCAGTCTATGCAGGTGCCTCTTTTTTTTCCTTTCTACTTTTCCTAATAAATCTGTCCTTTTAAAACATAAAAAATAAAAAAGTAAATTATGCAAAAGATAATAATAAAAATCATCAAGTAGCTTTGAGAAGAACCTAGAAGTCAGAGGTCCCAACTCCATTTATAGATTTCCAGAACAAGAAGACCTGTGTTGGGCCATGTCTATAGTATGCCAATATTCTGATAATCCTCAGGTAGATTTTGTACTATTTCAGGCTTATGAAAGGTCTTGACATGAAGTATAAACTTTGTAACTGGACTCATCCTCTACTTTCTTTATCCATCAACTGGGCCTCGTAATTACCAAGAACTTACCTGGAAATGATATATTTAAGAAATGGTAAACTTATATAATGTTATAATGCAATATTACTTAAATTAAAAAAGACAAATGAAAAAAATAAAAGGTCTGTTCATAATTAAAAAAAAAAAAGACCTTGTACTTTGGTCTAACTTTGGTCAAAACTCAGGAATATAAAGTTATTCATTTCTAAAGTACTGGGCTATCTTTTTTCTATAAAAGTTGACTGGGAAGCTCTGACTTGAGTCTTTTCAAAGTGTAATCCACCCATGTCAGTCAAACATCTCAATGGCTTCCTGTTGCTTTGAGTATTAAAAGATATTTCCATGGTATAAAATTCCAGATTTTTCATGGTGCAGCCAGGCCTGTGTTTCCAGCCTAGTCATCCCTTCTCTCCATGTTGTTTCCTCTTGGCTTCCTTGTGGCTCTGAGAGCACTATCATGATCCTCACCACCTATTCAGAGTAGTTGATTGTGCTTTCCAAATCACCTACTACACTGTGCAGGGCTCAAAAGCAGAACCTGAGTCAGATCCACTTGTGTATCCTTCCTGCACAATGCCTGACACAGAGCTCACTAAATTTCATGCAAGGAAGGAAAGGAGGGAGAAAAGAGAGGAGACAAGCATGGAGGAGGAAACTGATTATATGCTGAATGGTATAGCTAACATCTGTGATAGTGGTATGGCTGGAAGTTACTTGACCCCCCCCCACTGCTCGGTTTACCTGTAACTCTTAATGCAATTCAAATGTCCAGAGAATCAAACACAGTCCAGGAGAAGGAACATCTAATTTTAGCACCAATCATTTAAGTTCTTTCTAACTATTCAGATTAGTAGATCCACAGTGGCTGCTTTGTTTAATTAGAATTTGCATTCAGAAATATCTAGGGGACACTATTCACTATTTTTCAAATACCTTGACTTTTAATGATTTAAAGAGATACCATATATTCCCTCATTTACTTATTCTCCTTTAACCTTTCATTTTGCAAATGTACAGACAAAACTTAAAGACAGAGCCAATGAGTTACATTTGCCTAAACTTGTTATGAAAGGCAGGTAGGTAATCTGGGGGAAAAATGACAAAAGATTATGTGGAAAGAAAGACACAATGAAGTTACCAGTAAAGAGTTGTTTAAGTGAAACATTCTATGGGCCAAGTGCCATTAATAGTGTGAGGAACTCTTCTACACTGCTGGTGGGAATGTGAACTGGTACAACCACTATGGAAAGCTGTATGGCGATTCCTCAAACTGCTAAACATGGAGCTCCCATACGACCCAGCAATCCCACTTTTGGGAATTTACCCAAAGGACACAAAAACACTAATCCGAAAGGATACATGCACCCATATGTTCATTGCGGCACTGTTCACAACAGCAAAGGTATGGAAGCAACCCAGATGTCCAAAAATAGATGATTGGATCAAGAAGATGTGGTACATATACACAATGGAATACTATTCAGCATTCAAAGAAGATAAACACATGCAATTTGCAGCGACATGGATGGAATTAGAGGGACTCATACTCAGTGAAATAAGCCAGAAAGAAAAAAAAAAATATCAAATGGTTTCACTTATAACAGGACTATAGGGAAACCAAATAGGAGAGAGACACTCAGCGGGTGGGGGGGGGGAGGAGGATAAGGACACAAAATGGAATAGAAAAGAACACAAGGGACCATGGAGATGGATCACGGGTGAATTGGTGGTGGGCTACCCAAGGGGAATACAAAATGTAAAAGACATAAATAATGATAAAAATATATATTATTAAAAAAAATAGTGTGAGTCAAACTGCCTACCTCTCCTTTGCTCACCTATAAAATAGGAATCATGAGAATAAAATCTGCCTATGGAAAACCTGTCAGTTCTATAAATTTTGGCCATCAAATAAGTGGGTGAAATGGCTTCATAAACATCAAAAAGTTATGGAGAGCTTTTTTTTTTTTTAATTTAAAGCTTCATCCCAAGAAAAAGGAGATTATCACTGACACATAGGTATATGTAGTTTATATAGACATAGAGATATGGTTCAGGGTAGAGATCATGCCATGTGACTCCTTTATATTTCCCACAGTATCCAGCAAAGTGTTACCTAAATAGCAGAGATGCAAATTCTTAAATTGCATTCATGATTACTATAAAATCATGATTCCTCTTTGATCTACAGTATAGAATGGCACGGCGATGTACAGATGGCAAATAAAGTCTTGAGACACTTAGGATTCCAGAGCTGGTAATGCTGGTATAGAGGCAACAGGAGCCCAGATACTTCAGCACGGTGATCATGACCCATTGGGTGGCCAAGGAATCACTGTGAGCATCTCCAGTATCCAGATTATCTCTTGAACTGAGTCTCTGTCTAGGAAAACCTGTAACTTCTTAGTCGGTTGACTTCTTCTTTTCTAGCAAGGGGAGCTACAGAAAATGAAGAATTCATGAGTGACCCTCCTGATTACTTTTTTTACAACATATTTCTCAACTTATTGGTTCCTACCTATACCACAGTTGTAACTGAAAAGTATTCAGTTATTTTAGGTTTGGTGGGGGAGCACAGAGGAGATTATTCAGATGCTAATGGTCCTACCCATTCTAGATGAACTGATGACAGTATTCATACAATGATCACTAAGTAAGCTTTTCCCCTCTTTTCTATTACAACGATATTTACTCTGAAGGTCTTTGGAAGTGGTTTTCATGAATATTAACTTTTTGGATCACTTGGTTTTAATTGTAATAAAATAACTATCTCTGGGCAGTACACTGCCCAGATGAACACTGAATATTTTACATTTAGATAATGCTTTATAATTTGCAAATTTATTGTACATGTGGATATAAATTGCATGTGTATTTTTTTGCTCGTTTGATCCTCACAATACAATAAATGGCTAGAGTAACTACTTAACTCATGAAAAATTACTTAATTACAACTCAGGTTCTTTGATATTTTGTTCAGGATAACGCCACCATTATAAACCACCACTATGGGTACACAGGTATACAACTATTAGGTTTATTAAATATAACTTACTGATATTTGGCAATTGAGTATACTCATAATTTATATAGCATTATGAGGTGCCAGGGCTTTGGATCCTACATTTACATTTTCCCCATTTAACTAAAAGACTCAACTGCTTCATAGATCAGAAATCATTAAATTATATACACAAAAGAAAAATGAAGCTGGAGAGGCTGCAATCACTTTAATTCACTCATAGCAAAATAGAAATTACAAGTACATGTAAACTCCTTTATGGGTTGGGGTAGAGGGAGGAGCGTCAGAGCCAATGAACAGTTCTGCACTATGCATATTTCTAATAAACTAATCAATAAATCATTTGTCAAGTGTCAATGATTCAGTTCCAGAATAGAGTATAAGGAGCTATTTATATCTGACACAACCAGCCCTGAGCCAGCCATGATGTTTCCAGCACATGAGACCATAACACATATATACATACATGGGAACATGCTTTGTGTTACAAATCCACACAGTCTTACAATAATTATTCCCAGCATTTTGTGTGTATGTACTTTTGTACAGATCATTATCACTTAATGGTGCCAGTTAAAGACACATCATGGCATGAGAAGTTGAACCTCTACCACTCTGGTTGAGGAATAATATAATCTTCAAAACTGGTCTCTACATAAAATGCATTAAAACAGTAAATGTATCTCTCAACAGTATCATTAGCAATTCATGTCCAAAATATTCTTGGGTATTTCCTTACAAAATGTATTCCCTAATATAAAAAGGTTTCCCATATTCCTTACAGAATTCTGTCATTTCTAGAAAAATCTAAGTTAATATCGTAGTGAATACTATAAAAAGCCAACTCAGTGAGCAATTTTTGTACACTCTCCTAATTCAAGTTTTCACAAAAACAGTTTCAGTGTAAGTAGAAAATATTAGTTCCCCTATTTTAGATTTCTGTTTCTTACATAAAAGCTACACATAAAGACTGTTTGTCACAGTATCTTTTTAGTATGCTTTGCTTTTAGAGTTTATTATTTCCTGTCTTCACTTATATGAAGAAAAACTGTAGGATTTTTCTGTTTGATGTCACTATAATAGATATCATTTTAAAATGTGACTAAGAGGCTCCAAACTTAAGCAGATTCCTTCTTCTTCAGCAGGCAAGTACTTAATTTGTCTTGTTAAAAATAAACTAAAAAAAGAAAAGAAAAGAAAAGAAAAAAGCCCACCTGGAAATTTCCTTATTTGACTGAGAAAAAAAAAATTCTAAACTATATTCATTCTTCTAACTGTTCAAATATCTTTGTATTCTTTCAAAGTAAACTTCCTGGCAAGGTCCATAAATATATTTAAGCAGTTTATATAGGTCAGGTAATATGGGTTATGCTTTTTTAAGTACCCTCTGACTAAGCATTCCCTGCATTTTGCTAACAAAGTAACAGTACATAATAATATTTTAATCAACCACAAAGGACAATAATAGATCTGACTGCTGGACTGATAATCGTCTTATCACACCTTGTGAAACCAAGCTCTAATATTTGACGGCGCCTCCATTACTTGGCAGCCCATTCTAAAAAAGGCCAACAATGGAGAGAGAATGAAGTGGAGTGTGCAGTACCTCCGTATCTACATAAAAGAGATTAGAGGCGACAGCGTTCCATTTTACAGCTCAATCATATTGTGTTAGCATGCGCTTATCCGAGCGCGGACGAAATTGAAAGAGAAATAAAAAAGAGGCAGGCAGATAGGAACCAGAAAAGCGAGGCATGAGCAATTTCCAAGGATATAAAAGGATGCTAATAGCGGGGCCCTGTCATTCTTAAAAAGGGCTATTAGGGCACCATCATCTGTTCTGGTGCCCTTATGGTCCCTCAACTAAAGTCAAGCACTTTCTAAAGCCCTTGTGATCTTTTCTCTTGAACAGATAAAGTATGGTCATGTTTCATAACAGCACACTTTTCCATTTATATGATTTATTAGAATAAGTCAGCTAATTCTATTAACTGGGTTGAAAATCTCACTCCATAAGTATTTTTCTTCAAAACTGTCTTTTGTTGAATTCTTCACTTTTTTAGGTAATATAAGCAAGTATTTAAAAGTACCTTCTCAGTAGGACAGAAAGGCTGAGATTATCTTAGATACTAAATTAATTTTCAAAATGTACCATCTATGTATGTGTGTTTACGTGATTACATGGACTGAAAGCAACATAAAGAGAGCAAAGGCTTGAATTTCAGTATATATATGTGTGTTTATATGCATTCATGTATGTATATGTATATATATATGTAAATATATAAAATCTCTCTCTTTTTAATTCTAACATAGCATTACAAAAACTGAGTTTTGAAGTTAAGACTAAGCCAAGTGAAATCTCAATTTTGATTTGGCTTTAATTCTGGTTCTACCCTCAGCTCTCAGGACTGGGCCATGTCATCAACTGTTTTACTTTTATCAAGGCAGAAATGTGACTTTTAGCTCTTTATTGTCTTTGCGTTTCCCCACCATTCATCCTCTCCTCTGCTCCTGTGTTTGGCCCTATGAGCCCCAGGCCCACCAGCACTTCCTATCAGAGCATCTCTCTCACCTCAAGACACTGTAAGGCATCCATTGTGAAAAAATTAAAAGAATTTCAGTCAATTCTTGTTTTGCTAATCCCTCTCTGAAAAGCCAAGATACTACTTGCAATCATTTAAAGCACCCTCGGGGTACAGGAAAACCTGAGCTGTGAATCATCACTCCACGGTGACCTCCTATGGCATTTGCAATGGAAAGAGAATAACGTCAGTTCCCACCAATTCTAAGCCTCAGCTTAAGACTGAACACATAATCGTAGAGTAATTGTTTCCACCACTGGAAATGCTGTTACTCATAGTTATTTAAAGTTACTGTCTTCACAAAAGTCACTAGAGCCCCTTTACTGTGACAAGTTCCTTGGTAAGCTGACATTTCTACTTAGGCACATCTGGACCCACAAATTAATCATTGACTTTTCGTACCAGAGAATGTGGGAAGGAGTTGTTGACTCTTATTGATCTTTATTATGAAGGTCTGTACAATATCAAAATGTTGGCTAAACAAATCCTTTAATTCAGAGGGAACATGGACAGAATCCTCTGAACTAATGGGTGGCTCATAGTTGTGATGACATAGTCTTTCATGCTGCTGTATTAATAATAACACGACCATCATTATATCCTGAAATACAGTTCTACCAAACACAGTGACTGGGAGACTGAACTATCCTCATTCTACTCTAACGAGGAAGTTAGAAGCAAGGCTGGAATATATTCTTTGAAGGCGCTGGATGAGATGGTGACTTGTGTGTTTTCACCTTTCTCTGCCTCAAATCTCTCCCTCTTTGAATGAAGAATAATAAAATTTAATTTCTGGGTTGAAGCAGTGGTTATCAATTGGGGAAAGTCAGGGGTTTCCCCCCTCCCCCAGAGAACATGTGTCAAGGTCTAAAGACATTTTTATGCTCAAAGCTTCTAGTGGGTGGGAGTCAAGGATGCTGCTAAGTGGGGCAAGTGCCCACAACAAAGGATTATCTGCCTTCAATTATTAACAGCATCAAGGCTGAGAGACCCTGGGCTGGAGAAAGGATGCTCTGAATATGGGAATGTATATGTGTGTGTGTGAGTATATATGTAATGTATAGTGACAAGAATATATACGACAGGTAAACACAGATGACATATACTGATTATCTAAAAAGGTGTTTATGGACACTTGAGCCAAGGTAAGTTTTTTTTTTTTTCTTTCTGCCTTAAAGCCCTTTATATCACTTTCTTTCCAAACAAGTTTTCATATATCCTTTAATACAGTAATATAATCATGGCTATTCCCATTGCCATAATTCCCAAATGTCTTTCCCCCTTTTAACATAACCCTATATCCTCATTTTGTTATTCTTGCTTTCCCTAAAAGTCATAAAGATTTGATCATCTTCCAAACACACTGTCAACTATCCACATGATGGAATTCTCAACCTTCCTTTAGAAGCAGCATAGGTATCTTCAAAGAACACACTCAAGCTCACCTATTTAACTAGTTTTGACTTAATTTAGAGTGCTTTATTAGCAAACAGTGTAAGACAAAGTAGCTGGTATAATACAGAGTGATGTTTAAATTAGTTTACAATTTGCTTGGCCTCATCGAGAACTGCACCGAACAAAGCCATTCAGAAATGTCAGCTGTGTTCCTAACCACTGTAACAAATTGTCGCCCAAACGCTGCACACCTAATGACTTCAAATTAGCTTCACTGCGATAGCGCCTGACAGTTCGTTACGACTGTTAGCAACATAGCTGGCGTATCATGACCAATAAATTGGTTTCAGTGTGGGCTGGGAAAGGGACTTCCATCAATTTGATTAAAGAAATTACTGTAGCATTCAAAGCATAAAGACAAACTAGTTTAAGGAGACAGGAGTAAGTTAACTGTACCAGAAAAACACTGCTCATCATTCAAAAACTTGTTTAGAAACTATTTGAAGATCAAAGTTCAAACAAACAATCCAAAAATAACTCCAGGAGACTACTAAAATTTGCAAGACTTAGGATATGTTTATGGATATTATAGGATGAGTCAAGAAAAAACACAGGACCTTTAAAAATAGAACTTTCAAGCTAATACATGAGGAAATTTATGATTTTTCTCAACTTAACATTTAATTTCATCATTTATGTATAAATTTCTAGTAAATATTTAATTGCAAACCAAAGCTAAGCTTGTGAATATGAAGAGCAATTCAGTATGAATAGCTGCTGGGCTGGAACCAAAAAAATTAAATAATAAAATGATTCTTCAAAGATAAAAGATATATTAAACTATTGTTGAAAAGAAAAAAGCAGAAGCATTTCCTTAGGAGAAAGCTCAGAATTTAAACAGCAATAAAGAAACATTTGAAAAGCTACATCCTCTTTACCTTAGTTAGCAGCAGTACCTTCATATCTGAAAAGGTAATTAGCAAGAGTTCAAGGTGAATACACATGCAAAGATGTATGGTTCTGTTAGGATCAAGAAAGCTTTACATTAAGTATGATGAAAATAAAAGGAAAGGTCAAAAAATATCCTAAGGGGGATGTTAGGGATCTTCTTAAATCTACATGTACGACCTAGAGAATTTTCATTGCAACATTTTCTTTTCATTTTTTTTTTTCCCGTTGAGAAAATGTACCTGGAATATGCTTCGCCCATCCGATGATAACCACCAACTCTCGGTCGGCCAAGTCGCACAGAGTAGTGAGGGCTTTGATATCGCTGTCGGGTACGGTGGGGTCAGGCATGGCATAGATCTTCTCCGGTTCAGCCACCAACAAATGTGAGACAATCTTGTTATCTGCAGGGTCAGACCAGAGCACTACAAGATCACTAGTAGCATCGTCTCTCTTTCACAAATCCTCAAGTATGCTGTGTTTTGAAAAGTAATTTGAATTGCTCACAATAAGCACCAAATACCCCATGTATGGTTCAATATGTGTACATTAAGCAGTGTTCAGGAAAACTCATACTGAAAATTCAGCCACTGCAATCATAATAGAAAGTATTCCTTTCTTCTTCTTTGCTCTACCTGCCTTGACCTGAATAAAGCATGTCCTGTAATGAAATTTTTTATAGTAAACAGGAGAAGCTAGAAGCTTCTGGGTTTGCTCTTTGATTTTTAAGTGGGACATGGGAAGGCAGATTAAATAGTATATCCTAGCTTGAAAATAAAATCCACAATGAAGCATTGAAATATAGACTATAACATGAGAGGCAAAGAACTACTAATGCCCATAGTCATAATAATGGGCAAAAAAGTCATTAATTATCTTAATTCCTTTAAGGAAGACCAAAGGTCAGAACCCTTCTGCCTGAGTGAATTACTGACTGTATAACTCTATCTCTGTGGGATGCATTAAATAGGAATTTCTTTCCTTTCTCTCCCTCCCCACACACCCAACCAATCTTCCAAATAGAACCAATAGTAGTTTTCAGAAAAATACTCCTACTTAATGGCTACAACATTTTCTCTTTGGAGTGTCTAATTCTTTTATCCTCTATTCTCATCTGTTGTCTTTAGTTCATTCTCTGGTTCAGATTTATCTGTCTGAAATTTGTGATATATGTTTTTAAAATCCTTCATAAAATAAGCACTAGAGACAAATGGAAAGCATCACATCAAATGTGTTTTATTGCTTAGGGGCATGTGAGAGTTTATGGAAGGGGCTGTAAAGGCTTGCGAATGGAATGATGTGTTTTGTTGGTCCTATTTTCAATTTCCACATGTAGCTCTGGATTTTATACTTTCTTCTAAGTGAGGAGCTACAAATGGATAAGAAGAAACCCAAATATTTTCAGGTTCTATGTAATATTACTTCAGAAAATTAGCTTGGTAAGCAGGTTCTTCGTGAGCAAAGTCCAAGATTTCTGTTTTCTAGACATTTGCTTTTTATATTATTTTTAACTTTTTAACTCAAAAGAAAAAGACTTTATATACCTCAGAATTAAACAAAATAGCATTATTTTTGTCCCCTTTAGTTAAAAACAAAACTAAAAAACATGAAATTTACCCAAGCTATAATCAGCAGCTTTTCTGACATCTTTTAAAAATGTATCACTATGACTGCCAAATGAAGTATATTTATTACAAATAATAGATTTATTGGCAGAAATATTATGTTCTCATCAAATTGAAAATATAAACTTTGGAGGAAATATTCACAAATTTTGTAATTTCTCAAAAAAAGTTCAAATAAGACAGTTTTTTTTTTTTTTAATTTGCAGAGATCTGCAAAGAATGACATTGGTTTCTTGGAGGCGCAATAAGAAACAGCACCCTGTATTTTTAGTTACGCTTGGCAAAGTTTTAACTTTCATTGCTCTGACAGTGCAACAAAACCTGTCAGCAACAACTAGATTCTCAGGATTAGGAAAAAAATGCAAACATAATAGGCACAAAAAATGTAATCCAAGGAAATCTTAATTCTAGTTCTCTTAGTACTGCAAAATGCTACCTGTTTCAGCCAGGTCCATGGAGACTTGTCTGGAGGGCTCAGAGAAATTCAGTGGAAGCTCAGAAATTCCCATCATTCAGAAAATGGAAAGGCCGGCAGCACTGCTTCTAGGTAAGTCTTATTTAATGTTTTCCTAATTAGAATCAATAGGACCCAATTTTCATTCTTGGGCTTTGTAGCATGCCATCAGTCAGGGCCCAGAAATCTCCCCCAGCCACCTCCTCAGCAAAGCCTATGCACTGTCTCTTGACACTTATCTGACAGGATCTGAAAATTAAGTTTTATAAATGTTTGTTACGAAAACACACTAATTGGATGGACTAAGGAAAATTAACACAGAGGCCTTGAGATAATGAGTAATGATTTATTAGGAGTCCTCTTTATCTCAGACAAATGGAGCTCACTGAAATTGCAGTAATCTTCTTAAAGGTACTTGACAAGCCACTTCCCAATTTCCCAGGTTTACGCAAAAAACCCTAGATATTTCTCTAGCATGTGGACTTACAAATTGGCTTGTGCTCATTTTTCTCTCACAGGGAATTATCAATGGTTTCAGTCCATGTTTGTATGAAGTGAGTGAGGAATGGGCAGTCTGTATATTATTGAATCCAGGAAAACGAAACCTCTAATGAAATTAAGCATTAGTGTTTATTGCATTTTATTCTATTATCAGAAAGTTTTTTATTGTAATGTGCAAAATCTGTTTAATGCTGTCCTAGAGTGTATTTGCAGAATCCCAAACAGCTTATGCAGCAGAGGAGAAGATGCCAGATTGGACAATTGAAGGTATAATCAACATAATGTTTTTTGGAAAGGCAAAAGGAAACTATGCCATATGTTCACTTAAGCTTTAATTTTATGTAAAACTGGTTGTTTTTCCTTTGACATAGCTAAAATGTCCTTTAGTTTACAGTTCAGGGTCTGTTTTATTTATTTAACGGATCCCCATATGCTCACATGTATGATGCACGGCAGTGACCCCTCCTGGAGAATCAAAATCAGAAGAGGACACTTTTTCTCTTCCCTTGAAAGCAGATCAGAAATCACCCATGTCTTTTCTAGAACTGCTATAGATGCAGTATCTTCTGGGGATTGCAGCTGTGTCTTCTGAGACCAAGACAGCTGAATGTGAGAAGTTTCCAACACAGTGATTCTCAGGGCCTGGCCCGCACCCTATGCAAAAAGCATCCTACCAAGCAATCTCTGTGGCATTACAGCTATGAACTTATTTTTTTCAAGAAGTGGGCTACCATGGTTGCCTCAATCTACACTCTAGCTCCTTTTTGCTAATGACAAAGAGAGTGGTGCTTGCACTGCATCAGTATTCCCGTTATTCTTTCAAATTGCATCTTGGCATTACAGAAACCAGGTTCCTTTGAAACAATTCATCACGCCCATCCGGGCATCTGAGATGGAACCACCAACCTATGCTTGTTATTAGTAGGCCCATTCTCATTTTAATCTATTGCGAGCTAGTGTGTTAACCTTCCATAGTTCCAAATTAATGAGGCTCCTAATGTATTTTCATTGAGAGGTTGAGCAGTCATTTAGTTAGTGAAAACCACAAAAATCACTTTCTTGTGAAATCTGAAACGAACAGCTTCAATGAACTAATGATCACAGTATGATCCATTTTATGTACCTCCGAAAAGAAAGATAACTGGTAAATGTAAGATTCACACTATGTAAGCTATGCCTTAATATGCTTACACGTCAAGAAAATAGGTGAAGAGATGTAAGGGCAGGCGGAGAAAAACCACGGGGGATAAAAAAGAAAATTAGCTGAGCTGCTGTAGCTTCTCACAGGCAATCCTTGGGAGCAGAGCCACGCCCCCCCAACAAAGAGAAGCCTCCTTGGAGTCAATAGGGGTGGCCATGCCAAAGAGGATGTACCTGGAGCAAAATGGGAGGAGTTCATGTGCTGGAGAGAGCCAGACGCGTCTGCTGTACTTACATGGCTTTTTGGCTGGCTGAACCAGCTGAGGGTTCAGGTATGGGCTGTTCTCCGCATCTATTCTGCGCTTGTACTTCTGCCGACCTCCACGTACTCTGTCCAGACGCACCCCTATGGGGAAAGAGAGGCACAGGCTTATTGCTGAGGTCATTAGCACTGAGACCCATCCATTACAAAGCCCCTATCACCTAGGATCATGATGGAGATTATCATAAGATGAGAGGCCAGTGTTGCTCCATATGATAGTGCCAATGTAAGGAGAATGTTATTTCCATTTTGGCACATATTCTTTCAAATGAAAGGAACTGAGAGCAGGTTTGAACTGAACACAGGATAGAAAGAGGGACTTCCGAAAGGAATTCAGAATGCTAGGATGCTGAGGCAGGGGCATGTACTTGGGGCAAGAATTGGAGGGCATAGGGTTGTAGGTAGGTAGGTAGAGTGATACTTAGCAAAACTTTATTCCAAAGAATGATGACTTGGGTCACAATCCAGGGAGTTTTTGCTAGCTGTGGATTTGAAAAATTAAGGGGAAAAAGGTGAAAGGGAAAGAAAGGGATTAAAAATAAACTTCATTTTTATAGGGGAATGATGAGGAAGAGCTTATTCATAAACTGGTTTCAATCTGTAATTATAAAGTTTTGAAAAGACCATATAACTCTTTATGAAATAAAGGGGAGGTTACTTGGGAATAAAAGCAGAGAGAACCTTCACGTAGTGTTAACTTGCATCTTAACTGATAAAACAGTGGCATGTTATTCATTGGCATCCATTGTCCATTTTAACCAAATCATTTATTGTACATACTTTGGTAACTCACTGTTTAGGAAATAGATTGAGTTTAATAGCGTCATCAGTATGATCATTGTACTAAAGAGGCTGGGTTCTCAGAGTCTGTAATAATATGCACACAGATTCTCTTAAACTCTAAGAGGGAGATACAGCCCATAGAATGTGTGCAAGCCAGTTTAACCAAGAACCCTGCTTGGGGGATACTTAAAATCACATGGAAAGTATGAATTGTGGGTCATCTGAGATATCTGAAACAGTTCAGGGAAGGATGGCATATTTCCAAATGAATCCAAGGAGAACACACCCATATCCACCTCCACCCCCACCCACACCCACACACACCTTAAGATTACTAATGATCTAGCAGATAAAAACATATTTTATATTTTCTTAATAATACTATTTTAAAAATGTATTATATTTTAATGAAAAACACAAATATAAAATTAGCTCAAGACAAAACCTGAAATATCCATTGAAACAGCAGAGAGCAGTTTAAATGAAATCGAGAGAAAACTTCACAGAGTTAGATAAATATCAGGACCCAAAAAAGTTAGGTACAGTGTTTCAGTATTCATGGAAACAGCAGTGTGTGTGAGTCACAAAGAAGCTACATTTCTCTCCTACTGTTTTGAAAACAGTTTAAAAGAAAAGCCTTGCTCCTTGGTTCATCTAATTTCTAATGCCCTGTGTTTGTTATATCTGTATTCACTTTACTAAAGCCTAACACCTTTCCCCCACGTTCCCATTTATTATGCTTTATCTTTGTCATTTCTCCTTTTTCAAAACTTTCTCCAAGATATTTTTTCAGATTTTATAAGGTGGTCACATTCTATCTGGTCAGCTAAGACACACTGAAATCTGCTTTATTATTAAGAGTTGAAAAAAGTCAAAATCACATTAGAAAGTGAAAAGCATAAAACACTGATTGAATCCTAACCCTACTGAACTCCAGCCTGGTGGGAACATTGATCTGTACATGATGAGCGGTGTGGGGAGAAGGCAGGGAGAAAAAAAGAAGATAATAGAAAAAGAAAAAAAAAAGAAGCGAACATTTTGGACATTTCTAAAATTGTTAGAATCAGGAAAACAAATGTCCGATTAGGCATTTCTCCTAGTTTCTCCTGAAAACAAACTCACATAATTGGGATACACTTCTTCCTGGTAGGACATTAATTTTATAGAGCTACAAGGTAGATTATGAAGGATAGAAACATTTAATCAGAAAGTGATGTTGCTAAAGTTTAAATTAAGACACTGTGGAGTTGACTTCCTCCCCTGCTCTGGCCCTAGACACAGGAGCACATGCAAATGATACTCTGAGTTACAAAAGCATGAAAAATGTAAGGGGCTTCATAAAAAAAGGAAAGAGATTAAAATCACCAGAGCAGAACATTTTATGTAACTGTTTGCAGCTACCACTAGTTTTTAGAAAATGCCTTGGATTCTCTGGTGTAAAATGTTTAGCTTCACACATGTCAAAATGAAGGATAATTAATCACCAATCTATAAATCCCCATGAGCCATTATCAGTAATAATTTGGTGAAAAACTAAAGATTTTACCTTCCCATGTTTCCAACTGTAATAATGTAATACTTCATATCTCAATATTATAGGAAGAATATTTTGTTTAAAAAAGAAGTTTGTCAGTTAGAATAGTTGGGGTTTCCTCTGGTTCACTCATTAACTAGCTCTTGAGATTTTGATGGGTTCCTTCATCTATGTGCTTTAACCTATACAAGATATATAATAAACACAACTATCCTATCTGCTGTTTTGTGTCAATATCCAATATTATATTAATAGAATATATTAGCACATTTGGCTATTATACAAATGTGTTATTAAAATATTTTACAAATCTTAAAATGCCAAGGAAAATAGAACTGTTGTCTTTATCATTATATTGTTGAATTCCACTACCTTCGTTTATTGAAATATACTTTCCCATTAAGATCATTTATTGGAAAACTATCCCTCCGGAGTTTGATAGTCTACCCCACTTCATTTCTATAGATAAGCAGATCTGAAACATGATGGTAATAAAGGTAAGTTAATTCAAAGAATCCAAGTTAAAAAATACTATATGATATCTAAATAGATTCTAGAAATATTGATATCCCATTCAATTTATGGTTTTTTTCTTATAAGTAATATGAGGTATGTGGTTACATTAGAATAGAGAAAGTAATCCAAATTTGATCTGAAAGAAGGCTGCTTTCCCTGAGTCAAGCTATAAGCACATTATATACTGGTAAGTAGAGAATTCATAATTACCCAAGTAACCAAATACATTTAAAAGTCTCAAACTATTTTAGAAGGGAAAAAATAATATTTATCATCAGGACCTGGGAAATCCAGATTTGTCATCAAGCAACAATAATCTAATCCAAATATTTCCACCGAAGGTGACAAAGCTTGCCCCTGAACAATCTCCGCTATCTTCAATACAAACAGTTTTTGTTTTGACTTCACCTGTTAAGCAGTTTTGAAAAAGTTAAAAAAAAAAATCTCTGAGGAAATAAGATATCCACAATGTTCAGCGTTTGACAGGATTTTAAGTTAATTAAGGCCATTGGATTTTCTATTCATGTGGAGACTGCCATTATCTTTTTTTTTAAACACTGAATTTTAATAGTTGGCACTACCTACCAAGTAGAATGCTTCATATTGCTGCTTGTTTCAAGGGCTGTCTTTGCCTACACTGTCACAAGGGAATTACAAATCTTATACATTGTCAGAATTTGCAAAATTGAGAAAGCAAGAGTAGGGAAGGAGAAGGGGAAATGCTGTGAAGCAAATGAACACCAAAAGGAGTAAAAGAGTTCAGTGCAAGGTCTTCCTAGGTCAGCTAATTTTACATCTACATTTTATACCCAATGCAAATTTTTATAATATTATAGAGTCTAAAGTCAAATTATTTTTCATATTTTTAATAGCACAAAGTCAGAGGCATTTCACTGAGTAGTAAAAGTCCCCCTTCCAATGCCCATGACTATTTTTCTAAATGAAAGATCAGCCCTATATAGTGTTGTTTCCAAACAAAGGTTCGTTAAAAACAGTAACTTCATAGACCCCTGTAGACTAAGGAAAGCTACAAACCATCACATTAAAGCAATGATGATTTGTAAAATGACAGAGAATTAAGGCAAACACCGTATTATTTCACTCATAAGTGATATGCAGGAAAAAAAGCAGATGAACAAAATATCAAAAATAAACCTTTGGACTTTAAGCCCAATTAGTGGTTCCCAGGAAGGAAGGGGACAAGGGGCAGGTGAGCAGGGAGAAGTGGACATGGGCATAACAAAGGGGGGAACTGACTTTTAGGGAGGACCTTGATCCAGTAGATGCATATGGTGATTCTCAATGGCACACACCTGGAATTTCCATACTATTCTAACACAAGGTGATCTCAATAAAAAGGAAAGGCACACTTTTGGCCTCAAACTGGCCCATTGTCCCCAGAGTATGACTTTTTAGCTCTCAGGGGTCATTATCACTCTATTTTAAGGGTTTCTAAAAATGAAAATTAATTAAAAAAAATAGTGAATCTAATGCACACTAAATGAACAATTGTATTAAAATAATGTTACCAGACCTGGCTTGTAATTGAGCATTGGGGGCAGACTGGAAAACCAAGACTTCTGGACAGCAAGATGGAGTGGACGGGGACTCTACCACTGTGCTTTCTTGATACTGCGGATTCCTCTGCTGCAGCATCAGGAAACCTGACTCCTTTCCTCCAGGAAAAGAAGTACCTGGCAGCACCCTGAACTCTTGCCTTAGATTTCTGAGGCCACTGTCATGAAAAGAGGGTGGAGAAATCCCTTTGAGAACTAAAGGAGAAGAAGCAGAGGCAGACCAGCAGGATCAGACACTGCTCGGGAAATTTTAGTGGCACCTCTGATGGGATTCTCCTCTATCCTGAGAGAGTGCACCAGTGTACCCTAAAGTACTTGTGCATATTTATAGACTCCTCAGTAAGGGGGTGAGAGGGAGTGATCTTTACACTCATTATACTCCAGGGAGATTCTAGCCGTATTAAATTCTGGAAGATCACACAAGACAATAAAACACAGCAGTGCGTAGATATCTCTTCAGACTATGATTGCCTTTTCTCAATGTAAACAGTGATTTTGTTAAATACTAAGTCCCTCTCTTTCCCTTTCTGCAGGCTTGAACTCTTCATAGCTGTATTTGCCCTCAGTGCCTTCACTGTTAACTACATCAATCAATCCTTGCATTAAGTATTTCGGAATAAACTGAACTATCAGCCAGTTACTAACAGTCATGGATTATCAAGTGCTAGTAATGTTCCAGGCCATGAGTTAATTATTGTACATATATGCTCTACTCCTTAGAGCAACTCTGTGAGGTAGGTGCCCTTATTATCCCATTTTACAAACAAGAAAATGGGAGACAGAAAGACACAGGGCCAAGGGTGGGAGCTGGAGAGAATCCTGGTTGTAAAATTTGCATTTTTAAGCACTGTGTTTATATGGCTTCTGTGTCATCTGATTATTTTTGGAAAAGAACATTTGGTATATTCTAAAAAACAGAAGTCGTGGCAGATAAAACCTGATTATTGTAAACAATGCTGGTGTCACCATACAGGGCTATGTAAAGAGGTAGCAGAATGATGAACTAGCAGGGGAAGGGAATACTTTGACTCCAGGGTTGCATATATCACCCCACGATGTGTCTTCACTTAGAGATGCCTCGAAGTGTGAGACTGGGCGAACCAACAGTGATAACAAGATTCAGCTACTCTGCTTTTCCACCAGGGCAGGGACCCAGTGACATTCATTTTCTTACTCTTGCAACTCCTTAAAATGTTAGCACAAGTGAGACAAGCCCTGTTTGGTCAGAGCCATGGAGGCAGACAGAGGCTGGCTGAGTTTTATGGTTCAGAAGAGAGACCCCAGGGTGGCTTTCCCATGAGACACTGCTGGCTGATGGTTCCATGGGCTTCAGACACCCGGAGACCTTTGGAAATCACCCTGGTGCATGTGGAAATGCTTGAAGTTTTGCTGAAGTAGAAGGGAAAAATCACACAGCGGGGAGAAAATGCATATCCATTAGGCGGGCTATTTTTTTTTTTTTTTTAACTGAGTCCTCAGTCACTAAAAGAGATAAAAGCCGTGACTCACATTGAAGCTTCCTTGCTCGACAGATGAATTAACAATTAGCAAGGGGCAGGCTTTGGTTTTGGTCTCCTGATAGCTATCTGGACTATTAAACATGTGAGCCTTGCATAAGGAAATTGCAAAGGCTTCCCTGTGTTTCAGATTCCTCTTGCATCCAAAATACGTTTGTAGACTCCGGTGCATAGGACATAAACTCTCCCAAGAAGTCCCTCCTTCATTTCTTCAAGTTGTGATTCATTCATTGCTCTTGGCTGTTTCAGAGGCTGGATGCTAAATTTATCCTCTGGAAATGAACCAACATCAAAATGATAGAAATTTTAAAAAATCACAAACACAATACTTTGCAGAGGCCACACTTTTCCACCAGGGGAGAAGTTGCTTCATGTGAAGCAGGGGGCCCTCATCTATGACACATACAAGTACAAATTAGGTCATCTGCAACAGGTGACAAGTTTTAATTGAATGTCTTCTGTCTGCAAATTCTGACAATAGGTGAATGGAAATAAATGAGTCTAGCAAGACGGCCCTGAGCCTTACAATACCCAATATCTCATTATTTTTAAACAGCTATCTATAAACTGATGCTGACAAGCCTTGAACCTTTTATTTCTATTCAAGATGAGGTGGCTGTGGAAAGGGAAAAAAAAAAGAAAAAGAAAAGGGGCATCCAGAATATTGCATTAAACATGCAATACCTACCATTATCACTTCCCCAATGTAATTAAAGGAAATCTCCTAGTCAAAGGCACTATTTCTTACTTTGCTTGATGTCAACGAGAAAGAGAGAGAGGGAACATGCTTGGCCTGCATTTGCTAAACACAGAGGCTGCTTTTAAAGAAAAAAAGAAACTCTTCCTTTTCCTTTCCTTTGCCTTGTTAAAGATTTCATAAATAAGGGAAAGGGAGATTGCTGTGATGTCCACCTGCCTACACTCTACTGTGTCCTGTAACTGCTTACTCTGATGACTCTTACTGTGTCCTTTTTAAAAAATGCCTTCTCCTGGGAACAAAGTTATGAATTGCTGGGGGAAGATATGAAAGGTGGTTACACAGTTCCACAGCCACCCCTCTAATTCACGATGACATGGGACACAGGCAGAGGCCTGGAACGTCACAGCAGGGACAGTGTGGCGCACCCCATGGGGACGTCCTCTGTAAACAGAAGCACAAATATCATTTCTGCAAAGTTCAATGCACTGTAAAAATGAATTAAAAGTGAAATCAACAGAGCTGGTTACCAGTTGCTGGGTTGAGTATCACCAGCACTTTTTCTCACACCAAGGAGAGGACAGTGGAGGGGACTGGTCAAAAAAGCCTGGATTTCAAAGAAGATAAAAAATTGAAAATGAAAGAAAGAACTGGGGATACAGAAAGATGGTGTTGAGTCTGGGGTAATTTGTTTCCAGCTTGCGGGATTCCAGGTCCCACAAGCAAATGATGACAAACTTATGAAGGTCAAAAGAGAAGCCTGTGGGGATGCTAGTGGGGAGAAATTTAAGTGCTGGCCAATTTGTTAGCAGCTCACCAAAGAAAATAAAAATGTGTTACAAGACTCAAGCAGAAATTCTTAGAGCTAATTATAAGATACCAAAGAGACGCATGCTGCTTATTATTATATCTCTGGTGATTATGATTTGGTAAAGCGGAGAGTCCAAATAAAGCAATTCTAGTGTAAATAACAGAGTACACCACCAGGTCTCACGGAAGGAGCAAATCAAATACATAAAACATTTAGGAAAAAAATGAGAGGTTAAATGTTAATATTAATGTATACACACACCCAGATCTTATCCTAGTGAGAAGTATTCTTGTGATACTTCTTATTTCTTATGACATTGGCAACAATAAGTTTTATGCAATATTAATAGTAGTAAGTGTATAGCACCCATGGAGATACTCTGTGTAACAGAAGCACAAGTACTATTTATGCAAAATTCAATAATCTGTAAAAATAAATTAACATGAAGTTGAAAACTGGCTTTCAAGTTGCAGGGCTGAAAACTGTTGTTTCATTCACTGGGGAGGAAGACAGTGAATTCTGGTGGAGCCTGTCTAAGTTTTCAGTGCCATGTACTAAATGTCTCTGTCCCAAACATAACTTTAAATCTAACCTCCAATGTGATGATATTAGGAGATGAGGTCTTTGGGAGGTGACTAGATGTGAAGGTGGGTTCTCACTTATGGATTAGTGCACCAGGGACCCGGCAGTCCCTCCACCACCTGATGACACAGGTGAGAAGCTTATCTATGAACAGGGAGCCCCCTCAAAACACTGACTCCTCTAGCACTTTGATCTTGGACTTGAAGACTCTGAATCTGTGAGAAAACACACCTGCTGTTTATAGGATACCTAGTTTATGATACCCTGTTAACAGAAGCCCAAGTGGTGTGAAGCAAGAAGTAAAGAAAGTACACATGAAGGAGTCAGAGCTCTCACATGGGCTGATTCAGGGTGTGATAGGAAACAGATAAAACACAATGGATTCCCTTCCTCAACTCACCCTATACACTGTCATGAATCCCATGCCTCTACCAAGTGTGTTGATAAATATTTATGGAGCTACTTAATGGAGAAAAAGAAGAGTAAAAAAGGAGCAAGTATAAAAGAAGTTATATGTAAACCTCGTAGAAACTCAGAAATGGAGCAAACAAGCACCTATAGGTCCATCAGACACACCCCCAGTGACAGGCCCAAGAGCTCCCCACGAGCACACGGTCACAGACACAGCGTCAAACTAATTAAAATGCAGCTGTTCTTCTCCAAAATGACAAACCAGGCTGTTAAGAAATTTAGGACCTTATCAGAAAAACTGGGGTAGGAGAATCACGAGTGGCAGTGATAACAAGAAAGCATTTACCAGAAATGATACAGTCACCAAAATTAAATAAAGATATATATTAAAAGACCCTCAGGAACAGACACACTAAATAACGTTTCCTGTACAATTAATTTCCATTCATCATCATTTGATATCTTAAGTATGTTCAGAACGTCCCTTCTATTAGGCTTCAGCAAAGTGACTATAGACTTAAATTTGATTTGTTGCAGACAACAGACATGTGAAAGGCATGTATTTTTACATCTGATTTCCAAGCCAGATGGTCACTGTCATGTTATTTGACTACTGTCAGCACCTAGGTTTTAATAGTGAGGTACTCCATATTCATATTTAATTGACATACAGCATTAACAATTTTGGGGAGAGCGCTACATAAGTTAAAGACTCATAATTTTCTGTCAAGGAAATAACAAGTGGAGAAGTGCATTTACTTAGGACCAATAAAAGTGACATTTAAAGGGTATTCTGTAACTTGTACTTTTACATTAGGATATCTGTGGTGTGTGAGAGTATAAAAAACACAATATGCCCAGATGTGAAATATACCTGTTTTTGCTGAGAAAAAAAAACCCTGCTCCTTTACAATGGGATCATGTCAAAAATATTTCAAATCAAAAATGCATTTGCTAAGAGACATTCTGGGGTGGGGGGGGCAGGAAGAGCACAGGGGACTATGATGATATTTCACGGGTGATTTGGTGGTGGGAAATCTACAGGGAATACAAAATATTATAAAGGATATAAATAAAAAATAAATTTAAAAGAAAAAAAATGCATTTGCTACACCTAACCTACCAAACATCTCAGCTCAGCTTGGCCTACCTTCTGTGTGCTGAGAATTCTTCCATCTGCCTGCAGTTGGGCAAAACCTTCCAACACAAAGCCTATTTTATAACAAAGTGCTGTTATTCAATACTGTCCTGAAAGTGAAGAACAGATATGATGAGAATCAAAAACACAAAAATTTTAAAAGTCTGTGTATAGCACCCAGTGGAGACTACAACTCACGGGCTGATTTCCCCTCATTGCTGTGAGGCTGACTAGGAGCTGTGCCCTGGCATCATGGGGAGCACTGAACCCCACATTTCTATCTCAGAAAAGATAAAAATTCAAAATTCAAAATATAGTTTTTACTGAACATGAATTGATTCTGCACCATCATAAAGCTAGAAAATCGTTAAATTGGGGACCATCTGTACTTATTATACTAGGTTGCAAATTTCCCAGCAGCATTTCCTGGGCATGTTTGTTCCATACAGGGTTAGTTACTCCAGTGATCTACAATGCCAGAGGAATCTTCCCAAAGTGTGCCAAGAGGAGAAAAGCACATTTTTTTCTTGAAACCAGGCAGCTCAAGTCTAGATTCTGGAGGGAAACTCTCAAGGTATCACTGGAGGAGGCAGAAGTTTGCATGAAAATCTTTGCAGATTACCATACCACATTCCTTAAGTCTTTTTTTTTTTTTTTTAATCAACTGGCTCTTATATATTTTGAAAAACTGCTTTAGCTAAATTCAAACTTTAAGATATTTTACTTATTACGTATCTCCAGCTTAAGTCCACAAGAAGTTGAGGGTTGAGGGCAAGGTGAGAATTGGTGCTCTAATTGACACAGCTTCAAAGGATCAAAATACAACCAAATGATTAGGGTGTATGTTTTAATTATATATTACTCATCACTGTACATGCAGTATATATCACATGTCTACCAATCAAAATAGGCAATCAAAAATACTGAGTAAGTGAATAAATAAATAAATTTACAACAAAGCCATGTGTAATCAGAGTTTCTCATTTATTTGTTTTTCTTCTGATATTTCTGAATCTGGAGTGAATACAGAAAGATAGGAGCCTCTTTTCAATTTTCTCAGTAACTCTGGTTTGTCAAGTTTTTCCTTCATGGTCAGTGTATTATAATTCCAGAAAGGTATAGAACATTTGAAGACAACAAAATAGCATGAAGCACTAAAAAATGAAATTGCCAAAGGTAGGATATCAGATTTTTGTTTTTTGATCTTCATTTTGGACAATTTTGAGAGGAAGCAGCATTTGACTTGCTGGGAAAACCTCAGTAGATACTGAGAAAAACTTACAAAGAAAAATTACATGTAGGTACTTAATATTGCATGAGAAAGACCATAGGTTCCTATATTTGGGAATTTGATAAATGAAGAAGAGCAGTTTCTTCCCCAGACATTTTTATTGCGCTCTTGCCTGGAAACTGATGAATGAGACAGATCACGTGTTTAGCTCTCTTCCAGTTCTTAGATTCTGTGAATGAAACAGTGTACTTAAAAAGATGGAATTGACCCACAGACTCAGAGTCGACAACTGCCTTGGCAGTAGGAAACATCAACATACTTCATATCTTAAATCAGGGAAGCCCAGCGCCAAGCAAAAAGCATTAATGAACCAGAGGACCAGAAGGCTTTCTGGCACTGGGCTAAGCGGGCCCCTCGCAGTGACCTTGGCCAAATGCATTTCCTTTTGTTCTTGATAATAAAAGCAAATAAAGTGCCCATGTTTGAAAAATGCTTCCAGCTTATTACTGCATTAGGGAAAAATCAATGCCTGTTGCTCGTCGCGGTGGAGACGATGTCCAGGAACCATAAATAGCTTCAGATTTGTGAGCATTTTACAACATACAAGCTAGCCTAGGCCGAAAGGAGAGTATGACCTCATAACGGATATTTTGAAAGCAACCAATGAATAGCTGAAGGCTACTCTGTTATTTAACTGAGTTTCATAGAGTTTAAAAAATGACAAGTGTTTGAATAAATATGATCAGATTTCAGTAACCATAACAAAATATGTTTCATTGGAACATCAATTGATACCCTTTGTTCACAAATTATAGTATATATGTAGACGCATATACTATATAGAAACACATATAGGGAGAAACACACACACGCAAAAAAAACTCTAAAGCTATACTATATTACTCAACTTCTTTATTTTCCTGATAATGATTTAGCTGGCCAAATGATTCTGTGAAAATTCTTGATTTGCAAAAATTTACCTCCAAAGAGAATCCGTGTTTACATAAATATTTACATCAGAAGGTACAAATCCAAATAACTATAGGGACTACCTATGTAAAGTGAGTAAGTGAGACAGAGTATGTGTTAAAAACACAAGGGAGGTTGTAGTGCAGTGAACCAGAGGGAATTTGGCAAAGTCAAGATCTTGCCTTGTGGGAGTGAGTGGAGTAGGGGTCTGAATCTTAAGCCAGTGCGAGCAGAGTTCCCATGTCCAAAAGAAGCCAGCGATCTGGATCTTTACAGAAAATCACTCAATGTTTCAGGGCTCATGCAGTATTTTAGCTAATTAGTGGCCTTCAGACTGCCAGTTTATAACCTTTGGTCTACATTCTCTTACACAGAAGTGACAGTTAGACATTCCCTGATAGCAGCCAAGTCTGACAAGTAGCTGGTTAAACTGATCACATTACAAGTGGGTACCTATTTGGAAATTATCCTTTGATTTTATTTAGACCCTCATTATCTGAGCAGTAATTAAATTATCTTACTGCTTAAGTTATTCTCTAAGCTACATCCCCAAATTATAATTTTCAAATGCTATGTCGTAGAATTTCAAGTATAAAATGATAGCATATAAAATGTGAACATTTTTATTATAAGTCATTGCAAACAAGAGTCAAATGTAATCATCCACATCCACACACAGCACCTGTCAGTTAGAAATGCTGACATGTTGTGGTCCACATAAGCCTCGCAAAGAATCTCTTGCTAAGCACAGCTCACCGCTGCTATTTATAGTAAATGGCAGCAAAGGCTTTCTTTAAATTCATCCATTATGTTTACTAACTTTTTGCACTTTTTCAACGAACACCCCTCTGCCCAGTAAAATCTGCTGGAACCTGCAAGTTACTGCTCACCATACAGTCGGTGTGTCTCTGTAGCCGCTAAGATTACACCAAATTAATCATCATCATGAATTAGCTGACAAAGAATCGCTCTTCTGGACCTTGTCTCCCCCAACTCTTTATACTATGTGGAAGAGAAGGTCTCTGAAGTGACAAAGAGTAAGTGATGTTGAATGCTTTTTGGAAAAATCCTAGGAGGAATTAAGTTTTCACAGAGCTTCTATGGTTAGTAGATCATAGAACACAAAGAACTAAAGATGCTGCTAGAATCGAAAACTGGTTAGGAGCTGCGGGAGGAGGCAAGACAGACTATCAAAGATAATATAGAAAAGAACACAAGGGACCATGGAGATGGATCACGGGTGAATTGGTGGTGGGCTACCCAAGGGGAATACAAAATGTAAAAGACATAAATAACAATACAAATATATATTTTATATATATATATATATATATATATAAAGATAATATGAGAAAAGGAAATGGCACTGAAAAGATGCTTGAATTGTTTTTAAAAATAAAACCTTTAAGTTTGGTCAGCAAGAGATCCTGGGCCAATACACCACTGCAGCTGGGATCAGCAAAACAGTTAACTTATTAGTAGCAAAGGAAAGCCAAAAGGACACACTCACTGGACTGCATGGTTATCCCCTAATTCCGACTAACACCAGACCACTGTGGCAACCCTGGTTTCTGACAAGAGTGCTGGCTTCTTCCCTTACTCTGCACTTGTGAAATTCTCTCATCCATGCTGCCATCAACAGAACTAGCTAGGAACCCCCTGGAACTTGTCATCACACAGCCCTAATCGGTCAGGAAGGCTGCTGTTGAGCAGCATGAGGCATCCCCTCCTTCTACGGGGGGTCCTGGGGGCCTCTGAGCACTCCGTGTCCCTGCTGGCTAAGGAAATGAAAGACCGTGAAATTGAACCCACATTACCACCTGGCCGCTGGGCCACCCAAGCAGTCCAGAAACACATTTGAATGTCAAAAAAAAAAAAATTAAAAATTAAAAATTTCCATCACCAAGTTGAGACTGGATAAAAGTACAATACTTAGGTTTTTAAGAAAAGTTTTGGATAGTCACATATCTTGGTTTACTCATGCATTTAACCAGCTAGGAAGGGAGATGGCCAACACAACCAAGAATTTACGTTTTGTTTTTTTTGGGGGGAGTGGATAGAGGAAACTTATCCCTCCACTCATGGCCCTTTCCTCCTTCCATCTGGTCAACCAATTTAATTTTATATATTTATATAAATTATATATACATATTTATATATCCATATATGTGTGCATATATATGTGGTAATCGGGAATATAGAATATGTATACACATATACATATACACTCAGATATATGTATTATGCGTATATGTATAGAACTGATCAAATTTTTCTAAAATATGTTTTTTGTAATTCTAGGTATTCTGGTTTTCAAAATTTACAAATTACAAATGGGAAAAACCTAAATACATTAGCAAGTATCTCAGTATCCCTTGTACGGCCACTATTCAAATTTACCCACAGATTTCAAATAAGTTCCCAGCAAGACAGAAACTGTGCATGTCCTTTTAAAATTCTCACATTGCTCCTACACGTATTTGAGAAAGGTGCCATTAACCTAGTTTGAAGATGGAGAAACTAGAGCTCAGTTTTACAATTCTCTATAGACCCCTCCACAGACTGATCTTTTTATAACTAGAGATTTGATTCATGAAAAACGACATGTAATGGAGTACTTTTAAGACCATCTTATGCTGAACACTGGAAAATACTAATCATATCTCAAAGTACCAAAACTATTCAGTAAAAGTTTGTGTTAGCAGGAGTACAAATAAAAAGAACCAGATTTATTTTAATTACTGATTCTAATCATGTAAGAGTTCATTCCTCTATCAACATATCCTCAACTCCAAATTGAGATAAATTTAAAAACTTAAATCTGGCAGGGACTTAGTGTGTGTGTGTTCTGATGGTTTGGTAACATATATCCGAAGAGCTGTGACCCTGTACCTCTATATCATATACAGCATTGTAAACCAAAGTTACCTCAATAAAACATAATGCATAAAATAAAAATAGTAACCTACCCCATAAAATCATCTACAGAAAATACTGCTCCGCATTTTTTTATTATTTCCCTGGTGCTTATTGTGGATTTTCTTTATCAAGATTGAGGCACACTTAAAGGCAATAGGGAAAATCAGAATGTGACATAGTCTCCAGAGCTCTAGTCACATTTAGTGAACTGTTATTGTGTTTTAATGTGTATGCAAGGTCTGCAGAAAGGGATTACCCAAACATTGTACAATCTCTAAATATGAATCACATATCACCTATTTAAGGGAACAAGGTGAACAGATAGAATTTTACATAGCTGTACAATTTCTCTCAAAATCAAGATGCTAAGTACAGAATAAGGGAATAAATAAAATCCAGTTACATTCACCTGATAAATGGGAGAAGAAAGCTGATCTAATATCTTTGAGAAAAAAACATACTTGAAAAACTAGGGTGTTAGTTATTTTGAACAGTGTTGAAAGAGATGATTGTGAACAGTTTGCATTGTTTCAAAATATCACTGCTATTGAATTACACACTGATAGTGAATATACATAGACAATATGAATAGAAATACAGCATGCATTACATAAATTTTATCAATCCCAATTACTGAGTCCAATGAAAAATACATTAAATAAACCTAGCCTTTACATTAAAAGTGTTTTAATTTTTAAAAGAAATCTCAGTACTATGATTCCATTTTTCACATAATGAAAGGTGAATATATAAAAATGTAATTCACCACCAGAATAATGATTCCTTCCATTGAGAACTGAATTCTTTCTAACTTTCTCACATTCTTTTATGAAGTATACCTGGTGTCTGAAGCTATATGCACTTTAGTTTCCTTATCAAAAACACAGTTGCAAAATCTTTTCAGGACTCCAAAAAAAATTGTTTTAACAATTTTTTAAAACAAGCACTTCTAGAGATATTTTTACAAATAGGTGAAAGAACTGCATTTTGAAAACCAATAGTTAATGTTTTCTTTTAAAGTGAATTAATGGCAAAGTTAAAAGGTACATTGACTTTGGTCATTAGAGAGATACATTAATTATCTTAAAAATGTAATATATAATAATGATGTAACTGTTAAGTGAAATCACAGAATCTCTATGTCAATTTCTTCTTGGCAAAGGGAGCTGATGGTAACTTCTGTATTTCCAAAAATCATCCTCTATTAGCACTAGTCTAATACTTGAGACTTGACCTGTTCACAACTTCTACATAGGTTGTCTAGCCAAATATACATATAACTGAGTTTAATCAACAGTATCATATTACTGATACCTCAGTATGAATCAGGCATTATAAATCTATTACATATGATAAACTGTCAATGGAAGGAAATTAAAAGTCTGTTCAATGTAAAAAAAAAAATTAGACATATGTTCCATGAAATACTGAGCAAGACAATCATTTTTGAAAAATCAGAAATTAATTCACAATTCATAATTTTGTTTCAAATCAATGCTGTGGACGACCAAAATGAAATTATATTCAGAAAATCTGATAAATTTAGCAATCGTTAGATAAGCTACACCTCAATTACAAAATGTGCCCACTTGGAAATTTAAAAGGAAAGCAGTAGCAATTTTACTGTAATCTGATAAAAAAGTACTTGGACCTTTGGGGAAGGAGTTAATGAATTATAGATCTGAAACCAAGTTTCCTGGATTTGCTGTGAACTTTCATTCTAAGAGTTAAAGTACATGTCTATCAAATTGCTTATGAAGACAAATTTATGGAAAATAACCAAGAGTAAAGCTTTGTTCTTATTAAGAGACATGAATATGTATGTAATTTTAGCCAGACTAAATTAACCCAAAAATGAATAAATAAAAAAATAAGGACAATAATTGTCACAAGAGAAGGTTTGCCTGCCTTCCCACTCCTATCAAAGCATTTACGCTTAGCGTTTCCAAAAAGAATGCATATTTTTAAATACAAGTATTGGAAAAGAAACAAAAGAAAGAAATCTGCAAGGAAACCATTATAGAGCAAGACACATGTATAGTGATTCCCTCCTAGTAATAAACATTTTAAAGCAGGGATAGCCTGGAGGCTCGGTAGGACCATAATACACGATAATTAGAGTTCACGCAAGCAGTGTGTTATTGCTGAGGTGTGTCCATTTTGTAAGCCTGACTCTATTAAGAAAGGTTACATTGAGTCATTAATCCTAATTTTACATTAAATATCTTTTGAAACTGCATGAGCTGTGCAGCAAGATGCCATGGCAGTATAAATACAAAATGGATAGGGCCTATATCACACAGAGAGTTGTGAAAATTCCTCTGTCTTTGTGGCGAGGATACATCACTCTGCTCTGCAGGGTAATGTTCAATCATCAATTAACAGGACCAACAGCAAGAGATAAGTGGGTTGTACCTGTGATTTCACCTGCATTTCCCATCTACCGGTTCAGTTTGGTGGGTGCCCACTGATCATAAGGGATTTTAACATATGAAATCAGTGCTACGTGAATTTAGCAAATCTGCAAATTGTACGGCAACCAGTACATCTCTTTGTCCCGTTAGCCAGCTATTTCTTCTACAGCCTTCTGGTGTGTGAAGATCTAGGAATGCGGGACTACTACAATTGACAACAACAACGAGGCCAGGCAATCGGAGCCATTTCTACTAATAAATCTGTTATTAAGCATTAACTCTGGTATTTCCTCATTTAAAATAAGAATAATTAACTATAATTCTAATGCTTTTATTCCTAGACATTCCAAATCTATTAATCACCTCTAGTTCAAAGACTTCGGAATGCAGTAAGTAAAAAAAAAAAAATAAACTTGCATTATTACTGCTTACAATGCAGTTTGTATGAGTAGATCATCCCATTTAACCCTTATAATTCAGGGCTGGAGGTGCAGGGTTACTATCTCCCCCTCAGGGGCACAGAGGAGTTAAACTTTTTGTGATCAAAGTAATATATTTATGTGTGTGTGTGTGTGTGTGTGTGTGTGTGAGAGAGAGAGAGAGAGAGAGAGAGAGAGAGAGACATTTGTTATATAACCCTTTATAAACATATATATACACACACCTGTATATACATTTTTCAAATTCTAATTTTTTATATAAATAGAAAAATAATTTTAAAAATACAGTATAATTCATTTACTGATCTCCACATTCCCTTTCCCCACAAAACAAGCACTTTGAGTTTCTTCTACACCCTTCCCTGAGGACTAGCATTCAAAGTGAAAGGCAGGAATCTACAAGACACAGGATGTGTATTTTACCAACCCAATCCTCCAACACATGTTGAATTATACAGGAGATAAAAATAAGGCAGAGTCAAATGAAATGATGAAATTTAAAGCTAAAGGAAAATAAAACAGCATGCTAGGCCAAAATGTGGAAACTAGAAGAAGGACCTGAGTGGAGATCAGTTGGTTTTATGTTCACCAGGTTTGAGGTGACTTTGGAAAATGCAACAAACATCAGTCACAGAATTCAAAGATGAAGTTCAGATCAGAATACAGGAATGGCATTGTAAATCTAATCATAGTATAGCTATTTAAAAAGTATAGTTTTGCTTTTCAGAAAGTACAAGACTAGCACCAACCTTGGAAACTACTTATAAAACCAGAGGAGAACAACAAGGAAAACCAGAGACAGGAACAGAACAGGAGATGAGAAAAGCAGGAGCAAGGAAATAGTAACTGTTGCATGGTGCAAACCAATGGAGGAGAAACTACTAAAAAGAGGGATTCATAGAAACTTAGCCAAAAAAAGATGGTAAAATTGAAGAAAAAATATATCAACTTAAGAAACACATGATAACATTATTGTAAGCTATGAAAAAGTTTAGTTTCTTAAAATGAGTGTGAATATATATTCTTATAAATATTTTTTCTAGTCAGCCCTGATGAAAATAAGTATCACAGATACTTCTACACCAAATCTACAATATCACAGATCCATCTACACCAAACCCTTCTAAAAGCAATCATCATGAACAGCTTGACTACTATATGATATCATGATGCATAATGTCAAAAAAAATTATTAAGTCCTGTCTCACTGCTCTCTCTGTGTGTGCATGTATGTGTTTAAAGGGAATCCCTTGTGTTTTCTTTAGCACACTATCAAAACAACAGAAGGTCAAAGTCAAAGGTATAAACGCAACAAAAACCATAGAACGTTCAACAGCCTTATATCTTCCAGAAAAACCACAAAGCTCAATGCAAACAACAGTTCTAAGACCCTTATTATGGGACTGTTTTTGTTTTAGTAATTGTTATTTATTGTTAAATTCCAAAAAGAACCAATGGCATCTGAGATATCACTCTTGAGTACACTGAATGCTATGAACTTCAAGAACTATGCAATTGACACTGGCTTAGGTAAAGATGTGATACAGACTATGGCTGGAGAAAGAAGGTGGATAGACACATTTAAAAAAAAATTCAAACTGATTTCTTTCCTCTCTGCCTAGAGTTTAGGAAGTAAGAAGCCTACTGAAATCACACACCCTGTGCAATTACATTTCACTTACAAAGATCATCGATAGATTTTCTGGGCTAAAGATTTTTGGAAAAGATGAAATCAGAGAACAGAACTGGTTCTCATGATGGAAACCCAAAGAACGAATATTATTCTGTGATTTCAAGTTTTAAAGAAAAAATAATATTGTCTGACAACTCATTAGGGATTATGAAGAAGAAAATGAGAACTACAAACCCAACCTCAACACAGGAGAGTATAAGGCACAAGACACTGTCTTCTCAATCAGACTCATATTCAGTAATTAAAGGAGAGGAGGATATGTCTCTTTTATTGTCTCCAAAAATTAATGTTTTATTGAAACATGCCTTTCTAAAGTGTAAGCTTTACTGGACTATGACACATTACTGATAAGGTGATGTCACTTTAGCAAAATACTGAACCGAAGGAGGGGGCAGGGCAACCAGTTGGTCAAAAGTATGGGTGAACTGGGATCTGCAATGAACATCTGAAGTGAGAGCGTGATCCCTGAACCCACAGGATCAGATGCTAATTCCAAGTAGATAGAGTCAGAATTAAATTGAATTGTTGGTCACCTAGCTGGTATCTGGAGAATAACAGAATTGGTTATTGGTGTTTGAAACATCTCATAACAACACAAATCCAAGAGCATTCTTGGCCATTATCCATCATTAAGAACTAAAGCTCCTTTGAGACGTAGTGGTCTCAAAGGCTGTGGCGAGAAAGTCTGAAATGAACCTGGATTAACTTTTTTATGCTACAAAAGCAAGACATTGAACCAAAAATGGCAAGGGTCATATCAGTAAGTCGCCAGAATCCAGCTTGAAGGAGCTTCCACTGAGTAAATTGGAGACAATTTGAGTATCAAAATAAATAATGATAGCAATGGATTGTAACTCACTGAATAAAATAAGTTATCTAAGTGTCCATATTGACATAAATAAATGAATAAACTGAAGATTAGTAGGAATACCTACATGGTCTCAAATTAACACTCCATGAAACTTACAACTCTCAAAGAGAAAAAGGACAACTTTACAGTGGGAAAGGCCACAGACACCCCCTTTCAATTTCCTCAGTAATGAGACAAAGGGAAGTCCTGAGCCACAGGACAGAGTACAATGAGATCCCATGTCATTTCTGTGTATTCCTGTCAAAGACATATCCTCTGAATGTGACAACATAGAAACATCATCATAACCCACACTGAAGAACATTCTACCACATAATGGACCTGCAATTTTCAAAATTACCAGTCAGGAACATTAAGGAGAGACTTAAATTTAAATACAAATTTATATTTTATGTCAATAGGAATCTGTTGGTGTTAGAGTTTTCAGTAATCTTTGATATGCTTTTATTTTGACTTTCTTCCTTCAGTTTGACTCTTCTTTGTCTGCCTTTTATGCTCTCCATCACTCTCTCCCCTCTTCTTTTTTTCCTTGGGCTCCAGAAGGTTAGAGTTATCTGGAAGCAGTATCACCAAGATGCTCCCCTCCAATGAATTTTGACTTTCTTTTGCTACATCCTGAACCTGTATTTCCACTTGATTTTTAATGACACTTGAGAGAGAGCAATTTCTGGATAGCACTACTGGTGAAATCTGTTATATGTGAAGAACATATTTGCACTGCTTTTTAGTTTATGAAGCGCTTCACTGAGCTTGCTTCCTCCGATTCTAAGAGATAACTGCCAGTATGCAATGAGGAAACCAAGGCAAATTCCATCTCTCACAAGGTGCATGGATTTCAGGGGGCACTCTAACATCAGAACCACATGACTGTCTTCCTCATATACAAGGGACTGTCTAAATTTCAGCCTTATAAAGAGAAGAAGAAATCAATTAGACAAAGAACCACCACTAAAACCATGGGTATTGTTCAGGTGGTAATGTGAATGAGGAACAGTCACGATGCCATCTCAATGAGCGTATGGAAGCTGCAGTCATCTGTCTTCTTTTCCATTGTTACTTAGCTTTTTAACTAAAATGGACAGTCCTTTATTGTTAATGGTGATTTTTTTTAAGAAGTCAAGAAAAAAAAAGAAAAAGAACAAAATCAATTAAAGTTGTTGGTGAATTCCATATATTTGTAGCACAACTTTACTGTTTTAATTAAATGGAAATATAGGCTTATTGTCTTCAAGACATTAAAAAGACAATTCCACCTTTGACAGTGGCCCTCCCCCACATCCCAACCTTGTCTGTCTAATCTGGAGCATCTATGGTCAAGTCAACCACCGTCTAGAAAACTGGACTCTGAGAACGGCCAATCATAAATAACTGAATTCTCATGATTCCCCTAAAATTCCAACCAATTCTAAGTCTACCATTTTGTATACTTTGGTAAAGTTTGGATAGCTCTTTATTTTAGTTTAATTTGATAAGGTTCATAGATTCAAAATCAAAAGGAAGTAAATGTGTTTGAACACATTTCCAGTGAGTTACTCCAGGATGTATTCACTCACACTGACTGGATTCTAATAGCAGTAGGAATCATGAGTCACAATGGGAAAAAAAAAAAAAAAAAACTCTTATAAGTGGGGTGAAGAAGCTTTCAAGGGGTGTTATAACAGTAACTATGAGACAAGTCAGATCCCATCACCCCAGATATGTGACTTTAATCTCTTGTAGTCTAAGTTTGTTCCTGTGTAAAATGGACATAATACAATGTGGATCTCCGAGACTCAGACGACTAAATGAGAGGCTGTATTTGGTGCAAAATGTTAGCTAGCATCAGTACTTCCATTTGCATTATAGATAGACTTCACTATCCTTCGGGCTTTGTTTTGGTTTTTCCAAATTCCTTTCTAGAAATTAATGCATTTGAGGGACATTAATAGATATCATTTAGTATCATCACTCTGAATACTATTTCAAGTTGGAATATTTGGAAGGTAGCTAAATGTCTGTGAATGTCTATTTGCTCAGTGGGTCTATCAGTCCTACGGTGTGGCCAACCACCCTGTCTAGACAGAAGCCTCTCAGCACGGGGTCCTCTCCCTCCATTCTCCCACACCAGAGGACAGAAATCTACCTCCCCTCCTTCTAAGAGAGATGGGAGGGTGTTGTTTTCTAGGCAAATATTTTAAATACATGTTTGAAAAGGAAAGTAGCATGATTAAATGAAACATTTTGTATTACATTAAAAATATTTAATGACAGAAACCCTGCTCTTTTTTACACAATTGTTATTAAGAACTGGGAGGGCTTACTTGATGCGTAAAATTCTCTACGCATGGCACTGAACACTCATTACTCTAAGAACACAGGTTAGCTCAAAAACGACAGGGCCATGATCCACACAGAAATAGGGAACTCTGACTTGGCACAAATGCCATATGGTCTAACATAATCATTCATCATTGAATCTCTTTATTTTTCCACATTATAAAGTATTCTGGAAATTCACTGAGAAATATGTATAAGAACCTGCTTCAATTATTTCAGAGAATTAAATTTAAATATTTTTAAAAGTAAACCACTGGTATCAAATGTCAAATGTTAAATACATAAAATGTCAATTTCCTGGGAAGGGTGCAGCACAGATTTCATTTCTTTTAGCACTTTTCTCTATTTCTAGAGACAAATAAATTTTGAGGGAGTCTAATTAGCTGTCTATTCAAGTAACAAGTCAGAAAAAAAGCTAAGGGCATTGCTGGCTATTTTTCCCCCAACTGCTGATTTCTTCGGATGCTCAATTTCTGCTTAAAGTGCCTAAAAGCCCTTGGGATCAAGTGACAATTTTACTTTCTGCAATGCTAAATTATGAAAACATACAAAGCATCAATGGCCTTTCTCCTTCCATAATTTTGGTAGAAAAATGGCAGAATATCAAAAATCAAAACCTGCAACAAGTTGGATGTTTCTGGAGTGTAGGAAGAAAGAGAAGGGTGTGCACTAGTGCATCAGTTTGAAGCCTACTGCCCCAAAGCCAATTTAAAGAGCAGTCAGGGATTACCCACCCGCTCCCTTTTCTCTGGAAAACACGCGTTTCAATGTTGCTGACAACCTGTACAAACCCAATCCCTGAGGTCAACTGGCTCACTGAGAGAGTCAGATGAGGAACAACATAAAACTCGATCACTGCTCTAGTTTCCCCTAAATGCTCTAGGTATAGCCGTCACTTTAGCCTGTGTATAGTGCGTTCCATTACTGCCCAAAGTAATAAAGACTTCTGTCACTGTGAGAGCTTTTCATCTTCAGAGTTCCTTTCTCCTCTCCTGATAAGACTGCCAACTCCACGCTCAGTAAATGAGCTCATGTGAACACTTTATTTTCAGTGTGTGAAAACAAAAAGGGCCACTGCCCAGCTTCAGAGATGGAGGGGGCGGGGCTGGGTCTTCAAAGTCAGAGGAGAGTGATTGAAAGGGATTGAAACTGACCTAGGGAGCCTCCAAGGGAATAAGAAAGTGAAATCTGAGCCCTTTACTCCTCCACTAGCCTCATTTTTATTTTTCAGACCCTGAGACTTGCAAGGGGAGGGAGCCAACAAGGTAAGGAGATGAACAGATCAGCCATACTGCTAACTGATTTCTGTTTGTGAACACTAAACATTTGTATTCGCTTTGGCCAACACCCCTGCCCAATATCGACACCACTAGTTTACGTGAGCTGCACATTTCCATGTGGGACAGATGGCTGAGCCATCACAATGCAGTCAATTCTGCAGTAAGTGAATCGCAGCTTAGGCTTTCTGGTCCAAACAGTAACTAAATTTGATTTTTTTTTTGCAATCAGTGGCATATGTTTGCATCTGCCTACAATATGACTTGGGCCAAATCTGATCTGGCCATGGCATCATGATACTAGGCTATACAATTCCTAGTGTTAAATGCATTGCAAATACCAGAGGGGGACAGAATAACTAATTAAGTATATACATTGTTTTTTAGGTCCCTTGGATATCTGCCATGTCTGTGACAAATGCAAGTGCTAGGATTTTCTCTACGATATTCCTAAAATGTCTAGATTGCCCCATATAATGATGATGATGGTGATGATAATAATAGCATTGGCAATAAGTAGAACACACACTTAACTTTTTATTCCATCTAAAAGAGATTGGTTTTATCAGTTAGCCTCATATATATCTAATTCAATTTATTCAAATTTGTATGACGGTCCTATTATTTGCCAAGTTCTGGCTGAGAGACAGGCATAAAGATCAACAATTACAGCCACATGATGCTTGCTTCCTAATGAAAATGTGGCCAAGGCCCTAGAAGGATAGGAAGGAAAATCTGACTTCTCTGGAGGTCAGGGAAGGTCCAGGCCACCACTGAGTTGAGATGTGAAGGTACACATGTAGGTGAGCAGATGGAAGGACATTTTAGTCATGGGGAACAGCAGTGGCAGCGAAGCAAGTGAAACAGGACCTGGACTTGTGCTATCCAACACAGGACTATGAAAATTTCAGTTACATGAATTAAAATACAGTGTAAAATTTAGCTTCTCAGTTATACAAGCTCTTTGTCAAATGTTCCACATGTCACATGTGGTTAGTGGCTACCATATTGAACAGTCAGTTACAGAACACATCCATCATTGCAGAGAGTTCTAGGAGACGGTACTGGTTCAAGAATGAAAAGATTTGAGGAGATTTGAAAGGTAGGGAGGGATCTGGTCCTGTAGTTTCTGAGAAACCACTCAAAGAAATAGAAGCTTGAGCTTACTATATTTGAAGAGCAATAGATGACTTTAAGTGGTAAAATCATGGGCATAGGAGGGAGAGAGAAAGCAGATAACCCAATCAGATTTCTGTTTTAGAAAGAACTGCATTCAAGCTACAGGGCAGAAAGAGACACACTCACATTCACTCTCAGATTCCACACATATATGGACCAACTCTCTGTATCGTCCCCTTGTATTTTTCAGTGACTAATAACAATAATAGTGATAGCTGACATTTATCGACGACTTATTGTGAAATAGGCACTGTCCCAAATATTTCACATGTATTAATTTATTAGCATCAAGATACAAAAGGTTACCTTAGAGTAATACATTGGCTTCTAGGCCAATACGTCCATTTAATCTTTCAGATATTGTTTTATAGACTAGAAGTAAGAAACCATGAATGGAAATAACTACAGAAAACCATATGGACAGGTTGAACCGATAATATATTTCATCCCACCAAACAAACTAAGCCTCAAGCACACTGTCATAGCACTTGGGGGTCGAGTGGACTGTGTTCACTATATACATCTGCAAACAGGAAATACAGACTCGGTGGAAGTGTCAATAAAAATGCCTTGAACAGCGTTAATGGGAACTTTTATATATACAGTACTCCACTAAAAACCAAGAAGGAACCTGTTCATAGGGAAAACCCACAGTGTAAAGCTTAAGTAATGAAAACAACAATTATATACAATTCAAGAGCAGTTAATTCTCCAGGACTGCATACCACTCAGCAGGTGAATTGAGGAAGCTGATGTCTTACCAAGTCCCAAATCTTTTCCCACTTTCTTGGGCTGGGTATTTTGCTCACTACCCTCATCACTATCCTCACCATTTAAAGTCATGCCATGCCTCACAGTGACTGTAAAACATGCTTACTGATTTAATGGTCAAAATGTGCTCTAGGTTCCCATGGGAAAAGAAGCTCCTTCCAAGCTATACCTGCTAGCTTTCCTGTAATCTACAAAGTTGATCAGCCAACAAAGAACTCATTGAACACCTACTGTGTGCAGAGATTTCAAGGCATAGAATCTCCTAATTCTGACACTCAGAGATTTTAAAATCTAGCAAAAGAGACAACACATGCATATGGAAAATAATAATTAACGAATAGTCCATTTATATGGGCCCCAATGAATTATTTCTGAATATTTCATTAGATGACAATAAAAGTTTTAAAAATCTGAAAACAGATGGGATGAAATATATAAAAGCTAGGACTAGTTCACACATCATTTTTAAAGAGAGTAAAAAGCACATTAGAAATCACATGTCTTATCTCTTAACAAGAAAGAACTTTATGCAGCATTCTTTCCTCACAATTTCTTAAAACTTTGCTATTTACAATTTCTAATATAATTAATGGGGTGTTTAGAATGCTTATTGCTGAAAATCCTCTGATCTAACTCATTTTTAAAATAAATTATTCCACTTAACAAGGAAAATAATCCTTTCGATTTTTACCCACATGCTCCAGGTCTCCAAGCCTTCCCTATTCCCAGCAACTATCCCTTTCTTACAAAGAGCCCACTTAATAACATTCACTCTAACAACCTCATTTATTTTCCAGAAAATTAACTCAGTTTCAACCCTGATTAATGATTTCATCTAAATGAATCAAATTAAAAATTGAAAATTATATTTCAAAAGCCAAAGGAAAAAAAATTGACCATTTCCAGTTAACAAATGATCCTTTCAAATATTAAAAGATGACCATGAAGAGTGCGTGATAGTAATGAAATCTGGCTCAGGCCTGCTGCTTATCTGAAGTTCACGGAAGAGAAGAATTAAAGCACCAAAAAAAAAAAAAAAAAAAAGAAAGAAAGAAAGAAAGAAAGAAAAGGAGGAGGATGAGGTACCCTATGCATTTTTTGACACTAAAATCCCTTGGGAAACCAAACTGATGTCTTCTTGGGTTTCATCTGTAATCAGTGCCTAAAAATAATATGGGCATTTTCCTGTTAATTAAACTGGTCTGGCAGGACAGGCCCCTCAGCACAAGTGGGCCTGGGAAGCCACACACACAGCAACAGCCCGTTAGCCAAACCAAACCCAAGAAGGTTCTTCCACAACAATGTTCTCTCTGTGAGCCACCAGTCACCCACAAGGGAAGCAAGCAACTAATCAGACATAAACTTCTGGTCAGATATGTTATTTTTTAAAATCTACTTTTGATCAGGGGTCAGGAGGAAGGGAGAGAGGGAGGGATGACTAGGTGGCACATGGAGGATTTGGGGGGAATGAAGCTACTCTCCGGGGTACTGTAATGATGGAGATACGCCATCAGACCTTTTTCCCACAGAATGTACCACACCAAGAATGAATCCCAGTGTTAACTATGGACTCTGGGATATAATGATGTACCCATATAGGTTCCTTCATCCATTGCAACAAATGCACCCAGCTGGAGCAGGATGTGGCTAGTGTGGGGCGGGGGGGCGAGGGTACCTGTAGGAGGTATATGGGAAATCTCTGAACTTTTCACTCAGTTTTGCTGTGAACCTTAAACTGCTTTTAAAAATAAATGTGTACTTGGGAAAAAATAAGGAATCCTCCTGCAAAAACCCACATGGGAGGAGGGCACCTATAGGGTTATTATGTGGATTCCAAGTGTTGTGAAAAACTTTAAAGGATCATGTCCTTTTTGGCTAGGTGTCCTTATTTAATTCAGTTTTTAAATGTATGGACAGGGGATTAACCCATGGAGGACTTACGGAGCATAATGGAAACCGTCTGCTTGTACAAGTCTGGACAGATATATTCAGTCTTCCCATTGAGTACAGATTGCTAAAGATAAAATAGTATCTCAAATTATGAGCTAGAAAAAAGCTGCTTCTGCGTTCTTCCCAAATTTTCTACTGGGATTTGGCTCACAGAGGCTGTTAAGGCCTGGCAGGGGCCTCCCAACCCTCTGCGGAGGCAGCAGTGGCAGCTGCAGGGTGGAGTGTGTATGTAGGAGGGGGGGTGCTCTGTGCTTAAACTGCCAGTTCCAGCCCCCCTGCCACCCCATGGGCACCCAGCCAGGGGTGCTGCCCACAAGATGGGCAGCTGGGTAGAGGAGCCGCCTGCGCAGGAGACCTGGCAAGCAGCCAGAGTGCACCCAGTGCCTCCCAGGGGCTCCTTCCCCACCCCAGTGCAGACCTGCAGGAACCCTGGAGAGCACCCCGCTATATGCCTCCTCTACCAAAGCAAGAGACCAACAGAAAACTACGTAAGATTTGCAAACAGTGAAGAAGGACTCTCCCTGGAAACTAGAAAGAGGCAGAATTCTAAGGAACACATCCTGAGTGTTATGGGGAAACAAGTGGGTCTGTTACTGACAACAGCGCGCAAACAGTGCTCCTTCTCATGAATTGTTTGGGTGCTGAGCGGAGAAGCACAACTTGAAAGAAGGAAGAATGGACCTTTATTAGGGCAGCACCGCAGTGGGTTTGCGATGTGCATGTGTCTTGCCAGTTAGGATCCTCAGGTGCTTCTCTTGAATGGCTTGTTCCTCTCACCACTTGTCAAAGCTCTTGTGCCCACACGCCCCTTGATCACAGGGCAGGAGGCTATTTCATTAATTATACAACAGGAGGCAGGTAGTATTACTTATAATTTATAAGGGAAAATAAAGGCAGGAAGAAGTGACTTGCATCACACAAACAAAAAGTCTCATGTTACATGCTCTCTGATTATGATCAAGCTCACAGGCTTTCTGTGGCATAAGCCATGAAGTTCTAGAATTTTTAAAAAAGTATCTAACATATCTTGAAATTGGAATTTGTTCAAAGCCCTTGGCAGTGTAAGGGGCCTCTGGTAGAATTATGAAAATGCCTACATTTAACCCATGCATTAATAAAAGCTCAAACTGGTAGAATGACTTGGCTAAGAACATGCAGCCAGTAAATAAGTACAGGATAAATATGAAAAAATATATGAAATTTTCTAAATGAACCCTTGTCTTTCTGTGTTCTTAAATTCCTATCTTCCGAACAGTCATTGTTTAGCGCACAGTTAAGGCAATTACCCACATTAGCATAGAAAGGGTGGGCCTGACAGAGCCGTGGACATCTGCAGGGATGCTGGAAATGCTTAGTAGAGTGACAGAGGGGGACCAGGCTATGTCTGTACATAGGACTCCTTTTCTATCACATTTGTCCTAGCAGTGTAAGGGCTCGCACACCCAAGCACGGCCTGACTTTGTGATTATGGCCAGTCTGCACAAGCTTCTGAGATGAAACATAATGCAAACATTTTAATTTGGTTTATGAAAACAAATGTTTCCAAATATAATCTGTTTCTTTGCACTTTTCAAACAATACCACTGGGATAAGAAAGTCAGAACGAGGGCCAGTGATAGCAGGTACTAATAAATTTTTTCTCCAAGATCCTGGTATTGGTATAAACACTAAACTGACCCAGAATCCTTTGACCGTTTTAATGCCAGGCCTCCCCGAATCAGCCATCATTTAAAGAGAACAGGTTAAATGTTCTCAAGTGGACTGGTGCTTCAGTGCAAGGGAGGGAAGGCCTTCAGGGATTATTCTAAACCTGCACAAGAATTTCTTTGACACAGAGTCTAGGTGAACCACAAGTTTTCACAAGAATGTTTCACTAAATGTCTTAGCAAGCAGCATCTTCCCAACACAACAGAACACTGAAATGCTTTTCCTCCTACCCATGGTTAGGAAAATAAATGTAAACTCACTGTCAATTAATTGAGTCTTGAAATTAATACCTGATCAATAATCTGACATTGTTTTCTTTGCCCACCTGAAGAAAATTAAGAGGAAGCAGTTTTTCAGCTGCACCATAACTTTGTGTTAAATTGTATCTATTCAGCAAGAAGGAAAATCACCAGTGGAGATTTTAATTTGATTGCTATAGATAACAAAATCTGATAGCAGAAACTTTCAAGCATTATCTTTTTACTTGAATTATTGAATTTCTATATCTATATAGATTGGAATAACCATTCATTTTCTTACTTTAATATTTGATATTACTTAAAATCCTATTTTAATCATGAAATGTACTGAATGACATTTTTAAAGGAAATTAATCAATGTCATGTGATTTTTGTTAACAGATTTTTTAAACTCTTGCTCATTTTTAACACTGGACTCCTTTGCTTATTGTAAACTATAATTCAAAATCCACTTTCTAGGCAGGTTTTTCAAAATGTGTTTTATTCACCCTTTCCCTCAAAGACTGACACAATCCATGAATAGGCTCTAATTTTCACTGAGGTAGTATGCAAATATTTGCTATGACTTTATTTACCTATCTGCTTTATCTGCTTTGACTACGAGCTGGATAAAGATAGATTTCTCTTTAATCCTCACCACAAAAAGGCGATATTGAGTACTCAGAAGCTCGTAAATATTACAGAAAAGATGATTCTGCAAATCAAGTTAAGTTTTAGACATACAAGAAATAAGAAAAACAGTGACTCTTTGATTTCAACAATCTTCACACTGTTCTAGGAAACTGAGATTTCTGGTAAAGGACACAGGAAATTTGTCTACGCAACAACATCTGAGTAGCACATTCTAGCGTACAATGAGGAAATAAGGATGTGACATCATGAAAGCACTGTGCACACAATTAGATGGTGTTTCTACTTTTGTGAGAATCCAGACAGGAAGACAGAAACCGCACTAGGCATTTCAACAGACAGAATTTAATAGGGTAATTAGTGCTGGAAAAACACATGAAAAAGGGAAAGGGATAATAACTGCAGGAAGCCACTATGGTTTCTGGGAATTGGAGGACCAAGAAGAAGAGTTGGGTTCTATCAGAATCTGGAAGCCCAGGGAAGAGGAAGCAGGTACATGATGGGACTTGATGGAGAGTGCCAGAAAGAGCTAGAAACTGCACCAACTGTCAATGTCAGAGCAAAGGGTATTTGCTGGGGCGGCATGGTTAGGAACAAGTCAACAGGAAGCAAACACAGAGATCGAATTTCTTATCCCTCCTCCTGCATGGGCACCAGGCCCCAGATCCTATTGTTGAGAAACAATAGCTGAATAAAGGGCACTTAGGCTTAAAAAGGCTTTCATAACAGTATCATCAGCCTCCTCTCTAAGAGACAGTAACCTTTCTATAAAAGTGCACCTCATGGCCTTAGAGAGGGATTGGGTCATTTTCAGGAAATAATCCGTTGCTAACACCTAGTGTTCACCCCATCTCTCATATGCACATTCTCTTCCAAGACCTGGATCTCCTAAAATATCAATCAGTTGCTCCTTGATCTAAATGCTTATTCTTGATGTTTTAACCTTGGAAAGACCAGTTATGTCATGGTTTGTCACCAAATACCGAGTGGCATTCTGTGCAGGATGAATACATCTTTGGAATAGAGTGAAACTCTAGCCCTGTGGCCTTAGGGCTGCTTTGGCGAGCTACCAGATGGACAGGTGGGGAAGGGGTGGGGGATGCCAGTGTGCGGGCGAAGGCGTGTGTGTGTATGTGTGCATAATGAAGCTGCGATTGTAAAGAGAAGCACAGCACATAACTAGGCCAAAATATGTTATCAAGATACAGCTCAAACCAGAACTTGATAAAGGAGTTATGTGTATTTATTTATTTATTTATTTTGCTTTTCGCATTCATGTTTTTGGTCAGATCTTTAATGTTATATGAAAACAGAGCTATGGCCTGTGAACCAATTTACTAAACAAATAGCAGCTGTAGTAAAACATCTGTTTGGGAAAGAGGAAATACAAACTCATAAAATCAAATGAAAGCAAAGCGATCTGTACTTTCACAAATACGTGAATGCCAGACATATGGAGCAGTTTGCAAAAGATTATCAATCATTTGATTAAAAAACAAAGTATGAAATAGGTAACAGTGTGATCACCACACTTCATAGCCAATATGTGAAAAAGATTCTAGAAAAGGGTATGCAAATATTGCCATTAACATCACCCTTTCCAAAAGATACTTTAAAAGTATAAAATAGAATTATATCTGAAAATAACTCCATCAGCTTATCTGTTCTCTGGTTGTAGAATGACTGGTGTATTGCAATTACACAAGAAGAACAATAACAAGGAAAAGAAAAGCACACGTGGAATTTAAGGAAGATATTTGCTCTGTTATGCACTGACCTGCCTTATAATTCATTAGAGATGAACCACAGTGATTTTCTTTCTGAAATAAATGATTAAAGGGGTCTTTGGATACAAATTTCAGTGAAGCTATGAAAGAGAAAAGTAAAGGAAAAGCTGGGTTTCCTCCTGGTAGATCCAGTCTGGAAGAAAAGCAACAATCAATCAAGAGAGCATAAATGACAAAAACCAAGCAAACAAAAAGAACACCTCCTGAAGGAGCTGCTGCTAGCTTCACAGTAACAGGAGAGCTTGTTTGGGGGGTTTGTTTGCAATACTTTGCTCCCTCTGCTCTCCTTCCTGCTCTTTGATTCAGAGAGTTTAAGTTAAAACCAAAGAAAGACATAATACATCCCAAACCAAAATAACATCCTGAGTATAAAGTAAATCTGAGCATGGTAATAAATGTCGAGCTGTAAAAGCAAAAGCAGCAGCAATGCTCCTTTTTTCCTTCTTCTTCTTCTTTCCATACTTAAAAGTAAAATACCTAGCTGTTATCTTGGTGCCTGCAGAGCCTCCCCATTGTAGATTCAATAATACCAGAGGCTTCTTATCAGCAGCTGGGGTGACTGATTGGAGCTGTGATATGTTGAGACAATGCACTGTATTTAACTGAATTTACAGATGCCCCAACTCAGACGTGGTAGTAAACGCCAAAGACTAATAGGAAATTAAACATGTACAATGGACTAACTCCATTTACTCTCACACAGTGTAATGTGTTTAGTTAACTTACTCATAGTCACACTTTATCTTTTTCTCTATGGATTCCTTCAGATATGTTTCAAATTGGCCGGAGATTAAATCTTCTTTTCAATTTTTGGCTACCATTTTATGGCCGCTTTCCCTTATTATTGGCCACTCTTTCTCTTGCCGAGATAAGCTAAACAAGATGACCCCCATCCTCACCCCCCACACACACATCCAATTACCAGACAGTCAGCAAGGAAGGCAAGGGTACAGGATTCCGTAATATTAATATTAATATAACATGAGAGGAACAAAAATCAGTCACTTATTTGAAAGCAGTGGTGTATTTAACTCATTTGAAATTTAAATGTGAATTTTAATGTACCTGGTATGTAACACATACATACAGAAAGAGACAGTATGGGAGCAGCATGCATAGGTCAGTTTGAGAATTATATTAACTCTTCATCGTGTCATACACTTGCTTGCAAAAGCAGCTATGAGGAGACGTGTCTACATAAATGTGCTGCACAACTGTTAGGGCGTGGGGAGGAAAAGACACTGCAGCGCTCTGGGCTGTGTCTTGTGGTTAACAGACAAAGGTAAAATATCATTAAGATAAATCCATGGATTGATTGTAGTTCTTCTCCGAAACAGGCTGTTCACAGAGAACTACCGCATGACATGACAGCAACTGAATCCTGTAACTGTTTGTTAGGAAACTGTGAAGAATTTTTTCACCCATAAAACCACGTTACCTAGGAAGTAGAAAGGAAATCCCTGGTCTCCTCAGATCCCATCAGACTCCTGAGAGGACTGAAGATAGTTGTGTCTCAGGGCTGACCACACCCCCACGACCCTCGGCTTGAGATAAATGGATGGAGTGAGACGGGGGAATGGCAACTGAGGCTACATTAGGACTCACTGGACCATGGTGACCTCTGATTCACTGGTTTACACTGGCTGAAGAGGCAAGCCAAAACTCCTCTGCAGCAAATATCACTAAGAAAATGCAGGGCAAGCACAGTGGTCTGGAAAGGACAGAGAGGGCAAGTGGGATGGCAACTTCCATGCTTCTAAAATGGAAGAATGAAACTGGGCAGGAAATATTGCAACGTAAACCCTTAGGTATACAGTCACTCCTGCTTCCGAAATACCAGCCCCTGGCCCCGACCCCAGAACAGCCCCAAATTGCTGTTCCAGGGATGCAAGCCAGTGGCAATGGTCAAGTTGAGAATGGTCTTCTCCATCACTAGTTTTTTTTTTGTTGTTTTTTTTTCATTGTGATTTTTACTGAGTAGCAAAATATTTGACCAAAAATTGTGCATCAAATGACACATTGAAATATGAAAGAAGGTGGGCCTCCTAGGTGGTGCAAGGGGTTAAGTCTCAGCACTATGAAGTTATCGACAGCCACTGCAGCAGGAGTTTGCTCCCTGGCCAGGGAGCTTCCCTTATGGCATAGCAGGCCTCTACTGTCTTGCCTGCTGCTCCCCTCAGCAGTATATTTCTATCTGACTGTTCTGCTCCCCACTCTGTCTCTGGTGAACCCCTCACCCCTCCATACCTCTGGCCTACACCCAATTCTTATATTCATAAATAAATAATCTGTTAAAAAAAAGAAATATGATAGAAGGAAAAAGAAACACGGTCCTATGTTGGTCACATGATGAGAGCCTGAATATGTAGATTGCAAAATAATTTTCATTTTTTTAAAAAAGCAAGGAGTGCACCAACTAAAGATATAGACAACATAACCATATAAACCACTAATAAACACAGTTGATATAAATAACAATCCCAAAGCATAATGGAAATCTTACACTGGAAAGAACAAAGTGGTCTCATACCAAGGCAAGCTGGTGTTGTTTGAATATCAAGTTATAATCAAATACCCATTAGTCAAATGGACTTCATAGTCATCATTTCTTTCTATAACTGAGCAGTCCCATAAATGTTACTTCTCTTAATCAGTTCTGATTGGTATTTGCTATATGAGACACAGACAAATCTTTGACCAATCTTTAATTAGTATCACTGATGAAATATTTATTCTTTTAATTTGAATTTAGAAACCCAATAAAGCCGTGTTTGCATCTTTTATCAACTTAAATATTACCCTCCTTTATTGCTTTTGTCATGACTGCAGATTCTAAAATGTTCTCCTGAAACAAGGCGTTATTTCATATCTGCTTAGTTGTCCTGGCCTCATTGCTTTTAGGGCAAATATTTAATATAAGCATTCGGATCATAAATTCATTTCAGCCTACTTTCTGAGCGGATCATGAAGTATATTTCCTCTAAGTGTCAAGAGTGAGAAGAAAGATATTTTTAGACCTCCTAAGACCTTCTTAGGGAATCATAGATTCACCAAATCACAAATAATCCTCCCTGGAGCTCCCAGGTCCAACTCACAAAAATAAGGGGGCTGGACAACATTCCAGGCCCTGGCACATGCAACTGTGGGACAGACTAGTGCCCAGACACTGAATTCACAAGCCAGTGTTCTATTTTTGGCTCTACAACTGATGAGCTGCAGCCTTTAGTTTAACCCGTGTCCCTACCCGGAGGCAGAGTAACACAGTTCCCAGGTCTGATGGTTCTTGGAGACTGGAAATCATTTGAAATAGGCAGAAATCACCCAGCATGTTATTAAAATCTAATGAAACAATCAGATTGCATCTTGTTTTAAAAACACCATTACCAGTTTCTTCTACTCCACAAAACAGCTCTGAAATTAGTAATTAGGAATTCTGAAAGAACTTCTGAAAGATACACAGATCATGGACATAGATGTCTCCTGGGTCGTTTGGAGTGTCCCAAAAACCAACATTCACCTATCTTTCCCAGTTACTGCATTTGAATTCTCTTTCTCCTTTTCATGCTAGTCTCCAGCGAAAACTACATCTTCATGACAAATCTATCCCAAATGGGTGTTTTTCAAATGGGCAGCACATCAGAAATTCTTTTGTGTACTTCATGGACTCTGCAGCATCCCACTTTCATCCTCACATTAAGTTGACAATTACTCATGCCATTACTGCTTTTCTGGGACATGAAACCTACTGACTTTTGTTTACTTTCCTGCTTTGGAAATACTGCTTTATGAAAATCCACACAATAGGATCCCTAGCTATTCTAGTAATTTTCTATAAAATGCGATATGCAGGAATTAACTAATCTCAGAAACAAAACATAAACATAAACATAAAAGTAACACGTCCAACTCTTCCTTAAAATAATCTGCCATGAGAAAGAAGACATAGATAGGAAAATACGCTACCTAACAAGTATGTGTGTACACTGGCATTTCCTGTTCAAATCTCCATTTGGGGTTAATTCTCTTAAACCAGATTTGGCCTACATTCTATTTAGTGGTGACAGTCAGCTTATAGTTTACATGTTTCAGCACTACTTAAAGGACTTTTCCATATTTAATATATGATGGCCTACTGTACATTTCCACTAGCATTTATCACCTCAGGAGTGATCAGCCTCTATATAAGTGAAGTTCCCTCTCACAGAAGGGCATAGCCTACATTTATGTCCCTACAGAGTATTTGGAATGGAGCAGGGTGTATAATAGCAGGTGAGTCTTTGACGGAGAAGTCACACACTTTTAGCATCAGAAATCCAAGTTATTTAAAATAGATTTATACTCGTGAAAAACACAACCTAGGAGTCTCCCTGGTGGTACAGAAGTTAAGTCTCTGCACTATCACTGCTATGGCCTGAGTTTGATCCCTGGCCAGGGAGCTAGACCACATATGATGCAGCAGACCTCTCCTGTCTTGTCTGCTGCTCCCTTTAACAGTTTATTTCAGTAGATCTGCCTGTTCTGTTCCCCACTCTGTGTCTTGTGAATCCTCTCACCCCCATACCTTTGGCCTATACCCCAGTTCTTCTACACACAAAAAACAAAACAAACAAACAAACAAACAAAAAAACCCTTAAAATGTTAGAAAAACACAACCTGCCTTAGAGCAAATTCTAGCTAATGGTATAAAATTTAATGTCTATATTTGCTTTGACTTCAGGTTCCAAAAGGATCCTAAAGATGTTGCCATTTTCCAAACTCAGACTCCTACTGTTGGCAGAACTTAACATAAAGCTCAGCAAAGTATAGACTTACAATATCCCCATTAAGTGGCATCCTTGCCGAATCATCACAGCTTATGGGGCTTGAAGGCATCTAAAGAATGAAGAGCATTGTCTCCCAAGTGACTTAGCTTCAGTGTGATAAGACCATCTTAATTTTTTCCTTGTGCATCTTCTACAAATGATTAGGACAGGCTCTGGCCAGAATGCTGGAGAGAGCGGCCCTCTGCAGTGAAGAAGAAATATAAAACCTGCAGCACTGAACTGGATCTTCCCCCAAGCTCCAGCTCTATCACTAATTAGCTATATGACTTTGGGCCAGAAACCCAAATGTTCTTTAAACCTCAACTTCCTTACCTATAAGGACAGAGGACAGTAAGTGCTACTCAAATTTTATTCTCTCTCTCTCTCTCTCTCTCTCTCTCTCTCTCTCTCTCTCACACACACACACACACACCACACATACACACATTTTTATACACATACACACACATATATAAATAAGATATGTATATGTAGATACATGTACTATTGGCTGATAATAGTGAGCACTTATCTAACTGCCTTACATCTGTTAGCTCATTTATCCCTCACAACAACCCTATGAGGAAAGACGTGAAGGAACCAGAAGCACATAGTCACCAAGTCATGGCCCACATTTCTTCTACACAAATGGGAGAACTTGAATTGAGCTAACGTACTGCCTCTAAAAAGTATAATGAAGATTATGCAAAGCATCTATTTGGCATCCAGTAGGTCTTCAATACACATAATATAAATGATAAATTCTTCATTCTCTCTCTCTGTCTCTTTGCTCCCCTTGTTTCCTTTTCACATAAATCAACAGCCAGACTCTCTTAGAGTAGCCTGAAGAACTAATTTGATTGGTAATACAGATCCTGGCAGTAAATCACTAAATACAAAAGTGTATAAAATGGTATAAAAATTAAGCCCACTAATAAATATGATGCAGACTTTAACACACACACATACACAATTATGCACACATAGGTACACACTTTCCAAAGAAAATCCCTGCAATATTCATTACCAATGAGTTTCGAAACAATATCGGTGGAACAAAGTCTCAAGTCACAACCACTTTGCTGGGTTTAGGAGCAAGAGGGGAGGAGGTCAGACAAGAATGAAACTTATTGTCTCTCCCAAGGGCCTAGAATCCATGAAGGGACTCTTTAGTAAGTCCTTGTAATATATGCTGTGCTATGCTAGAGATACATTAAAAAAAAAAATCCTATGGGACTGAAGAGCTAGAAACAACGCTGACTAAGGATTCAGAAAGTCTTCACAAAGTATAAGGGTTCTTTTTTTTTTTTTTTGGTTATGTTGAACTTCTCTAGGCAAAGGTGGGGAAAGAAGGGCATTCCAAGTGGAAAGAATGAATAAGCAGTGGTACATGCGCAGGGAAAGAATGCCACATGCAGACAATCATGGGAAGAACATGTGGCTAGAACATACGGTGCCTGAGGAGGATCAGGGAGATAAACTGGGTTCCAGTGTGAATGTGAATTGCTAGTGAGCATCGGTGGTACAGTGGTGAGCACAGCTGACTTCTAACTGTGAATGGTTGCCTGTTCGATGACGAACGTGTTTGAATTTTAGCCTTTGCAGGCAAAAATGATGGCAACAGAAGGCAGTGAAGACATATAGACCAGTGGGATTATTTCAGTAGTCCAGGTGACAAAGGATAAAAGTACAAATTAAAGCACTGGCAAAGAGGATGATCAGAAAGAGATGGATTCAAAGACTCCTCTGTATATAGACTCCACTAGGCTTATTAACTGAAGAGATATAGGGGATTAGGAAAAGGATGAATTCTAGGATGGATCTCTTAGTAGAAGGGACAGAAGGAAGGAAGGAAGGGAGGGAGGGAGGGAGGAAGGGAGGAAGGAAAGAAGGAAGGAAGGAAAGAAGGAAGGGAGGAAAGGAGGGAGGGACGGAGAAACCTCTTTTCCCTTTTGAAGAAAAGAGAAAGAAGTATTTCAAACTCAGGTACAGTAAATTGAAAATGGAAATAGAAATACTGGGTTACAATGCAGGATATCTAAAGGAGCTTGTTGGGGGGCCCTTCAACGCTTCCCAAAGTATATACATAAAGTAACTTTTTTTTTTAAAGATTTATTTATTTATACATACAAGCTGGGGCACAGGCCAGAGGCGTGGGGCGGCAAGAGGGTTCACCAGAGACAGAGTGGGGAGCAGAATAGGCAGATCAGAAATACACTGCTGAGGGGAGCAGCGGGCGAGGCAGGAGAGGTCTGCTGCACCATGTGGGATTCTCCCCGGCTGCTTCGAACTCGCACCGAGAGCTGACGACAGCTCCACAGCGCAGCACTCAACCGCTGCACCACCAGGGAGGCCCCTAAAGTAACTCTTTTTATACCTCCTTTTTCCCCTCCTCTTTCTTCTACCTGCCTCTCCTTTCTTGTTCCCTTCTCTCTTCTCTGAGTGGCCTATCAGTGGATCTTAGCCCTCCAGGACAGAAGAAATCTATCTCATCTGCTGTCCCATTTCACTCACACACACATTAGCAAGACCACAGTTTACTTTACACTCCTCAGAATCCCAATATAAAAATTCAGGTTCTTCCAAAACTGCTTTGTGGGACCTATTTAAACCTAAAAGAACAGCCATGTTTAACTCTGAGTTTGCAGTTCCTTGGTAGAATAAATTAACACATGGGCACAGCCAAGATACCTTTATGTTTCCTATGCAAACACTGCTTAGAAAAGCCATTAGTGAGAATTATGGAAGGAAAAGCCAAAGAAACACATGGGCCAGAATAAGCAGGTCAGTTCAACTGGTCTTCAGGGGCCTACCCCTCTGCTGGTGATTTTATTAGCACCATTACCAGTGAAGACATTTTTAGTTTTTTGAATGGAATTATAAATTGTTTCTGCTTTCCATGGAATCCTAAAGGAATTTCAGGGGGAATTTCAGTTTGATTTGTAAAGCAATTCCCAGTGGATTGGGGGAAGTCTTTTGGAAATTTCTGGGTTACTCTTGGGGAATTTTTCCTGAACTGGAATCCTGGTCAGGAATATTTTGGTTATTCATGAAATATATACACATTAGAACCTTTATGTATGAAAACTTGTAGCATGACCCTAAGTTTCCATTTATAGGATTCATAAAAATACTCTCCTCCTGGCAGCACCTTATAATGGAAGCATCGCTAGGGAAGCCCTGTGCTACTGCTTTACTCTCGGCATTAAGAAGTCATTCATTAAAACCCCACAAAAACACAGAATGTGCTTTTGACAATTCTTCATTCCCCAACTTGCCTTTGGCAGAAGTGTCTGTCATAAAGTGTTTCTTTTTATTTATAAAAAGATGATGTCTGTGATTCTGGGAAATGGACTATGAGAAGATGTGGAAAGGACCTTAAAATATTTATCAATGAGACCACTTAAAGGCTTATAATAGCTATTTTGATGTAACATTATGTTCAAGCATCAGGTCATTTGTTTTATTTCAAAGTGTGTGCCTCTCTACACATCCCAAATTTAACTACATCATCTTTCACTGTTGCCATCCTTCTAAAAAAGTTCAGGCTCCATGAACAGCGCTAATCATTCACAGCGGGGACATAAACACCCCTTTAATGTCTTCCTTTGTTGTTCCTCTTGCAGCCAAAGTTCAAAGGCTAACGACAACCAAAAATGCATTGGAAAGATGATGGACATGAATGGAACAACTGTTTCTAGTTCTCTGACAACAATCCTATTAGGCTTGTAAGCTTTTATTTCATTGTTAATCTTCTAAGACAAACAACTCCCCTTCCCCTGTTGTTCCTGCTTTGTCTTAAGTCTCCTGATAGTCTTCTCTGGATGTGCAACCCCTGGAGAGTCAAACATCACTTCCGGTGTCCCCAGAGGGCCACCCTGTTCAGGCCATAGAAACTGTGAAGTCCCTTCACCCTGTTTCCACACCTTGCTTTACAAAAACACACCATTTGCAGATCAAAGAGCGACAATTTATGCTTTCATCCAGCTGACGGACGATTAAATTAAAACAGATCAGCAGTGCAGTGCCTGGGCAGGTGGCTCCCACACCACGGTGGGCCTCAGAGCGATTAAATTGTGGTGGAGATGGAGGGCCTTCCGCTCCCATTCCCGCACTCACAGATCAAACGGTGACAAATGAGATGTTACTGCTCTTGTAAAGCAAGGCTACAATCTGTCAAAATCCAACATAATTTGTGACCCTCTGTGACATCCTCTTTCTCTCTCTTTTTTTCCCCTGACATTTGAATACAGTGATTGTACTAGAGTCAAGTCCATTTAAGTGAATATAGTCAATTCTATCTAAAGGAATATAGCCTGTTAGCTCCAACATGGTAGCTGAATGTATGTCTGCTGAGTACTCCAGCGACCCTTTGTGTTAAGTGCATACCATTAACAATGAATTCTGATTTTTCCAAGTTATATAATTTGATATCTTGACAGCCCAGACACTTAAAGCACTACTATTTGTTTTAAATGGCTTTATTTTATTGTTTAAATGTCAGTATCAAAATAAAGTAATGCATACAGTCTTGTCAGTTCTAGTGCAGGGGGAAGTGTTCCTGTTGAGAAGAGCCTTGAAAGAGTTTGTTCTAAAAATGGACTCAAAAGTCAATTGTAATGTCTCTTGGCTGAATCCTTAAATGACTCATGAAACATATTTATACCGCATTTTCTGTTTAGCTGGTGCATTTAATAAGGCACTGAAGCATAAACAGCAAAGGGAGCATAGCATCTTAACTTACTGAAGTTGACATCGTCGCCAGGTTTAAAAAAACATACCAAGTGTGGGAAATAATTGAAGCATGCTCAACGGCAGAACCCACCACCCAGATCAATGGAGAGACCTGCTTTCATTGTATAATCTGCTAGATTATTATAGGCAGCTTTGTCTTGCAGGAAGAAAATAAAAGATGCAAGAGACTGATGAGGATAGTTTCAACTATTTGTAAGGACTGGAATGGCAAGGGGAATTGATTCTCTCACGCCTGCTCTCCATTCAGACCTGGTTGGGGTTTATGAGTCTGTCACATTTCAGAACTGGCAATGACTTTCTACTTCAAAGTGGCTAAAGATCTTTCCCAAAAGACTTTTGTTGACCACAAACCTTCAGGCAGGGCAACGCCAACCTTCAGGGAAATCGCTCTGAAATAACTTTGTTTACGAAGAATGAAAGTATGCTTAGACTCTTTGAGCACTTCTTTTTCTTTTTTAAAGAAATAGGGTTATGCTTTAAGGTTCTTGGGCAAAAGTATTTTCAACTGTGTACCACATTCTGTGATCTATGAAGGGGGGTCTGCTCGATTTGGTTTATTTCCTAACTTGAGGAGGGTTTGTCCATTCTTAAAGTAACTGTTTCACCTGATGTATGATCTCTGTTAATGCTTTGCTCCAGAAACCCAGTTGGTTACAGAGTAGACCCCAGTTTATGACATCTCAGAGTAATCAGCTGAGACAGAGTCACCTCCCTTTCTGTACGTGGATCGTGATGTACACTAATCCACCCTCACAGTGACAGCCTTTCTGTCCTCTCTGGGCTCAGCATCTGTCATCACCCCATGTTTGCCATGTGTGGGGAGAGAGAACACGACCCCTAAGACAAGCCCTCTTGGCCTAGTAAAGGCAGGTCTCATGATCTTACAAGTTGTTCCCACATTTTCATTTTTCCTCCCAACTTCCTGAGTAGTCGCCATGCTCGTTGAGCTGAATTTGTGGCCTTTCATAAGAAAAACTTTAAATTTAAAAACTGAAAAAATAAAGGCAGGACCTAAATCTTAGTCTGAACACTTCATATGAGTCATGTATGTGCTTCCCCTGGCTCCGGGGCCTGGGGCCAGCAGCTCTGTTCTGCAGGACTTACTAAGGGGAGGGAGGGCTGCAACGGATGATCACAGGTCTACTGGGTTTTGGCTTCACTCCTGTGTGTCCACAACACTAGATGGCACCTGCCACGGAGCTGCTCTAACATCAGCAGTGAATGGGTCTGCTATCACTGAGGGCGTACCAGGAAGCTGGGTGTGTATTAGTAATACATACTCGGCTCTGAGGCAGTTGGGGAACAGGCATAGAAACCCAGAAAACTCAGACTGATAAATCCTCCCAGAGGAAGGTGCCACATGAAAAATTTTAGAAAAGGTATTTTTTTCTTTTCGTCTTGCTATTTCCCGCCACGTTGTTTTCGAATGCAAAGGTGTTAAAAAATTGCTTGTTGCTGGGCACCAGCAGTAACAAACAGTGGTGATTCAGGGTCATCAGCCCACCCCTCCCACCCCGAAATCCCTGCCACTGCTAATGGAAATTCTTCCACGGGGTGAGCTCTGCCATCTCTGTGTCGGTAAAGGCCTTGGTGGGTTTTATAGGCTGCCGCAAACCACTGAGCTGATCTCTTTTCCTCGCTTTCCTCCCTTCTCTCGCTCTCCTGCTTTTGATGTGGCTTCTCTATTAGACACAGGGGGCAGAGGGCAGGTTTTCACCTTTGCCTGTAAGCATAAGAGAAGGAAGGAGCAAGGGTGGCAGAAATATGATTAACTTTAAAATCTTCCTTCTGCCTCTAAGATGATCCTCCGATTCCCTGAGCTCCGCACAGAGAGATTTCCCTCATGCCAGGAATCTCCTGTCACCTCATGTTTCTTTCTTCTTTTACTGGAATCTAAGAGTTTCAGTGTATATAGAATTTTTTTCAAATAAAACTACTGCTCTGCATCTGGCAAGTGACATTTTCATAATATAAAACTCATCCTTTCTGCTTCTTTGCCACATTTTCTATGCTTGTTATGTGATGTCAGTTATATCTTAACTTTCCTACCTGGGACAGTTTCCCAGCCTTTCATTAGATTGGATAACTGAAACTCACATATTTAACTTTTCAGGAGACAGACGTGCCTATGAGTGGCTGATGTTAACCAAACCGAAGGCCACTTGAGAAAGCCACTGAAAGAACAGTGGCTGAAGGTTATAAATAGGTGACACTATTTATAAAGCATAAACAAAATGCTTCATGATGTGTAACATAAAGCCCAAGCAGTCATACTGTCAAAAACCTGTCCCTGTGTCTACTGTCTACATAAATAGCAGCAGGAACACAGTATCCCTGGTGGCTTTATTTGGCCTCAAGCTAATCACAGACGTGGGAGATGAAGCCTTTCCTACTAATTGCTGCTTTGCTTTAACAAAAAATAAATAAATAAATAAATAAGGTTGGTGGAGGTGAGGGCTTACAATGTGAAGAAACAGTCTCACATAGCAGGGTTTAAAAGAATCCAAATTATTTGCACATTCAGCAATGATCATATATGGTGGTACTTAAGTCCAACAATAGCATTTTGATAACAGGAATTCTAAACTCTTGGCCTTAACTTCACCCAGCACTTGTTGCTACTGAAAGATTAGTGTTATCTCTCTATTTAAGTAACCCACATATATTTCCAAATTTAGACTGTAAAGCAAGAGCTTTCTTGGCTAGAATCAAATGGTTTTTTAACATCAATTCATAAATACTCTGAAAATGCAAGTCACTTTTTCTCTCAACTGAATGACTAATGCATTACTAAATTTCGTGATGCCCAGACCTTTGAATGTCAGAAAGATTTAAGTTCAAATCAACATGCATTTATTCTAGGATATAACAATATGGAAGGCTGATGGCATGAATATTTTACGGCAATGTGTCCATATTAAAATCCCCAGATTGAGATTCTGGAGTAACATACAAAATTATATTTAACCATCAAAAAAATTCATTGAAGTACTTATTAGAGTATCAGTAATAATAGTCATTAAAATTTTATGATCACTTAAATGAACACTAAATAAAGACAGTTTAGCAAATGCCCTATTTACATATTTTAACAAGACTTACATGGTAATATCAGAATCACATTGAATTTGAGAGTAAAATTAAACTTGCCCTCAAAAGAACAGATACACTATGGATCTACCCTGACAGATTGGCTGGTCTTCCTAATAGTGAGTTGAGCACCCTGAATATTTGCTTTGTCATTTTTGAACCAGCTGTAATATTATCCCAACGTGACCAAGTGTTAGGAGTTCAACCTGCAGCTTAAGAAGACAGTTACCTAAACAGGCTGTAGAAGAACTGAGTTTGCAACCTTAGTCTCACTTAGTATTATGTCCTGCTTTACTCAGCTCAACATCTAAACATGTATACTACCAAATTTTGTACACACAAATCTGTATATGTATATACTCTTCAACCTATTTATCTATATACATATGGGGCTTATCTTCCTTTCAAAATTTTAAAAAATACTCATGCATGTTCAAGTCCTTAAACATTTGACTCTTTAGACTACTTGGTTGATTTTTACAACATTTTATTTAGAAAATAATTTTCTAAATTTTGGGCTCCATAGTTTGCACACAAATCCACCGTAGACTATAAACCTAAAAGATTGGTGGAACTTATTTCTTTACCTAATTCGTTTAAGAGTGACCCTGTAAATTCAATGGACCTGAGTGAACAGCAGACCACTAGATATTTTCATGGATATATATAGGCACACAGGGCAACAACTAAGCCTCCAAGAACGGCCATGCCACTGACACAAGTCACTTTGGTTTCCTTGGCACATGTGATATACTGACAAACATACCCAGTAGAACCTTGTCAGAACTTGAGGCTCATAGATGGTAAATCCATTTGGCCAGTTATGAGTCCTTTGCTATTTTCCTGTTTAATACACTTACAAATATTTAACACTATAAAATCAAAAACATGAAAGACTTTCTAATATCATAGAATCTTGATTTTTTTTCCCTGTGTGTGTGTGTGTGTGTGCATGTATGTGTATACAGTGTGTACACAGGTTCATGAGTATGAGGAAGATGATTATAGAAATTATAGAGAATCTTGTAATCAGAAATTTATAGAAAATATTAACTATGTCAATGATGTCCTCAGAAATATCTAAATAAACAGAGACACCACCACAACTACTTGGAGTCATCTGCAGTCTATTTTGGATAACAAACTCAGCAAAAAGTCTGTGATCATCACCTTCTTGCTTTCCTTCTTCAAAGAAATGGAAACCAAGGTCTCCCACTTTCAGTGGCAGCCAAATAAGTATGTTTAAACAACAATTTATGTGTCCGTTATAAGAGCTTCATAATTAGGACATCAACTTTTCTTCTGCAAAACTGTAGCTTATCCTAAACTAGAAGTTCTGCTTTGTTATGAAAATATGCAATAATGACAGGAGACAAAACACCACAATTTACAATTGCAGGTTTTCTCCTAAAGCAGGTTTACCTTTCCAAATATATTCCTTGAGGTCAACATCAAAATCCAATATAATTTTCCACAACATAGAAGTGATTTGTTTAGTGAGTTAGCTGATACTTAGAAAAATGATTTGATAACTCAATAATCCAGAACACATCCAACAAGTGTGACTTGCAGAGAGTCAAACATAATTAAAAATAACCAATCTGCAAAATAACTTAAAATGTTTTCACACTGATTCTCAGAATATTAAAAATCAATCTACCATGTGATCCAGCAATCCTACTCCTAGGAATCTACCTGAAAAGTGCAAAAACACTAATTTGAAGGATATCTGCACTTCTATGCTCACTGCAGCGCTATATATACTAGCTAAGTTATGGAAACAGCCTAAGTTTCCAGTGATCTATAGATGAGTGTGTATGTACACACACAATGGAATATTACTCAGCTATGGAACAGGAGGGTTCATGCTAAGCAAAATAAATCAGTGGGAGAAAGACAAATGCCAGATGATTTAACTCATGTGGAATACAGAGAAACAAATCAAAGGAACAGAAAAAACAAAAGTCAAGCAAACCCTAGAAATGTAACTGTAGATTCAAAGCTACCAGAAGGGGTTGGGAGCAAAGCATGGAGGGGCCCGATGGACTGCTGGATGCTTTCATGGAGGGTGTGGTGTGGTGACATACATCTGAAGAGGTGTGAGCCTATACCTCTAAATCATATACACTGTTATACGCCAACATCACCTCAATAAAAAATAGCATAATACAAATTTTAAAGTTCTCATACTGAAATGCTCATTCCAGGTGAAACAGCTTTCAATACATGTAGGAAAAATGTTTTCATTTAATTTTGATGCCTTCCACTCTACTATAGCCAGAAGTATAGTGTAGCTTTTCAGATGTCAATATCTGGGTTTTCATCTCAGCAAATATATTAATTATTATGTCATTTATGTAATTTATTAGCTGTGTGATTCTGAGCACATCATTTCATACCTGTATCTCCCAATTTTCTCATTTACAATGTGTATTGCAATGACCTAATCCATAGTATGTGTTGAGGATGAAATAACTTAATACACAAAAAGCATTCAGAACATGTAAGTTATAATTGTAAACCATCATTATTATCTAATATATTTTAGATAAGTCCACTGTGAAACCAATTTGCTGGTTCATATGCTAGCCTGCATCCAGGGCATCCTATTTACCTATGCAGCTTCTTATTCACTGACTCCTTTGACAGTTCATATTGTTCCAAACATTTTGGAGTAGCACATGCCACAAGAGGAATGGTAAAATAATAAAAAGCATTAATAAGACCTACTCTTGACAATAAGCATGCATTTTGCTGCGTTGGAGTGGTTATTTAAATAATATAAGCCAAACCTTTACTAATTCAAATTAATTACATTATACCACAAGCACAAATGAATAAGGGATTTAATCACTTATATGTGACCCAGGAAAATGCTTCAGATGTATTTTATTTGACTTAGAGAAAAGGTATATATATTAATATTTTCAGTAATGTATACTTCCATAAGGTGGTAATCACCTTTATTCATGGTCCTTTGATTTGTGTCCACAGTTAACCATGTTTTCATTAGGAGCATCCACCTACTCAAATAGTCACCATTTTCAGAAAATAGTTCAAGGCAGAGCAATATTTTGAATGATGTACAAAGGGTCTTGATCACTACATATGTCTGGCTCACTAATCTGAAATCTGCTATCCCTTGAGATAATATCAATATCGACATCAAGTTTGGACACTGAATGTCAAGATGCAGGGTGTTTTCCAATGAACACTCCCATCCCATTTTGCTTTTACATCAGTCAATGAATATGGATAAGACCCTGAAAGCAGCCCTCGATATGTATCCACAGCAGAAACTTAATGTAAGTGGCATATAAGTGGTATTTATGTATAAATTTTTGCTTACTTATTCTAGACTAAAGCACTCAAAGCACTAACCTTGACCTATCCTATTGAGATGGGCAAAAATCCAATTTATTATACAATATAAAGAATTTTCTTTCTTTATGTTTTATTGGAAAATTATGCCTCTCTATCTCATGATGCTACTAAAAGAAACATCCTAGTGAGGTGGGCTTAAAAGACATCACCAAAGAGATAAAATGTGGAGGACGTAGGCGGTCATTATTTTTTTCTAGTCTGTACATCTCACCAAATGATAGCCATTGGTTGCTGCCTTGAATTTAGTTGTTAGTTAGGATAAAGGTGGAGAAAGATCTGACCCCACATCTTTAGGATGTGTGATAAGGCCATAACCCATAGAAGAATGGATTCCCTAAGATATTTCTCATCTCTTAGTCAACATTTGAAATTCTCCACAATGTCATTCCCACTGTTATCTTGGGGAAGCAGAATATTCCATAAATAAGTCATTTGGGAGTAGGTCTTCAACCATACAAGACAAAATTATACTTTCCAAAGTCACCTCAGCTTTGATATTCAGAACTTCAGGTTGATGACATGAAAGAATTAACTTATTACATCACATGGCTCCAATGATGCAAGTGATTGGATGAAGTAATTGTTGCTTCTTCCAATAATATTCCCAAATCCAATCAGGCTTTTTGTCAGGTTAGTTCTACTTCAAAACATTTCTCAAGTGCATCTCTTTCTAACCCCATGGCTGTCATTCTCATGTAAATCCTTATTGATTGATACTTGAACACATGAGTGAGGTGCTCCATGCCTCCATGCTCGTTCCTATGTCCATCCTTCTAGTAGAGTTACATACTGGCCTACAACTTACCTTAAGGCACAAAAACCTTAACTGGATTTCTCTTGTCTAGGAAATACAGGCAAATATTTGGTATGGAATTTCAGCAAAACCCTCCATGGTGTGGGCCTACTCTACTTCTCCATCCAGATGTCCAAATCCCATCTTTGACAAAAACTTTAATCAAATAATTCTTGCTAAACAATGGAAATAGCATTTAAGTTATAGTCGTGACTTAAGTTCTACTTCTGTGACACTGTTGACCACAATTAACCCATGAAGAAAATACTCCTCCTTCACTTGTGCAGCATTGACATTTTTTAAAAATGCTAGTTGAATGAAAGGCCACGTTTAAAGGACTTACTGAAACATTCTGGTCATCTTTAGTCAATTCAGAAACTGCTCTAGGACAGCCAGAGTCCACCATATTTATATAGGACTTTGACTGGGTGATCATGAAGGGTTAATTTTTCTGTCATGTATTCTTTGAACTTTTTCAACCAGGTCATCAGTCCTTTAGGGGCACAAACTCTACAGGTGACATTCCCTGTATATATTAGAGTGACCTATACAAAATAGACAGTCTATTCACTATTCACTGTTCCTCCCATTTATTAAATAACTCTAATGGGAGACCAAGAAAAATTAAATATATAATTTTATAGTATTTGATATATAACTTTATGTGTGTGTGTGTGTGTGTGTGTGTGTGTGTGTGTGTGTGTGTGTATTTCTCCATAAGACAGTAGAAATAATTACTTCATTAGTAGGCCATGCTTTTAATCAGTGTTTTATAAATTTATAAAGTCAACAATTTCATGAAAGAAATTCAGATGCATATGATTCATTCATGTTACAGGTTGGTTTTTTTTCTCCCCAAAATATTCTACATTGATTTTAGCCTTTTATCTATCGAAATAATTGAATTACTAGTTATTTGAAAAACATTTTCCTATTTACAGATAAGATTGGCAGTTTTTAAGGGTAGGAAAATGAGATATCATTCTATGAGATAATCTAAATGCTTCTGGTAGAAGGTATCATCATTTTAACAATATTCTTTTAAAAAAACAATTTATTTATTTATGTATACAAGCGGGGGTACAGGCCAGAGACGTGGGATGGCAAGAGGGTTCACCAGAGACAGAGCACGGAGCAGAACAGGCAGATCAATTGAAATACACTGCAGAGTGGAGCAGCGGCCGAGGCAGGAGCGATCTGCCATGCCATGTGGGAATCTCCCCAGCTGGGCCTCGAACTCCCGTCACTGCTATCTACAGCTCCACAGTGCAGCGCTTAACGGCTGTGTCACTAGGGAGGCCCAAAAATATTCTTTTATTCTAGATGTTCAAAATGTTGACTTCTCTAGTTACAGTTTGTGCAACTTGAAACTAAATTTGCCCACAGTCAAGATAAATAACTTTTAAGAACAAATATGACACAGGGGATAGAAAAGATCTCCTTGGCAGCATTGTTTAAATGTGAATTACCCACACAGGTGATCTCATCATTATTCACTATATGTTCAAAACAATACACCCAGAGGTGGAGATCAGAAAGTACTAATGTGAAATATCCCTGCCCCTGCTCTTCTGGAAAAGCAAGGAAGGTGCCAGGGATAAGGGTCTACTATTGGGTGGCTAAGGCAATTAAAGAGTTTATCAACTTTTGAGGGCTGATAAGACATTTTAGAACTAGTCAGGTGCTAAGATATAGTGACATTAAAAAATGACCCTTTAGGGCCTCCCTGGTAGCTCAGCTGTTGAGCGCTGCGCTGTGGAGATGTCGGCAGTGCGCGATGCGGGTTCGATGCCCAGCTGGGGAGAATCCCACATGGTATGACAGACCTCTCCTGCCTCACCCGCTGCTCCCCTCAGCAGTGTATTTCTGATCTGCCTGTTCTGCTCCCCACTCTGTTTCTGGTGAGCCCTCTCGCCGCCCCACACCTCTGGCCTATACCCCAGCTTGTATGTATAAATAAATAAATCTTTAAAAAAAAATTACCCTTTCTGGAAGACAGTACCCTCTGAATAATACTAATTTTAATGGTAACTAAATATGAAGAACATATTGTGTCTTTGCTAGTGTTGTCCACAGGCTAGAATGAGCATAAATAGCTTGTGTGTGCATGTATAGCAAAATGTCCAGACACACAAACAAATACACAACAAAGGTAGATCTATACAGAGGGCTATTTACTGTGCTCAAGAGTGAATGCCCACGTGGCTCAAATGTAGTACCATTAGGATCATCATTTATAACTTGAACCCTACTAATAATGAACGCATTCTCAGACCAATATTATTTGAAAAAGATCAGAAGCACTCTCCTTTTCTCCATAATACTCTAGGTCAATATCATTTCCACCAAGACCTAGTAAAATAGGCTTAGGGAGGCACAAAAAAATCCCATGTTTGACTGCCAAATGCTAAATTTGATCTCTTTCTCCCATAAATCATAGGGGGTACGGTGTTGAACGCTAAAAACCTGAAGAGAAAAAAACCCCTAGACCCATAAATAGAAACTTGCCTTTGCTTATTTCCAGCAATACTGTGAGTTTCCGTTACTGTGTTCACTTATCAGTGCAAAGATGAAAAAGCGTTCAGATACTTAACAGTGTCTAATAATAGGAGACAGTTTAGAACAGAAATAATTCCAGACCTCTGAGAAACCTGTCAGAATTTCTCAGAGGTAAGAAACAATGACCTACAGTAGACAGTGCTCACGACCCTGAGGTCCAAGTGTTAAGTCTAAAAATGTGCCATGAGATATTTGATGACAGGTGATCAAGACATCATCTTTATGCCCTATCTGGAACAGATAATATCCTCTGAAATGAATATTCAGCATACTTGCCTTCAATACCACATGGACATTCACACAAAGATACAAGAAAAAAAAACAAGACATTCTTTTTTGGTTAAGGCAATCCTTGAATGGTTCACGACCCAATTCTCTCTGTGCTACTGCTCTCAAATTATCATCTCCATCCTTGAAATGTTACCCAAATTCCAGCCTCATGGTTGTAACTGTCATGAATCATTTTGATTTGGAAAGTCCAATATGATCTGAAGTCCATTGTGCCTGATGCACTCAAGATGAATCCACGCTGGGTACTTATAGGAGGCCTCAACTCAAAGGACAGAGGAAGGACTGGACAAGTGTATGTTCAGTAAACTGTGCTTCCCATTCCAGTCTCCACTCTCTCATTCCCCAATTCTGTGCTCTGGCTACTGGTTTCCTACTTTGCTTCTTTGAGAAAATTAAGTCTTGCTGTTGTCCCTGGATTCTTATTTAAATACTCACCAAATCTCTCAATTCCATGTGCACACATTCTGTTGGTGTTACCACTGTGAAGCCTTCCACCCTCGATCTGGTGCCTGACTGCCTGTTAACTGGACCAGTAAAACTCTCCAAGCTTGGCATAATTACCATTATTTCCCCCTTCATCTAATCTGACTACTCCATTAGATTAGGATTCACAAAATTATAGCTTTGCCCCTTTCATAGGAATCCAGAATGGCTCCCAAATATTTATTATATCAACTCTAAACTCCTACAGGCGACTTCTAAGGCCCCACTAATTTGAGTCCACCAAACCTATCAGTCCTTATCACATAGGAAGAGTCCCCATAATACCTTCTGATCATTTGCCACCTGACTACACTTAAGCACACTCTTTACTGCTGTTCTATTGGGGGAAAAAATCTACATTAACATTTGTTTTCTATATGCATTTGATCCTGTCTTGCTTCTAATTTTTTCATCTGAGAACATCATACCTCCCTAAACAAAGACTAAAGTCGTGGTGACTAGAGACAGTAATTTAAGAAGCACTGTACTATGGCGAAAATAGCGCTGGTTCAAATCCCAGCTTTAAAGTTCTATGACCTCAGGCAAACCTTTCAGCTCTGCCTTTTGGTATTCCTGTGTGTGAAATGAGAGTAACAATACTTCATAAGGTTATAAGAATCAAATGAGCACAAATGTACATAATAAAGTGCTTAAAGAGTACTTGGCTCGGTTAATAACTTGGTAATTGTTACTTTACATTTCTTCTAGCCACTTTAAATTTCTTCTAGTCACTCTTTTCATTCATTCTCATTCTCTCTGTATTCCTCTCTCTTCCTCTTTCCCTCCTTCTCTCCCTCCTCTTACTTACTTCCTCCTCCCTTCCTCCCCTCTCTTCCTATTTTCCTTCTCCCTCCTTTCTTCTTTTACTTTTTATGCCCCCACCCCGCCCCGCCTCCCTTCCCTTCCCCTCTCCTCTCCAACCCCCACCTTGCTCCTTCCTTCTCTCTCTCCTCTCTGTCTCTGTCTGTCTGTATCTCATTCTCCCTGCTTCTCTTTCCCCTGAATACAGAGACTGGGGAAACATCAGTCCATGCTCATTACCTCTACTCCACCGATCTCACATAGTCTTCAAAGTACGTGACTACTGGCAGCACCATCCTAATGGTATTGTTCTTGCCAAAATCAACTTTGACCTCCTGGGTGCCAAGTTGCAGGTACTTTTCAGTTCTTTTAATTAACCATTCTGTGGCTTCTCACATTTTTCATTTCTTCCTTCCCTTTTCCCTGGCCTTTGTGACAATACATTGTCTTGGATATTTCCTCGCACTTTCTGATGGTTTTAATCTCCTGTAGGTTCTGCTTCCCCTACATGTTACTTAATAGTGGCCACCCCATGATTTGGCCCTGAACTTGGCTTTTTTCTTATGCTTTAGACCAGTTTCTCCAGGTCTTCTTTTATCATCCTACACAGACAGTTCCACAGTTTTCTTGTAGCATGAGTCTCTTCCCTCTTTTATTTTTTAATTTTTGCATAGAAGAATTGGGGTGTAGGCCAGAGGTGCAAGGGGTGAGAGAATTCACTAGAAACAGAGTGGGGAGCAGAACAGGCAGATTTACCAAAATAAACTGCTGGAGGAGAGCAGCAGGTGAGACAGGAGAGGTCTGCTGTGCCATGTGGATTAGCTCCCTGGCCGGGGATTGAAGTCAGGCTGCAGCAGTGATAGCGCTGAGACTTAACCCCTCAGCCACTAGGGAGGCCTTCTTCTAACTCTTCATTTTGCCTCCTGGATAGAGCTTCTAGCCCTTCTCAAATTAGCAAGTCAAATGCCATATGCTTCCTTACTGCCTCTTCATCCCCAAACCCTGCTCCTTATCTTGGATTCTTTGGGACAGGGAATATAACACCACCAACTCAGTGGCCTAAGTCAGACATGCTGGCCTGTGTCCCTCTGCCACATCCTACTCACCACCTTCTGTCCATGCCATTATCCTCACTACCCCTGACCCTGTTCACATCTCTTGGGGGCAGGGCTACTGCTGACTTCAGTCTGCCACTGTTTCTCCCTGGATTCATGAAGCAAATTCCTTCCAAACTGGTATCTTGGCAACTGGCCTTGCAGACTGTCATATACCCAGGCACGCCACAGTCTATCTTTCTAGAAATGGGGACCTAATCATATCAGCCCCCAGGTTGAACCCTTCAATGTGCCTTCCACTATCATCTGGATAAAATACATCCAGTGCCCAGTGGGAACAGGGTCTCTGGACCATCTTGTGGGGGGTGTTCCTGGGAATGAACTAACTTAGTTGTGGTCCAGCCACTCAACTTTATGCCCATATTCTGAGCCTTCTTCTGGTTGCTCCATTGATTATTGAGCTACCAATATTCCTACCATTGTGTGCTCCTTTTCTCTTTAAGTTAACAAAGTCAGCTTCTGTTGATCTGAACCAAGAGGAACAGATGACTGAAGAGATGCAAAACTATTTTGCTGCTGTTTTTGTCCTTCTTGTTTCCTCCACCAAACTAGAGAAGGATGTAACTGAGCAAGTCACAAAATAAAATAATAAGAGAGTTTCTACATATTTTACTAAAAGTCATATATCTTGGCCCAAGAAGATAATGCTCAGATTATCAGGATAATGATCTTACGGAATTAAGAAGCAGTTCTTCAGTCTTTAAGAAACAATGGCAAAAGAATAATTCCATTTACAAATGTGGACATGTCTAGCATCTCCAGAAAGGGGGAAAGAGACTCGTAAACTATAGATTGTGATGGGTATTCTTTGCCAAATTTTAGACTGAAATGGTCCCAACACCCTCACTTGAATACATGATATAAAACAGGAGCCATATTTTGATGAATTTTTTGTTCTTCTCCTATTCTGCATTTTCACATTCATTTTCTATCATGAATAGTTAATCCTTTTAAAGCAGAAAGAAACAAATGTAAAGGTTTAGACCTTATCATAACACAAAAAACACATATCCTTTTCTGATGGGGTTATTTTCCTCATAGATGAGTGGAATACCACAGATATCTTGATAGCACTTTCAACAAAGTACTTAACAAAATCTCTATTAAAATCCTGTGGACAAGACAGAAACATGTGGAGTGGGTGACAGTGAATGTAGAAGAATCTGAGATTGAATGGCATTAGCACCAGGAGAACTCACAGCTGGAGAGGTTATCATACTCAAATTGTGTGTATTAATGAAGCCATGTCAATTTGCAGGAAGAGAACTGCAGAGACAGATTAGAAATATTTATACTCAGTCCTGTTCAACATTACCTGCCATGACATGAAGACAAAGATTGTAAATTTATCATTGTACTCACAGGAGGTCCAAAGAAAAAGTATATAGCTTATATAAGATAACAAAGTGTTCCTGTGGAACCCAATTCAAGATTAATTAAAAAAAAAAAACTAATAAGGTTAAATGTAGAATTCAAGATTAGTCTGAAAAATCAGAAAGTAAAAGAGTCAAAACCAGAGAAGGATTCATGAAAAAACACCTAAGGATTCCAACTGATGGGAAGGACCAGCCTGAAGAGCTACGTAATATCAAGAGATCGGGTGGGTGAGGCTTACTCATAAAACAATAACACTATTTGTGCAGGTCTGAGAACCATACTTCATCAGGGATATTATTTAAGTAAAACAGGAAAGGAAGACAACCATAATGGCAAGGGGCCTGAAAGTCTCTTTGGAGAAGAACTGAAGATGTGTAACCTGGAAAAGCATGGAGGAAGGAAAAGCAATTTCGGAAATTTAGAATGCTTTCATATGCACAGAAGTATTTCTGTGTGATCCCACCAGGCGGGAGAAAGGATAGTCGGCTAATATTCAATAGAGGCAATAAAAGAGTTGCTTATCCTGAGAAAACCAGGAAAGAACAGACATGTACGTTGGAGGCAGAGGTACAATGCTGCTCCACAGGTTTATTCCAGAGAGCTGAGATTTCTTTCTCTGTAGCTTTGTACTCAGTGGTACTGCCAGAGCCTAAAAGACTTAAGCAGGAGGAAAATAGTAGTTCCGGGTTTGGAAGACACTAGTGTATACTGAAGGGCAAGGAAAACTTCAAAAACTGATTTTTGAACACATTTTCAAGGCACTGGTTTCCAGAACTCGAGAAATATTACATATGGGGATGGTGGTATAATTTGCAGTAGAGTCTCACTCCTTTAGATGCAAATACTTACTAAAATGTCTCTAGTCCATACGAAAATCTAATTTGTGGCTATGAATGTTCAAGTGTCATCTGTAAAGGTGGATATGCCTGTGAAGCCATTTTTTATTCACAAGTGTCCTAGTGGTTCTCAATCTCTCCTTTCCCATCACTTCCTTCTAGCTGTGGCTCCCCGCCCCCCACAGGGGCGGGGTGTGGGGTGTGGGGGCGAATGCATCCCAGACTTCCCTTGTTTTTCTTTTTGGTGACATAGTATCTGGTTCTTACTCTCTCAGATGCCAGCTCAGCATGTCAACAGTTAGCTCTCCTGCTCAGCTCTCCTTCCACTCTGCTCCATCTAGTGGAACACCTTTTCACAGGACAGGGCTAGCTTTTTCAGAAAAGGAATACTCTGCTTTGCTGGGTTAAGAAAGAAAAATAGGAAATGACATCTCTGTAAATTGTATTTGTGAGCACAAATAACTCCGTGCAGCCTGACAAGATCCAATCAGAAAGATTCCAGTTAAAACTTCAGAAACTTTTACTTTGGTTAGATAAATTACGTTCCATTTCCCAGAAACCTAGAAAAAAACCCTAGAAAAAATCCAGTAACAGTATATGCATTATGCTCAACAAGGACTATTCTGTCAAGAAATAAATCATAGGCAAATGATTATTTTCTCTCTTATAGAAGCTTCATTAATATGGTCCTGCAGAACATAAATACTATTTGGTAATTGTGAAATAAGTTCTAGATATCATTAAAAAGTTTTTTTTTCTTTTTTTTATACTGTGTGTAAGTTAAAAAAATAAGAAAATGAAAATATTCCTATGATTTGTTTTATACTTATAGAATACAAGTTGTTTGAAATCAAGTGAAAATTAATTTCACTACAAAGGCATGGATACACTTCTCCAGAAAACATACTATCTATTCCTCTAGGAGGAGAATTCATTTACAGTCTTCATGGAATATGAATTGATGGTAATCCTAGAATTGGAGCGTGTATTTCCTTCCAGTGGACTTTCATTGATCCACATCCCAGATTCTTGGGATTAGAATAATGGGCTTTTGGAGTCAAGAAGAATCTTAGAGTCAAGAGTCACAAATGCTGGGCCTCCCTGGTGGCACAGGGGGTTAAGCCTCAGTCTATGAAGCAATCGCAGACACTGCAGAGCCAGTTCCATCCCCAGCCAGGGAGATTCCCACATGGCGCAGCAGACCTCTCCTGCCTCGCCCGCTGCTCCCCTCAGCAGTGTGTTTCAGTAATCTCGTCTGTTCTGCTCTGCACTCTGCCTCTGGTGAATTCTCTCACCCCTCACACCTCTGACCTGCACCCCAGCTCTTGTATACATAAATAAATAAATCTTTACAAAAAAAAAAGTCACAAATGCTAATTCGGGCCCTTTCCACACCCAGAGTGAACACTTTTTGTGAAAACAAATAACTCTGAGGAGGCTGACAGGAGCCAATCAGAAAAATTCCAGCTAAACTCCAGCTGGAGTAGATTCCCTGCTGGTCTTAACTTTTGGAGCTGAGGAGCACACTCAGGAGCACTGTCCTGGTCACTACCATCATTAGAATAAAAGCCCCTTTTTTTAATGTAATGGGGGAGAGGAAAATCACAGAAGTAAACTGGAAGGAAAACGATACAATTCCTTCTGAATTTAAGGACAGCACATTGAGGCATATGCCACCCCATGCCAACACCAATGGCTGCTTACTCATCCCTTCTCCAAGCTGTAGCCACAGGGCTCGTTCAAAGACAGAAATTTAGTCCTGTGCAAAACGGCAAAGACCAAAGGCTTCAAAAACTTCTCATTCACCTGGGATTCTCCAGTCATACTTAACAACTTTCCCTTGATTAAGGGAGCAAACTCTCAAAGGGCCTAGGGTGGTGGCTTCGAGTGACCTCCCTATTAGGCACACCTGATCTCCGACTCCTGCCCTTTCATGAGGTGCTTATTCTTCTGGAGCCACTTCACACAGCACTCTGCTGAAAAATAAGACTGGGTTGATGCCCCTCCCCTGTGCCCTGATACCAGCCTTTGCTCAACCACCAACCAGACAGCAAATGGCTTACATTCCTGTAGAATGTTCATCTCATCACCTAGCATACTGCTTAGAACTAAGGAGGACATGAGGACATCTTGGTTGAATGAGTCAATGAGTAAGTGATAGAATGAAATGAAAATGCCAGGGTAGCATCAGGTACATAAACCAATAAGCTGACAATGGACATTTTTAGGGTCATTTTATTGAACATAAAAATAAGAAGGAAAGGAAAGCTATACTTTTTCTAAACGTGGTGACATGATGCAAATAATTTTGTTCCTTGGGTTCAGATATGGTAAGATAGAGCTGTGAGAATCACATTTAAGACACAGGTAGTGAGTTGTCAGAATGGTATACCTCTGGAAAGTAAGTAAAATTTCCCTCTTGGACTTATTAGCTCCACTTCCTGGGGAGAATTTGGCTCTTCTGTAAGAATGCTTTTTTTTCCCCCAACCAGAGCAGAGTCTAATCAAGTGTGTGCTGTAGTAGTACACCAAGGGGCAGGGGAGCATGAAAGCCCCCCTATGGGTTCCTGGGCCATCTTACCACTGTGCAGTGACTTGGGCGCAGACCAGAACATGCTTCGTTAGAAGCACCTTTACAAAACTTATGAAGACAAATGCCCTTGCTGGAGGCTGAAGGTTAGAATCTGATGATCTTTTTTTAGGCACCCTGGGAACAGAAACTTAGGGAAAATATCAAGTCTCATAGTCATAGGGTTTAAAGTAAGAAAAAAATATCAGGTGATAATTTCTGCAGTTGCCCATTTGGGCTTCCAAGATTACTAGAGGGCCTCCCTGGTGGCGCAGTGGTTACGCGCTGCGCTGTGGAGCTGTGGGCAGCACGCGATGTGAGTTCAACGCCCGGCCGGGGAGAATCCCACATGGTGCGGCAGACCTCTCCTGCCTCCCGCTGCTCCCCTCAGCAGTGTATTTCTTTTTTTTTTTTTTTAATATATTTATTTTTGTTATTCGTATCTTTTACATTATTATGTATTCCCCATAAGTTACC
>PVIJ01000022.1:0-268127 GCA_004024925.1 Scalopus aquaticus | reverse complement strand
ATTTCTGATCTGCCTGTTCTGCTCCCCACTCTGTCTCTGGTGAACCCTCTCACCGCCCCACGCCTCTGGCCTGTACCCCGGCTTGTATGTATAAATAAAATCTTTAAAAAAAAAAAAAACAATTACTAGAATAATGTCATCCTAAGCATTCCAGTTAGCTAAGTCTTCTCGTGAGGACCAAAAGAGAAACCCAGACTCCTGGTCCAAAAAACGAAACTCAAGTGCCATTATTACAAGAAAAATCCTGGCAATGACACCAGAAATAATGGAGAAATTATTTGACTTTTAAGCACATACTACCTTTTTTTACCATGAAGTCAAATGACAAACACCTAAGAGGAGTGTTGTGGAAAACAGTCACTCTTCAGTGTTCTGAATTGTAAATTGTCCGGCTCTTCATTGTAAAGCGAGTCTTTACACCCTAAATCACAACCACGGATTAGCAGCTTGAATTGTTCTTCCCTCCCAACAGAATGATACTGAATGACAGCAAGACTTTGGAAGTCCAGTCTACCTGCTCACCCAAATTCATTTTTGAATTTTGTTTTTTTTTTTAACAATTAGTAAAACTAACACAAACACACATCGACACACACTTCCATCTTAGAGGAAAAGTCTTCTACTTCTGCCAAATTTCAGCTGGGAACAAATTTTTATGGCCAGCTAATAGACCGGCTGCAAACAGGGGTTGATAATAGAAACCCTCCCGAGCCCTTAACTACAGTGTTCATGGCTATAATAAAAAGAATTAATGCAGTCAATTTGTACTACTGTTCTCGGAACAAAAAACCCTATTTCAACCACCGTCTTTTCAAGAGCTGATTGGCAGCCCTGTCCATTTCCCCTCTGCTGTGCTGTCAGGCGTCTTCAACATGATAATGAGCCTGTCACCATATTCAAATAGCCCAGTGACAGCAAGTTTTGTGAGTGTGACGTCCACTGCAAAGGGTCTGTCAAAAAGCACCTTTCAGAAAATGAAAAGAGAATGCTTTCCTGATGATAAACCTAATTTCTCCATAGATAAAAGAGTGAGATTTTTCATCAGATTTTGTCAGTGTTGTGTTGCATTTATCTCTTCAAATGCTCCTGTTTTCTTTCTTTCCTTTTTTTTTTAAAGTATACATAAATTTAGATGTGTCAGTGATGGGGAAAATGATGATGAAATGAAACAGTTTCTGTTCTAGGAAGCCCAGTCCATCAGGTTACACACAGGAAAAAGGGAAATAAGAGGGGGGAAACTGATGTTCCTTCTATCACATTAAAAACTTGCCATGAAGAGGGGGAGCCGCCTAATAAAGTTCCAAATATGGAACTCCAATTTGAGGTGCTTCATTCACAGACGTCTACTGCCATCCCCCCAAACCCTCAGGAAGTTGCTCTTGTGGAACTATGTCTCCATACAGTCACTTCTTCCTTCTCAAGAGAATCAGAGAAGGTTCACAGCAGAGACCATGCTTTTATGATCTCAGGGCTACGGATGACCTTGGTTAACCGTGTTGGTTTGATGCATAGCAAGAAAATGTGTTTTCATACCATTTCGTCACATTAAAGATTTCTGTGAGTAACTAAGATGTTAAAAAGTATGATTGTTGAGGAGAAAAAGTTAGTTTTCTTTACTTACGAAGAATGCTTTTCTAAAAGATCCAACCAAGTTCTCTAGAGCACTGTTTATATTTAACTCTCTGATCCTCCACTCCAGCAATGTAGACAAAATTTCAGGTTATCTTTTCAGAAGGGCTGGATGGACATGTGTGTGTATGTGCATCTAAAATAAGTAGGCATGCACATTACATAGGCATATAAGACACACAGCCAGTAGATATTTATTATATCTGCATTCATATGGATATATGTGTATTGCACATTTATACGCATCTATTGCACATGTGTATTGCACATCTGTACACAGTGCCTACATACATAGCAATCCATTATATTATCATCTTTGAGGTACATGCCATGTTTTTATTAATTTTATTCTGCGAAGACATCTGAACAGAAATATAATACATATGGACATGTACCGCACATGCATATATAAAACACATACATACATGCACACAAACAGTGGCGGGAATGTCAAAGTGTCACTCTTCATGAGTGGCAGAAATTGAGATTTTCATAAAATTCACACACTTGTACTCATAGCAAAGTAGGAAGCACCCTGGCCTTGGTGGTAGAAGAGGTGCAAAGAGGTTTAGGGCGGGGAGCAGGAGCAGGAAGACCGAAGAGAGCAGTTATTGCCTCACTCCTAAGTGCACCGAACACCACCTGCAGTGATGGATGTGCAGGGACTTGCGAAGGCTTCCGAGAAGGCAAACCATTGTGGAAATTTAAATCCAATGCCTCCCTTATCTCCACTTCCATGACAATGAGAGAATCTTATATTTTAGAAAACACATACACTCTTCAATATGCTCCCAAATGCTTTAGTTCATGACCCGCCCTCTATTAAGTTATACCCGAGCATTTTTAAAAAGATATTACAAAACCTGTTTAACTCAAGTCTCAGTGCGCTGATTTAGCTGACAGCCCACTGACACAAGTCCTAGTTTTCAAGCAATGCTGCCCTGCCGTTCTTTTCTCTGATCTTATGGCAACTTTCGAATCTATAGGTGGTGCGACGCTTAGGAAATCCTTCCTTTTATTCCTCAAAAGTAGGTGGTCCCTAGAATCTCATTCTCTCAGTTTCAAGTAAATACAGTCCTGGTTATGTCTCATTCGGCTATGGTCTGAATATGCCAAAAGGGCCTATCAATTAAAGTGATAATTTCATGTATTTGTATACATAATATACCTGAAGCTGACAGCAATAGAGAGCGTTTTCCTACATAAAATTAATATAATTTGGTGCTGGGGGGAGGGGAATCTCAAACTTTGAAACAGAGGTATCCTATGTTTATCAGGATTAAAAAAAACATAAAAGAAAGGTGTTTTGTTTTTTTAAAAGCATGATTTATTTGCACTAGGTAACAACTAATGAAACTGAAATTTTTGAAAGGTTCCTAGTTTTTGTTTTTTTGTTTTTTTATTTCCAGGGTAAGAAAAGAAAGTAAAGGGGAAAGAGTAGTAGCTAATGGAGGGAAACGGGGGCCTCCCCAATATGTGTACATGCCACCCCCCAAAAAGATAAAAGTAACTAATTAAGGGTCAGCAATAATTTGACTGATTTTAAGTTTGTCAGCTGGAGGGAACTATTACAAGCCACATAAGCAGAGCTGTAGAGAGCTAGCTTTTCAGCAATACCCTGTTCCTTTGCCTAAATGTTTAAACCATTGATTTATATGGGATTTAAAAAAATGAAATCATCACAAACGAAGCTATCCCCAACATACAAAGCCAATTCCCGAATCTTGAAGACTTTCATTGTCTCTGAAAGTCATTGTCACCACCCTAATCCCCTCATTAAAGCTAAGGAAATGCTGGGATGGCATTAAAATGAATGCAAACCATTTGCAGCAATCTCCTGCTCACACCACCTCCAAATGAAGGCAGGCACATTGCATAATCCAGGCAGCAAGAGCTCCTGACAGGTGGATGATTTATGCTCATAGTCAGAAGAATCGGAGAGCCTGCGGAGGAGACAGCAGGAGCAAGGCGGTGGCGAGACAGATGCTCTCAGTGGGCTTGCAGGGGCTGGCAGGCTCCAGCTAGTTCAGGTGCAACCTGGACACTTGAAGTGCTGAACTTCTAGTGCCCGGATTCCAATACTGGGATGTGCCACTTGCAATATTATATGCCACGTACACAGTGAATACACTGTCAATGCCAGGCAAGCACTGTATCCGTGGAGCACACATTCCTCACCCACCTAGATGTCATGGATGCCTGCCCTGGCCCCAGGCGCAAGGGGCCCTGTTTCTGTTCCCTAAGTATGAAGATACAGATGCAAATATTATGTAGAGTGAGGATCTTTGGTGCTGCAAATATTTAGCCCAGGTAGGGTAAGTGGAGAGTGACAAGGTTTCCTAACAATTGGATCGATGTTAAAGATTGCACTGTGGGATTAGGAGAAACACACCTCAGCAGAAAACCGACATCCCTGTCAATTATATTAATTATTTTTCAGATACATGACATGCTCTCATGACATTTTATTTGGAGAAGGCGTTTGAATCTTTGAGAGGAAAATTAGTAAGAGAGAGAGATGAAAGGAAGGATCCCTAAAGGAATGAAACTGCTTTGAAATCAATCTTTAAAAGAGTTTTTCAGAATTTCTCTCAATAGCCCCAAACAATAACAATCTGGTCAAGATTATGGTATTGGTGGAGAGGGGAGATAAACCTAATTACAGCTATTGATGACAAATTACTGCTATTGGGATCTCTAGCAGAACCTATCAGCCAGCATTTGACTGGTCAGCAGTGAAACACCAGTGGGCAGAGAAATTCACTCCACTGAGTGTGTAGCAGAATGTAAGAGGGTGGTCCTCAGGAAAGGGGAGTGTCCCAGGTTCCCTGGCCCACCCAAGAGAGGGCAGAGCTGAGCAGGAGAGATAAGAAGTTGGAGGAGAGAGAAAAAAAAAAGAAGGAAGGAAGCAGGATGGAGGCCAGAAGAAGCGCAAGGAGCAGAGACATGCGGGGAAGCGGCATGGCCCGGACTGTTTGAAACAGATGTGGGCGAGAGACTCGTGGGGAGGGGACTATGGCACGTTCATCTGGATTTTGATTTTGCTCTTTTCCTCAGAGATGTGCCTGGCTGTTTCTGCCCCTTTTCTATGGGTCCCTGCTGAAAGGTGTTTTAGACTTGCGCCAGGCTTTCGGGCCTTGCCTTGGGCCAGTCCCATTTGGGTGGACTTTTACACACTTACCCACGAGGTGATGGGTAACTTTGGGTGCTTAGTTTAGAAACTGTATTCTTTGTCTTTTCTGTATTATCACACTAATTGTATTAAAGGTTTTTTTGCACTTAAGGTCTTATATGTTTTGTCCTGATGCGGTGGGTGGCAGAACCTATTTAGAACGGGCAGGTTTGGCGTTTCTAAGGGTGCCCCTCTCCCTGCCCTGTAACAAGAACTGCATAGATCACTGTTATCCTGCTCAGCACAGTATCTGAAGCACAAAGCTTCATGCATCCTTGAAAGGGATGCGTATCCGAATGTACAAGTTTCAGGATATCTTGGAAGAATGTGAATTTACTTTCAACTCCAGATACTGAAGGGTCAAAGGTAGACCTGCCAATGAGAATTAAAGACACAAGTATCCTTTTAATTAGATAACAGGATTCAAAGGCTTGTAAATTCCCAAGAAGCCAAGTTGCAAGGCAATAGTTGCAGTGCTCTCCTGGGGGAGGAAAGAGGTGGGCAGTGGGCTCTTCTCAGCTCTGCAGCCCTAAAAGAGAAATATTTTAAAGAAAAAAATGGAATACATTGTAAGTCATTCAAAATGCCGCCAGACTTGACCGTTCCTCCCAGGAGAAAAAACTCAAACAATTTGAAGTCTTCACAAACCGCATCTAAATCCTTTTTCGAACGTCATTAAGCTCCACTGCTTAAAAATGCTTCATAGCAAGTACTTTAATTAGAGATGAGTCAGTGCAGCTTTGGTTCTACTGACTGATGTTCACCAAGTAGCCAGAAGGCCAGGAGTAGGGGACAGTGCCTTACTACCTAGTAAAGGGACAAATGGGGGCTGACACCTCTCTTCCTTCCCTAAAGGGAAATCTGTTGGGTTGGTGGGAAAGAGAGAGAGATTCAAACAGCATTCCATCGGTATATCATCAGATATACAGAAAAAGAACAAAAAAATGTGTTAAAGCAAGTTTTAAGAGGAGAACTGAGTCATTGGTATGCTGTCAGCCTATTTTTCCTTTTGTGTTTCTCCTCCTCACTCTCCTCCCTGCTTTTCTCTTTGTTTCCTCTTTCTTTCAGGCCAAGCCTTCCAAGTTCTAAACTTTGGGGCTGAAACCTTTCCTTGAGATCTGCAGACACAAAACCAGCATTGAAATGCAGAGCTACCCTTTACCTGAAGCTCTGAAATTGCCCCTGGGGTGAGGTGGAGTAGGGGGAGGAGAAGGAGGGCAGAAGGGAGAACAACTGCCCTGCAGCAGGGACAAGGTACTATCTACTTCTTGGGCTGGGAGAACAGGCTTTGAGGCACAACTGAAGAAGATGAGGAAAGAAAGGACAGGTTCCAGGTGACCTGCAACTTGAAATCAAAGTTGTTTAGAGACTTACAAAAAAAAAAAAATGCAAAGGTAATGATTTTTAAGGAACAACGTAGTTGCAGAGTGTTCTAGGGAAGGTAAAAGGGAAGGTAAAACTCAGATGTTTTATTCTGAAAAGCTGGAGATGAAGGATCACGGAAGCATGATGCAAGTTACAGTGGACGGCACAGACTGCACCTTGGACAAAGTCAGCCACGATCCAGATGAGCAGCGAGAGCATGGCTTCAAGGTCATGTGTTTCTGGTCCATGACAGACTTTCCTGCTGTCCCCCCACAACCCACTGAGGGGTGTCTGTGATTCTGGCAGGTTCTGCTGACCCTGCCTGTCACCTTCCGATCTTGTGTGCAGAGGAAAGGGTCCAGGGCTGGAGTCACACAGAGCATTACTGGGGACCTCTGACCCCAGTGAGTTGGGGAGCGCAGCAGTGTAAAGACAGCCCAGACCTGCTGTGAACACAGCACTCCGTCATTCTGGGGGGAAAAAAAACTCCAGAAAGATGACATTATGAGACCAAGCAGAACTCATCAGTTTTTGGTTTAGCTAGACAGCATCCTAAACACTCAGACAATAAAAAAATTGTGACGACGATAATCAATAGCCAACGTTTACCAAGAACTTGTGCTTGTCACACATGGTGCTAAATATTTCAAATACATCATTTTCTTTTGTCCTCCCTGCAAGCCCTGTAGGGTAGGAATTATTATCATACCACTGTTACAGTGCTGAAGCAACTGAGATTGGAGACATTTAGAGCTTGCTAGTAACTGGCAACTGAAAAGCCACTTGAACTGTGTACAACCAATTCTATGATCTTATAATATGTTATGTAAAATGATGCATCTATGATACAATTCCAAAGGTATTACCTTCATTTTGCAAAGATACCAAGTCCACACCTTTGTAAGATACTGGATATCTGCTTGAAAGTAAACTAAGGATTCAGGATTTCTCCTTTACTCCCCTCAGCTCTGAAATTGTTTAACATATCTAGTCATGAAGAAAAATGAAAGTAAAAATAAAGAATAAGAATAAGGTGTAGGTGCCAGAGCACATCACGTTAGAAGACTTTTTATCAGTGATCTCACTCACGGTGATGGAGAGGAGACGGTCGTGAAGGCCCTGCCACTAACCTCTGCTTCCCTGGCCCATTAGCTGTTTTCCGATGTGCAAATGATTCTGGTCTCCCAGGACTGTTTAAGAGTTCAGCTGACTACAGCATTGTCTCCTTCTGCCTTCCCAGTTAAAATCAATGCATTAACGGAGGCCGCTAGTCAGATTCTGTAACTGCAAGTTAAGTAAGAAAGGTGAGGAAGGGAAGAATTCCTAGCTTTATAAGCTTGGGAACTTTCAAAGAGGTCAGTTCCCGAGTGACATGAAAAGAGAAGTAGAATTACATGTAAAAGCTGGAGGATTTTTGTACATTTCTACCTTAACAAAACTTCTGCTGGATTTTCTCTGCCCGAGCACATAACCAAATAATTAAAGATCTGCAATATAACCAGGGGATTTTCTAACATTTCTTAGGCACACAGGGTTTGAACTGAATTTCTGTTCCGTTTACTTTGTCACCATTAGCCAAGATCTATTCTTCTGTACTGTCCCCTCCAGATCCTAATTAATGACTTCTGGGGAGACCCAAAGACATATACGGAATCAGTGAGAAATACATTTGTTCACAGACCACATATTTGGACCTGTTGACTGCCAAACATGTAAGTGATGCTACAAAGGGAAAATGAGATCATCACACAATGACTCTCGGGAACACAGTGCACTGGCAGTCCCTTCGGCTGAACAATAGCCGGGCTGCTCTCCGTGGAAGGGGTACAGTTCTGAAAGCGGAGCTGCTCCAGTATGACTCAAACCACTTCTAAGAAAAGGCAGAAATACTCTACAATGAAATTTTAGGAAATGATACAGTGGTCCTATGGAGAACAATATTCACAGACATCAGAAAATGTTCTTGTTACTGCATAGCCCTCTTGTTTTAGAGTGTATACAACAAGGAGTAAGTCTGGAATTATAACAGCTCTGGCTCTAAAACTATTCCCTAAAATACAGGTCACTCTGCGCACAAAAGGAAGTAATGGCAGAGTCCAAAAGTTTCGATGTGACAGAAATAATATTTTACCTCTTGACACTCAGGTCAGATTAATTAACTAAGAAGAAAACCAGAGAACTCATTTTAAGTGTTAGCAGGGCATGCAGACCCAGAGTCAAGGAATCAAACTGAATTCTGAATTGACCACTGGCTCACTGTCTGATCTCAGGCAAGTATGTCTATAAGTTATTAAAATAGATCTTAGTTTTTTTTTTTTCATATTTATATTCACTAACATTAAATGTCCATGGAGAAAGCAGGAAAAACAGTGTCATTTTTTTTTTTCTCTTGACTCAGGATACCTATGGTTATATTGTCAGGATATTCATATAAATACAGTACAACATGACTTCTGAAATACAGTCCTGCAACATTCCCTCACACAGAAAGGGAAATGCAGAAATAATTGACATATGAGGATAGTCTGATTTTTTTTCTGAAATCATTATTTATGACAAAATCATTGCTGCACTCAAAATTTAAAAATGTAACTGGGACCTTATGAAGGAAGTTAAAAAAATAAAGAAAAAGTCATTTTTTTTTAAATTGAGCACCTATGTGAGGACTATTATGTTGGTGTCATGGAGGATGGTAATAGAAATAAAGAACTTATTCTAAAGTTGTTTATAGTTTGCTCCAGGAGACATACTAAGTGACTGATGGAATAGGAAAACTAACCATTACACAATAGTATCTGAGTTCTTGTAGTTGACCAAGCACTGTGTCCGAATATTACATGTATTGTCTCCTTTAAGCTCCAAAACAAATCCTCTGATGCAGCTAAAACTACCATCTCCATTTTACAGATAAGGCTAAAAGGGGAAAGTACTTGCTAGAGATAACCAGCTAGGAAGTAGGGCCTTTTGCTTTGAGCCCACATTCTATTTCTGCACTGTCCAATATGCCAGCCACTAGCCCAGAAAGGTGATTTAATCTAATTAAAATTAAATGAAAAATTCAATTTTTTAGTTGTATTAGACATGTTTCAGGTATCCAATCAATAGCCACAGACTCCATCTGTTCCCAGAAACTGAACATTTTGTCATTAAACTCTACTTTCCTCTTGGAGACCATGAAGCTAAAATGCTAAACTGTATGTATAAATGCAGTAAAAGCCAGGGAGTAAGTCATCAGGTTTATGAAGGATCATAAACTCCATGAGGGCAGAAGCTTATCTTTCATATCTGCTTTCATCCTTGGCTCTTGATAAAGTGAGTGCTAAGGACCTATGCCTCAAAAAAGGTTCATTCAATCTTTTGAATGGACAAAGGATGGGTAAATGAAAGTCTGGAGATGGCCTTGACCAATATGTATCATTGGGAACTATAAGTAGCTAGGAAGCAGCTCCAGGAGTAATAACCTGACTCCAGTGCTACATATTATAAAGAGCAGCGTGTATTTCTGGGATAGCAGATAGAAATATTTACACAGATTAGAACATAAGGCAAAATCTAGTTTCCCTCCAAATATTTCCACATTATTCATGAATTGATAATAACCTAAGACTGACTAAGGTCAGCGTAATTGCTATTTAATTGGCTTCAAATATACTAATGATTATGATAATGTTGATTCTGAAGAGACTTAATAGGCGTGGAGATAAATGCCTAAGAGAGCAGAGAGGTGAATCCCTGGGAGGTGGGGGTAGGGAGGGGTAATTATGGAGGTCACAAGCTTGGTAATCACCAAATGGCAACTCAGTAGTGTTAAGAAGAAATTCTGGGCCTAGAGGAAACTATTGGAATAAAAGAAAGAAGGAAAAACGGGGAGGGGAAATGAGGAAGAGGAGGGAGCCATGTGCTCCCAAGAATTATGTATTAGGGAGAATTTTAGTTGGGACAGTTAATTGGACAGTTCTGGAAGAAACCACTAAATAAAGGCTCAGGTGGCCTCAGAGAAAACATGTGTAGCTGAGAACTGAGAGGCAGCCTAGGAAATGGTCTTGACTTCCTGGAACTGGGAAGCGGAACTGGAAGTTGGTGAACAACTAAGTAGAAACATATGCTAAGTTAAAGCAGGCAGTGGAAAGTATCTTACTTTTTTACATAGTCTACAGCCTAACCTCCCCTTATTCCTAAAACACCTAAAAACTTTAGTCAAATAATCTAGGCATCTTAAGACTATGGCCATACGACCCTGTAGAAAAGATTTAATATATGAAAATGTCATCTTTGAGAAAAAAAGGAAGGGTATTAGGATCCTAGAGATCCACAACCTTTAGAGAGGCAGGGTAAACAAAGGCCAGTTGTTCAGAAGCCCTCCCTAGGGTTTTTCCCACCGGTCCCAGCTGATCACAGACAGCCATCTGTAAAAGCAAAGGTCCTCCATTTGGGACTTTCAAAACAGTAGAAATCCTAACACTCCTGGCAAACATCTCAATACTGCTTGCTGCTTCCCAAACCATTTCCCCATTACTCTCTGTCCATAGTATAATTCAGAGTCATGTCAAGTTTAAAAAGCCTGGGAGTTGAAGTCAGGAAGAAGAAATGATGTAGATAATCCATCAGCTGCAGCCCCTCCCACCTGAGGGTTGGTCGCTGCAGTGCCGGGGCCGTGCAGTCTGCCTGGGTCCGGCTGAGGGGGAGTGGTCAGACCCTGATATTTGTTCTAGTGGCGACGAAGCCACCCTGGCTCTCACACAGCACAATCTGCCATTCACTGAAGTCTGGTTTGCCAGGAAGCCCAAGGATGGACTCCCCACCAGTACCATCAGGCTCAGGGAATTTGGCTAGCACTGGGTACCTCAGACTTCTGCCAGCTAATTGGCTTTGGGGAAGCCGCTGACCTACTCTCCACTGAGTGGCTTTTGTGAACCTGGAACCCAGCCTGCCTCTCATCATTGATCAACCTTGGCCAAGCCAGCTGGCTGGTTCCTTTGCAGACAGCTTGCCTTAGGGAAGCTGGTTGGTGGCTCTACAACCTACTAAGAGAGAGAGAGCGAGAGAGAGAGAGAGAGAGAGAGAGAATTGCAGAACAATCTCAATAAATGGCCAGTGCTCACTTTCATCTGAGGGAGACTTAGGAATGAACAAAAGCCTGAGGAGGAGGACTTGGCATAGGACTAATAAGAAACATAACAAACAAGGTAGGCATGGTGTGCAAATGAAATAAAACCAGGAAACACTTCATTGAAGGGACCTTCTGCAAAGGTATACCAGAAGCCCTTCACACTAAATTAAAGCATAAACATCCATGTCAATGCATATGTATACATAGGGGAAAAGGAATAAATTCTGCAGTCTGGAGACCAGTGTGAGAAAAGACCACCTCACAGAGTTCTCTAAATAAGAGCTGTCCCACCCTGCTGCCTCACCATTTCCAGTGCAGGCTCTGGACTTCCAGTGTGAGAGCAAATATGGAAGCAGGTTTGTCCACCTTGGGGTGAAATCCATCAAGGGTTTTTTTTTTTGTAATCAAAAAAAAAAAAATTTCCATAATACACAGATTCTGGTTTCCTATTTCATGTTCACAAAGGGAATGATGAACAGGGATAATCAGATAATCAGATAAAGGTCAGTTTTAATAACATTCCAATTAAAACATGAGGAAAGAAGTTAAAAGAACTATTTCTCACAACTGCAATCCTCCTCTCTATCTTTTCTAACACAAATGCAGGGAATGTAGATTTATTTAGTTCAAATCACTCTTGGTGCTGCATTTGGTAAATTCACATGAGAGATTCTATTTGCTTCATTTCTAATGTAATTGTTATTTTTGAATAATAGAGAAGTATACAATCATTCCAGAGAACTTAAGTTCACAGGCAATATGTGATAGGCTGGGACCCACATGTATTATATGCAGAATTGTGGGCAAATCTTTAAAACAATTAAAACTTGGGTTTTTCCACATATATAGAAAGGGTAAGCTGACAATACCCCAGTGATACGGTGAGGCCCTTTCTTTGAAACAACTGAGGCACATGAATTAAATTCACTTTTCTCAACAAAGGCAACATTTATAAGGAATTTGGTTCTGAAGCTCATTTTCTAAACAATCTGAAGCCAGAGAGTAAAACTATGCCATAAGGCAAATGATCCTCTATGTCCCAACTTGGATTTAAATAAGATGTCACACACTGTATGACCCAAACCCAGACCCCTGAAACAGGGTTCCCAGGAATCTAACAATTTGAGTGTTTCTGATAATTATGCATGCAGTGTATAACTGTCAAGTCATTTCAGTTTACTTTGGGACCTCAAGGATCTCAGAGTAGCACATCACCATAAAAGATATTCTGACCTAAGCCCCACTTGAGACTTGAACTTGTTCCCTACATCCCTCACCAGTGATGGGAAACTTGCTTTGACACAGTTCTTTCTATTTCTGGACACTAAGTGATGAACTCAAAGCAATGAAGTGAACCCTGTTTTGTGTTGTTTTTTTTTAAATAGTTTACTTAAGTAATCTTGCTAAAGCTCGGTATCTCGCAATACCCACAGCTTCTGAAGAATCCCAAGCTAAATATATATTTGAATATGTTTACAGTTCACAAAGAAAACCCACATTCAGCCAATAGAGAACACTGGCAGTGGACACAATATCTGCTACACAACCCAGACCCTGTCTCGCATTGGGAGAACTTTTGCCAGTGATGAATCTCTCTAAGCTTCTACTTCCTCAGTGTAATGGGGAAAAACTCACCTCTAGAGAGACACTGCGAAGAATTACAGAAAAATAAAAATCTCACTAAAGCACAGAGCACACAGCCTAATGTGTACTAACCTCTCAAGAAGATGTGTTATTGCTCTTACCTTCAAAATCTTTGCTACTTGTTCTGAGACAGATTATTTGAGTTTCACATCAGCAAAGCATAACCAAAAAAAAAAAAAAATCACCATCTGGTAATGCAGTACCTATACATGAAATAACTTTTTGTGGTACCTTAAATATATTCCCCAGTGGCTTCATGTCAAGACAAAGCTCACAAAGAAGGTGCTCTTGGCTACTGCTTATATTATAAGTTGGGAGTTTTGTTTAATACTCTGCATTAATGAGGTAGCTTCTTAGGATAACATTACAACAGAGAGTGCAAGAAATACCAGGGAGGTCAGTGCAGCTCTATTAACTGTCATCTAACACAGAAATATTTTCCCTGAATACCATTAAAGCTTTCTCCTTTTCTTTGTTCTGCTTTTTGAAGGCAGTAGGAACCCAAATTTTCCTACCAATAATTTCTGTTTTCGACTTGGCGGCATAATGATATTAGACTTGAGGAAAAAAAAATTCACCTTGGCCATGTCTTCTTCGGAGGTTTTTACAAAAGATATTTTGTGAGGATAAATTGCACTAAGCAGGTTCTTTAAGTAAGCAGAAACAAAACTGCGGGTTACTAACTGACCTGAGAAGCTCCGTACTTTTTTAAAGAGAATCTACTTGGAAAATGCTATTCCCTTTAAATGAACATTTTATTAAAATAGAAGATAGGAAACAGAAGGGTAATTAGACAAGTAAGTTGCTCTTTGCTACTCCTGCTGATAGGGTAAACCCAGAAGACTCCCTGAGTTCCCAGTGCCATCTATAAATCAAGACACAAGCTGTGGTTGCAGAAAAAAACAGTTCTGAGATAATTTTTCTTTGTATCCTGGGGGCTCAAGACAACTGATTGGAGAGAGGCACTGGCAGCTAAAATGAATAAATATATAATCTATGCTGTGTGTCCCATCTCTGGGTACACGTACACATGCATGCACATGCCTGCAATGTCTTCTCTAAATTGGAATGGAAAAGCAGGCAAGTATACCCTACAAAATGTGATGACATAATTCAGAATAAATAGGGTCCTTCGACAAAGAGCTTGCTACTGTGGAAGATGATGAGTTACTATCACCTCTACTATCTCATTTTGTCCACACAAAGATTTCTTGAACATTAGGTCAGTCCTGATAATCCATGAGTAAGAGCAAAAGATGGGGGTCTGTGTCCTACAGAGACTGACCATGCTTGAAGGACTTAAGCAGGGCATGGGTGACAGGACATTTTCATGGCTCTAGAGATCTACCGAGGAATAAAAATAAAAGATCGTTCTAGAACCTCATACTGTTCTGCACCATGCCTTAAACCCTGACACGGAATGTCTTCTCCATCTCACATCAGCTTAGTGCCTGCTCAGCTACTCTGTAAAGACTTTCCTGGACCAAACCTCACCATCATCTCTATCTTTCCTGGCCTCATCAAACCCCAGGTGAGAGCCTGGTTTCCTGAGACCCAGAATCCTTAGAAGAGTCCCCCTCTTAGGTTGTCACTTTAGGGGATTCGTAAGGGATGCAAATTTAAGTGACAACCTTATGTCCCCCCCACCCCATTACAAACCCCCTAAGTGCTACTGCTCCCTGGGAGCAACAGGACTCTTCCCCATTTCCTCCAGCTCTGAATGAGTACTTTCTGCAACTTCCGGCCTGCTGTGCTAAGCTGATGGGCAACTCATCCAAGGCTGGCCAGAAAGCTCTTTTATTTGGTAAGGCTAGAGCACAGAAATACAGAAATTTCAACAGAAATACAGGATGGGCCTGGGACTATGACTAACCCCCCCACCCCACTTTGTGATACCATCTCCACTTTGTGTGCAGTGGGAACTTGGGTAAGTCACTCTCACAATCTTGGACACTTTACCGAATGAATGAGAATTTGACACCCAGGTTCCTATTTTTCTTGACTGGGTGAGTTTTTAAGGTGATAATGATACTTTAATGTCCTATGCCCTTTCCACACTCATGGGGACTAATTCTCAGCTTTGCTGTGGCTTTATCCTGAACAGCAGGACTCAAATCCATCATATCCTATGAACTGACTACCTGGAATCATCATGCTTGTATTTTTTTGACTTTTAGTAACTGGAGGAAAATACTGAGGTCCTCTGTAATAGAAATTTACTTGAAAGATGTCAAATCAAATATGGAAAGCAAATGTTATTAATAAAACCACATTTTTGTGGTTATTAACTATGCTATTTGTTTTGTTTTAGTGATTCATTTTTCTCCCACACGGAATATTTAGAAGACGTTTAAAATTATATAAACTCTCTCTTCTCCATTTACGTCAATATTTTTATTTTAAAAACATAACAACAACACTTCAGATAAATCTGACTGGTAGCAATGCAGCAATTTGTGATGCAATTTCAGATGCCCACAGAAATAAAACTCCACTGACTATACTTCGACATTCTAACAAGAGATAGCGGGCAGTGCGAGGAAGCGAAAATATATAAGACTTAACTTCCTTAGAAAAAACAAACCCTGGGGATCTGACTGCAGAACTGAGGTTATCAGAGAGGGAGGGGCCCAATGGACTGTGTGCTGGAGGGCGGACTATGGGTGCCTGGGTGGGCATGGTGCGCTCACATACATTTGAAGAGAGGTGATCATGTACCCCCAAAACATGCATAGTGCTGTAAACCAATGTTGCTGCAATTAAAAAAAAAAAGAACTACAAAAAGATAACTTTTTTTTAAGATTTTACTTCCTAAGATAAATTTTTCATTTGTTTCTTCACTTCTTGCTTCTGTTAACTTTGACAAAAATAGCATAATACCGCTCTTCTAGAAAGATGGAAAGCACCCAAAGAGTTACTCAGTTAAGACAAAAGTTACAACACAGCACTATGTCCATCAAATCCCAGTTCTTACTGTATTTCTGATCTTAAGGACACAGTGCTCTTCATCATCATCCCTGCAGGTGTTTCTGTCTCCTTACTGGCATAGTGCTCCCATAGATGCTGTATCATTTTCAAATAAAACTTTTAGAATTTTAGAATATAAAGGATGAGAGGGAATATCATCTGCTTTCCTCCACGTAGGAAATAGAAACAGAGTTGAATGCCCGTGCCCCAAATCACAACGTTACGTTGTGGAAAATCACACTTAGAAAATACAGCACACTCTCTTGCCAGGAGAAGCTCCGATAATGTTTACTGAGGTGTGCTAAATTTTATCTCCATCCTCTGACTATTTTCCCCATTATGCACTGATATTAAAATTTCCTCAGTAAAACTTAATGTACCTATGAGTTAGTGGAATTCTTAGATTTCTTCTTACACATTTAAACATGTATGTGGTTAGTCTATTTTCATTAGGAGAGAAAGGAGCAGATTCTCTTTTCTGAATCCAAACCAACAACTAAAAGCATTCTTCATCCTAATGCTGTTGGTAAAACTTTCAGTTGGTTTCAAATTCCATTTTCCCCCTTTCTATACAGTTGGTATTCATTGCTTGACCTAAGGTTAGATATTAAATACAAAATTTCTAAATTTGTAAAATTTCTGAGCAAATTATCACCTACTGATGTGCTTCTATAAAAGTTTGGAAAGGACCCCTGAAACCACTGACACTGGCCAAGGATAACCAATTTTACATGAATGTGGACTAGTCCAGCAGGTCCCCAGAGCACATGCTATCCAGATTCTATAGTTCAGTGTTTCTCAATAACCACAGGCCAGACTCCGCCTGGACATCCATTCCTTTGCTTTTCACAAAGACCTTGCAAGGCAACTTCTATCCTCAATCCCAAATTTACAAATAAGTAAGTTGAAGCAATTGAGTCTTGGGGGTTATAAACTCAGCTCAGGTCCAGGAGGTAGAGCCAGACTTGAATCCATGTACACTGGACCTAAAAGCTTTACCCTACTGTCTCCAGCAACTATAGCTACTATTTTTTTTAATATATATTTTTATTGTTATTTATGTCTTTTACATTTTGTATTCCCCTTGGGTAGCCCACCACCAATTCACCCGTGATCCATCTCCATGGTCCCTTGTGTTCTTTTCTTTTTTTTTTTAATATAATATATATTTTTGTTGTTATTTGTGTCTTTTACATTTTGCATTCCCCTTGGGTAGCCCCCCACCAATTCACCCCTGATCCATCTCCATGGTCCCTTGCGTTCTTTTCTATTCCATCAACTATAGCTACTATTAAGCTGGCCCTTACTCCTGGCCACATGATGGATCAAGGGCCAACCTATAGAATCTCATTCGATATTCACAACCCTTGATTTGAAAATACTATTATTGCCAACACCATTTTAAAGGTGATAAAAACACATTTTTTACAAGGCATGAAATGACTAAACTGTCTTCCATGTTGCCTTGCTTCACACATGTTGCCTTGATTCATGCACATGTTGACATGGGGGCTGGCCAGGCTGGGGAACAGAATGTTCTGCATCACTATGGACTCTTGTTCTAGCTGCAAGAGTCAAGGAAAAATATTTGAGTTGCCAAGCTGAAGCCCATCATGTCCATAATCGGCCAGAAGCTTCTCAGTCCTTTGGTCAGTAAATGCCATACCTAAATGAAATAATTATTGCTTTCATAAACTGTCTCTGTTTGCCACTGACAAAGAGAAAATGGAACCAGTGTGTCTCGCAATAACCTTTAAATAACCAAGGCGAGAGATCAAAATAAAAATAAATCTTGACCTGATTTATAGGTTCACTTTGATTAGTTCTTGTTTTTTCCTTCAAATAAGTAATACCTGAAAAAAATGAAAAAGGGATGTAGGGAGCAGATATCCTGTAACAGATAGGTTTCCTCTGACAAACAGTGCTGTATAATGTCTGGACAGGAACACCAACCCATCCTTCCTTTGGTTCAGCAGCCAAGTTGAGCCCAGAAAAGGAGCAGGGGATTTCACCATGCAAACTAGTGCCACCCCTTTGCTTTGCACAAATTATCATCTTTTAAACTGTACTTCTTGAAGTTTTGTTATATTGTATTATTTTGTTGTTTGCGCCACACAATTGCTTCTTGGCTTCGACTAGTAATTTTTTTTTCCAAAATTCTTATGTTAAAATAAAACCTAGCCCACCCAGATATAATTCTGGTGCCAATGAGAAGTTGTATCTGAAAAAGATCCAATTATGTACAATGTGATGCATCTTCGTTTACCAACTAAGTCATCCCTTCTCTTTTAGACACCCACATTATTAGTAGACATGCCAATCAATAAAATTAAGGATTACTATTTATAAAAGCGTGAAAGTCTCATTTTTCTATAAACCATGCTTTTAATGAAAAATTTTTCGTTTCCCTCGGGCAGCACTTTATCTAAGACGCATTTGGCTAGTTGAATAAAAATACCTGTTAAAGGGAAGAGGCTCCCATCAAAGCTGTTGAAATCTGATTTCATTTCAGATTCCAGAACTAATGTTGTTTTTTGTTTAAATAGATTTTGTCTGTCAATTTCCAGACCTGCTGTGCCATCAGCCTGTATGGACTGCTGTGGTCAACCCGGGGGTTGTAGCGGCAAATTTTATTATGGACTTGTAATTGAATTGAACAGGTTTACATTTGAATAGATTTACTACATCATGATCTCTGACATAGTGCACGGGACTGAAATCCCTCTCCATCCATAAAGATACATTTTAGACGGTATCATTCTCTCCAGGCTGAGAAGGCAAGACTTGAGCCAAGGAGATGGCGAAACATAATGATGCATTTATATGCAGGATGTAATGCAATATTTCACTGCAGTTTTTATGTACAAAAGAAAGCGAATATTCCATATTTACTCACAACTACCCCATCCTTTCTATTTGGAGGGGAGGAACTTAGAGGGCTGGTATTTTTCCATCTAAGTGGGTGTAAGGAAGCAAAGGAAAATAAATTATTATTTTAGTATATCAGCCACAACAGCAATTCCCTTGAAAACAGACCCTCAAAGGCTTGATAAGGGCAACTGAAGAGGTGTGAATTATAGATAAGCACCGTCCCATTTACTTTCACCAACAATGTTTAATTAAACAGTTCACACCACTTCAGTCACCCTAACCACCCTTCCAGATTGGTATTGCTTGAAAACCACAGTGGGGAACATTTTTTAGGGGAAATGTTTTGTCTACTTCCTCCTTAAACCTGAAGGGCAAATAGTTGAGTAGAGATTAGCAGTAAAAGCAAATTAATCAAAAAAATTGTATCTACCCGGAAATGGAGACATATTTCCACAAACATTAGTTTTTGAAAATAAAGTCCAAACCTAGGATACGCAAATTTAAAATGTTAACCGATAGGTTATTTTACAACATTAGAAAAAGGATTTGCCATTTAAAAACCATGATTACTCAACTTTCAACTTTTTTTTTTCTGGGATAGAAGCTTTTTTATTTATGATTATTATATTTTCATATGTGACCTAAAACTATTTTATTTGGTTATTGAGACAAACTGGTTTATAACAATGTGTGTGATACAAAGGCATAGGACTACACCTCTTCAGATGGGTGTCAGCACACCACACCTACCACCAAGGCACCCTCAGCCTTGCACCAAAATCCCTTGTGGCCACTCCCTACTTTGTTTTCCTTCAATCCTCCTCCCTACTTCATAGCCTCAATTTCATAGTCAAATTTCTCGGGTTTATTATAGGTTTGGTTTTGTCTGAACTTTATTTTGTTTCACTATATCCCATATATAAATGAAACCACCTAAAAGTCTCTTTCTGACTTATTTCACTTAATATTATCTCTTCTAGTGCCACCCATGCTGTCAGAAATGGCATTACTTCATTTTTCATAGCCAAGTAATATTCCATCGTGTATATATAACACATTTTTCTAATCCACTCTTCTGTCCTAAGACACTTAACTTGCTTCCATAACTTGGCTATTGTAAATAGTGCTGGAGTAAACACAGGAGTGCCTATGTCTCTTAAAACTAGTGTTTTTGCAGTCTTTAGATGGGTGCTTAGGAGTGGGAGTTGTGGAACATATGGCGGATCTACTTTTAATATTTTGAGAACATACTATTTGCTATAGGAGCTGGACAGGTCCACCTTCCCATCAACAGTTTAGGAGAGTTCCTTTTTCTCTATAGTCTTGAGGTAGAATCTCACTGTGGTTTTGATTTGCATTTCCCAATTCTTAATTAAGCTTTCTGAATGTGCATAAGTTAAGTCTGAATATCCACAGCTTCAACTAAGGAACATCATAAATATAATTAAGACAAAAAATGATTATCAATAACCTAAATTCTAAAATATGTGTCACTAAGGGATAGAAGTTTAAGGCAATTACTAAGATAGTTTTCCCATCATAAATAAAGGAAAACTCATCTTCATGCAGATTGGGTACTTAGTACTGGATTAGATTCATGTTTTCTTTGGCCAAAACTGCCCTTTTGGCATTTTTCGTGTAACCTTCTCTACCAAGAGCAATCATCTGTGCAGTCTAGAATAGTCCCTGGTATCTGAAGAAACTTAATAAATACTTAGGAAATGAATTATAAGTGTAAAACATGCTGTGAAAATTCCAAACAGTGCCAAAGGCTGTACAGTGAAAAAGGAAAATATTTCCCATTTCCAATTTTCTTTACCAATATAACATTGTCACCAGTCTTATCCTCTCTTCTGCTTTTCTATAAAGTGTATATATGCCTTCTTCCATTTTTTCTACTTCCTCTCTACATTTTCAATATAAATTATTTTATTTTATTTTTAAAGACTTATTTATTTATGCATACAAGCTGGGGGATAGGCCAGAGGCGTGGGGTGGCGAGAGGGTTCACCAGAGACAGAGTGGGGAGTAGGACAGGCAGATGGGCGGAAATACACTGCTGAGGGGAGCAGCAGGCGAGGCAGGAGAGGTCTGCCGTGCCATGTGGGAATCTCCCCAGCCGGGCATCGAACTCGCGTCGCTGCTGCCAACAGCTCCACAGCACAGCGCTTAACCGCCGTGCCACCAGGGAGGTCCCAATATAAATTATTTTCAATGTTTTTATAAAATGTTTACTTAATAGAATCTTAATATAAGCATATGTTTTAGATAAATATATTTATATGTAAATTGCATAAAACCAAGCAATGTGCTTTTTAATTTTTTTTTTCTTGGAAATACATGGTGATGATTTTTTTCATAAGGCATCAGTATGTTAAAAGCTGTTTTCCCGTTGAAGATAAGAAGAAGAATTTGAATTCTTTGTTTGCTCCTATTCAAGGAAGAAGTTACTTTTTAGTGGACACGAGAGTCTCAGAGAAACAAGGACTAAATCCCACACATTACAATATAATTGGATCCACTTATCTTCCTAACATTATTCACAGTAAAAATCTTGGACTAAGAATACACCAAGAAAACTAGGAGTCTAGCAATGCCACAGCTACTTGGAGCTCTGCTTCATTCCTGGGGAACCAACACTTTTGATCTATTTGGATCTAAAAGTTAAAAAATACGACCTCTCTAATACCAACAAAATACACCAACTCAGAGGGCTGACCCCAGGATTGCAGCATATTCTATGACTCAACAGAAACTCTACATTTAAGTATTTCATTCACCCATTTTTTTTCAAACTTTGTTGACCATGTTTTTGTTTTAATACTTCATAAATTCCCGTAACTATTATAAACTTTGGCATATTTTCCAAAGAAAACAGTAAAATCTAAAGGCAGTATGTAAAAGCACACATGTGCAGAGATACATTCAAAAAACAATAACTAGTTCTAGGTCTCCCAAGGAAAGAAAAGTTTCTATCTCTAAACAAAAATGTTAGTTTCACAAGACATCCAGAATTATTCAAATAATTAAGGAACTTTGATACAGTGGAAGAGTTGATATGGTGGAAAAGTTGATGTGGTAGAAGAGCGGATATGGTAGAAGAGAAGAGTGAATTCTAAAATCTGACTTTTTGGGTTGTTCCTGGCTCCATCACACTTAGCTGCGTGAGCTCAGGTACTTGGTTGAACACAGAACCATGTTCATTATTATTATATTGTGTTTGTGGCTATTATTCCCAACTGAAAGCAAGGGGGAAAAAATTTAATATCGTTCTCCAAAAGTGAGGCAGAGACGAATGGCTTATCTGAGGCCAAGAGATGGTTATGATAAACTTTTTATACTAGAAAATGAGTCCAAAGATAAGATTATAAAATAATGAATGGTGCTTTAAACTTAGAATGAATTAAACAAAAAAAAAATGGTAACTACTTGATGTGATGGTTATAATAATCAGCTTGGTTATGACTATTGTTATACAACACATACCTATATTAAAACATCAAGTCATATACTTAAATATATATAAGATTTTTATTTGTCAAGTGAAGATGGGGGAACAAAAATCTCTCTGGAACCTGCTCAATGAGAAGAAAAGCTAACCCACATGACAGTAGCCTTTATCCTTTGCTTTTGCAATTTTGAAAGATGGAAAAATTAGACCTGTCAAGTATGCTGTGTGGGTTTAGCCACACATCTGATGTGCCCTACCTTGTCCCTTCCAGTTCATGTCAAACAGTTAGCCAGGAGGTCTCAGAAGTAAAGAAGGCAAATTCTGTGGTCAGATTCAGGACACTTACATTTACCCCAAACTTTCCTGACTTCCGGAAAATGACGTTGATCATTTTACACACACGCACACGCACACCTGAGCCCGGACTCCCGCCTTACCTTCTTTCAGCATGCCTACTTTTAAGCACTTCATGAAGCGGCAAGCCTGGCAGGATTTACGTCTGCGCTTTGTGATTTCACATTCATTCGTGGCTGGGCAGCTGTATTCTATATTACCTAAAACACAAGAGTGGGAAGAAAAGAAGCCATTAGACTTGCAGGGCTGAGACATATTAGCATCCCAAAGGCAACACCAACTCTGATACTTCTGCCTCTTCTCTTAAAAAAAAGGTCACAGGGGTTCATGAGTTGTCTGCCTGTGACAGAGCCGGATGCTGGGCTACTACCACCAAAGATGCAGTGAACAATGAGAAAATATGTGGTGAAGATTTTCAAAAGAGTAAGTTTAAAATTAGCCTTGGGAACCCTTGCCAAGTACAGTCTTGCAGAAGCTCATAACCCAAAGAAATTTCAAAGCAGATTATTTCTAGAAAAACAAAAGTGTCAACTTTGCATTCTTGTATCAACCATCCATTCTGGATTTTTTTTTTTTTTTTTGGTCACTAATGCTCAAATATATCTGTCTTTTTTTTTAAAGATTTATTTATACAAGCTGGGGTACAGGCTAGAGGCTTGGGGTGGCGAGAGGGTTCACCAGAGACAGAGTGGGGAGCAGAACAGGCAGATCAGAAATACACTGCTGAGGGGAGCAGCGGACGAGGCAGGAGAGGTCTGCCGCGCCATGTGGGATTCTCCCCGCTGGGCATCAAACTCGCAGCGCGCCATTTCCAACAGCTCCATAGCGCAGCGCTCAACCGCTGTGCCACCAGGGAAGCCCCTGTCTTTTTTTTTTTTTTTTTAAGATTCACTTATTTATGCATACAAGCTGGGTGTGGGCCAGAGGTGTGGGGGGTGAGAGGATTCACCAGAGACCGAGTGAGGAGCAGATCAGGCAGATTGACTGAAATACATTGCTGAGGGGAGAAACGGGCGAGACAGGAGAGGTCTGCTGCTCCATGTGGGAAGCTCCCCAGCAGGGTATAGAACTCATGCTGCAGTGGCTCTGGACAGCTTCATAGTGCTGCGACTTAACTCGTTGCGCCACCAGGGAGGCCTGTTTTATTGTCTTTTTAACACTGAACTGCATACACCTCAGTGTGAAAAAAATATCAGCAGGTGAATATGGGATCCTCTAGGAAGTTTCTGGAGGACAGGACTTGAATTACACAGTTCTCACCTATACAGTCACCAGTCTCACAATGCAGTTTTATGTCTAGCACCTGGTTTGTTGATGAAGATGGTGATGATGAGGATGGTTGTCATCATCTCCGTCATCACCATCACATCGTGTTCACTGTGCTACTGACACAATTAACCCCAAACACTCAAGTTCCATGGAAGTATGTTAAAAAATAAGTCACTATAAAATTAAATTTTTCATATTAAAGTTTACATCATTTACATCGGTACCTACACATTTGAAATAAGTGTGTCATCAGAAGATCCAAATTTGAGCTTGACGTTTTTTCAATTAGTGCCAATGACAGTGTACCGGCTGTGCTCTGGGGCTGCCTACAGCTTTGAACAGAAGCTGAAGCTGCCTTTAAAATAAAGCCTCTTTCCCCTATCAGCTCTGTCACATCCTGCTTGAAGGTCTTTCGTTACTTCCTAACCCTTCCCCCTGGTGATTAAGTGCATTAGTATCTTAATGAAAATGCATTCTGTTTATTGCCCTCTTGGGAAGGGGGAGGTCATCACACCAAATGCATAAATTGTCATCAGAGACGGTCCGAGCTTAATTGCAATTTTGCTGCTCCATGTTTGCAATACTTGGGGTCCATCCAAGTCCCCTGAAACATGCGCAGATTCTAGTAATTAGCATAGAGTCTGCCTGGGACCGCAACATTGATGAAATATTTCAGAGTTAATCACACTTTGTAAACACTGATTTATATTGACTACCTTTCTCTAGACTGATGTTTCCTCATTAAATATCACATTAGTGGATTGCAGGATTGTACAAAGACTCAACTACTCAGCAACTGCTAATTCAACAGGAAGTAATACCTAACCACTTATAACTGCTGAAAACTGGTTAAGTATGCATGACTTAAAATAAAGGGGGCTGTGCATAATAACTTCAGATAAACCTATCAAAACTGTTTGACTAAATTAACATTCTAATTCAGGGTTTTTGTAATAATTAAAGCAGCTACTTCTTAACATAAAAGGTTAATGGTATGAGTAATATTAATTACATCAGCAGAAGCATACACTGTTACCTTCCTCAGAGATATCACTGATGCTATGCTGCTGGAAGACCAAGGAGAACTCAAAAGAACCAGACTGGCTGGGTCATGGCTAAGAAGGAAAGGCCTAGAATCTGAAATTCAGATGAACCATTTTTCACTGAGGAGTTTCTCTAACCACCACTGAAAATTTATTTTGCTTCAAGAGAGTGTTGCTAGTAATTTTCTAGGGGTTAATTACTATTCTACACCAGAATTTTCCATTTTGCATAGCTCTCCCTACACAAACTAAAAAAGACACAGCTTTTGCTTTCTAAGAGTTGAAGGATGACTGGTTAGAAAGAAAAACATCATGGTTTCCCCCCTTTTGAGTCTGGAGTCAGCATGAAGTCATGCTCTGTTCACTTCCCAGGATCCAGGCATGGACATCAGTTCCCACCCACTCAGTGGTGGAAACTTCTATGTGATGCCCCACCCTCGCAGAGCACTCAGTCTTCACCTTTCCTTTCAAACTAATTTCTCTCCCTCTTTACAAATTATATCTGCACTCTCCAAACATCACACTCGACAGGAACCTAATTCAGGCCTGAATGAGTTCACACCCACGGCCACTCTCGTCCGTTCTGTCCCCTCCCATCCCAACTGATTCCTCTACCATGTTCCTCTTCCTACAACCCCTTTGATCACATAATCATGTCACCAGCCCTATTAAAAAAGAAAGTCAATAGATCCCTATGGCCTTGTGAATTAAATATAAAATATTAGGCTAGCAAAGTCCTTCCCCCATCTAATTCTCCTTCACTTTTCCAGCAATGTTACAATTACTACCTTCTATGAACTTCCTGATGCAGTTGATTTATTCATTTTTTGCTGCGTCCTTCAGACTTCCCTCTGAGAATGATCTATCTTAGGCCCTCTTTTCTTCTTCAAATTACTTCCAAGGTTCAAATTCCATTCAAATCTTCCCTGAAAATTTCTCAGATCATCCTAGCAGAAAATGGTTTCTTGGGACTCTTTCTAGGGACTCTTATTGTATACAGATATGCCATATTTTGTTATACCTTTTTGCAGTCATATTATCCCAGAGATGGTAAGATCCTGGAGACAACGACCATTTTTTATGCACTGTAGAAATCTTCCCCAGAAACATAGCATATAAGTAAAAATAACAGACTTAAAATAACAATATGTTTTGTTATCTCAAGGTCATTTCTGTGAACATCAATTGTGGTGCAGTAATTCAGGAATACCCACAGAGTCAAGTGAACTGAAAGCAAAATTCAAAACACAAGGAAAACCATTCTATAAGTCATCCAGAAAAGTAGAAGGAAAGATTTTTTTTTCCAAACCATTGAAAAGTAGCTTTGACACAAAATAGAAAAGCATGGCAAAACAGGGAGGTATCAGCAAGGGTAAAACCAAAAATACGCAGTCTTTGGGAGTAGTCTCTGGGAGTAGAAGTGTAAAAAGAAAAAAACACTGTGACTTTAAATAAAATAAAAATGCATCTTGATATGAATAGGTAAAAATAAAATGAAAATATAGATAGCACAAAAAAGTATTCAACTTTCACCTTGTTACATTCATCATAATTATTATTTACAAACTAGGTTCCCTCAGAATTGGAGCCACACTCCAGGGGAGCGATATAGTAATAGTCACTAAATCTATGAATGACTCTTTTGTGAACAAATGTGTAAAGATTTTTAAACTTCCTCCAAAACTAGAAGGGAAACTGTCAAATGGTCACATGAGAGTTTCAGATCCCCTATAAAGAAGTACTATAGCTTCCTTTCTAACCATTACACTGGGCAACTCTTCAATGACAGAGAAAAGTAAAATCAGAAAAACTGTTCATAGTGCCTTAGCATGAATTCTTTTTTTTTTTTTAAATATATATTTTTATTGTTATTTATGTCTTTTACATTTTGTATTCCCCTAGGGTAGCCCACCACCAATTCACCCGTGATCCATCTCCATGGTCCCTTAGCATGAATTCTTGAGGGAAGAGCTTGATCTTACTGACTGCTGCTCCTCAGGGCTCATCACAAGCCTGCAATTTTGTATCATATGCAAGGTCCTCAGCTTTACAGCAAAGACCAGACATGCAAACAAATACCAACACAACTTGGGGTACAGTACAGAGTTGGGTTTAGACTGGCATGCACAGCACACACTTGCATGCAAGGATACTGCTTAGCAAGTCAATAAATTCTTCACAGAGGAGCAAATGATTGAATTATACTGTGACCAACATAGAAATGACTAAACTGGGGTAAAGGAATCTTCCCAAAGCTCTAAGAAACACAGCACTTTTACTAAGAAAAAAAAAAATCACTGCAAAAGGACAGAAAAGAGAGTGGCCCTTCATGTTTTTCTAAATTATAGATATGTAACTTATATGTAGAGAAAATGTTTATGATGAATCAAGCATCCTTCAGCCAAATGCTGTGTTTCAGTCAGCTTGTCCTGGTGTATACAAATGATAACCTTGATTTCCCCAAGTAATGCTGGTTTATATCTTGAAAAACAAATCAACAGCAATTGAAAGAACTTATTAGCTGGAGGAAAGACTCTCTAATTTCCAAGCCCTCCCATTGAGTTACTTAGTTCATTGTCGTTTGCTATGATTGCCCACCCAACAAAGCCTTTGATCCATGTGAGAGTCTTCAGAGATTCTGCCCTTGAAAGACCTTCCCTGGTGCTTTTTCTATTCGATAAAGAAAGAATTTTATCCTAAAAATGCGCTGCCCCAAGCACCTGGGTAACACTGTCCCATCTATTTTGGTAATGGCTCAGAGATATTACTCCCAGTAGACAGTATCATCTCTATGGGGCACTTGTTTTCCTTCCATTCACGAAAAGTGGAAACTAGACAAAAATATTTCCACTGGCAACTGTGGGCACTTGGAATGTTAACACTGGACAGTCGCTTAGGAAGATGCAGAAGTTATTGTTCACAGTCCAGGATTCTCATTTCAGACACGGAGTTTTCTTGGATTATAGTTTGCTATTTTCTGGGACACATTTGTTAGATGGCACCAGGGACCGAATTGGGCAGCTACTGATGATTCGGTTGGAATTTTCCCAGTTTTGTCAATAGCTGGGGAGGCAAGCTCTGCGGCTGCAGGAACCAAATCAACATGGAAGCTTTGGGTTTTTAAACCAGGCTGACAAGAATGATAGAGCAATTTATAATATCTCCTGGCGGCTTTTCAGAAAGTCCTGGGCTCTGATGACTTATTTCAGAGTCTTTTGTACAATTAGTTTGCAGGCAATATAATTTTCTCACTTACTGCTTAATAGAATCTTGCAGCTAGCTGGCGGATAGAATAACAGGTTGTATGTAAAGCTCCAGCCTGGAGTGCCAGTGGATAATTTGTATATTCCTTTCAGTCACTTAATGGACTTTTACAGTTTGGCAGTGAAAGGGCTGAATGATGTAAATTAGCCTGGCATCTCAAAATAAAAATATATGTCAAATCTTTACTCTCGACTCATATCCCTCGCACCCAGTAATGATGCATTTGGCTTTATGTGCTTCCTAGGCGGTTCCCTCTTTTTCCTCATACAGACATCATAATTGGAAAACCAATTGGAAAGCATCTGTATATTTCCCCGAATTGTTTTAATTTTATTAATAGAACCAAATGGCTTGGGATGACCCAAGGGGCACTCCAAACAGGGTTTACCCAATTGTTTTCCAACATTAAGTGATTTCAAAATAATGGGATTTGCCTCGACACACAATTACAGAGCATTGAGAACATGCAGGCAATAATCTGTAGTATTTTTGTTTTAAATGTCCCAAACCATAAAAAAAGAATGAAAGGGAAAAAAATTCCTGTTTCCTGTATAGTAGGAAAGGTTTCTCCACTGAGTGAGGGAGGACTCCTTTCTTTTCCTTTCTGTCTTGTAGCTAATGCTCCTTTGTTTCTAGCTACTTTCTGAAATTAAACTGCATTTCACCTGAAATGAAAAAGGTACCACGATCTATATAACTGGGATTTTAAAATGTGGAATAATAACTTATTACATATCTGTATAAAAATGGTGATAATTTCAGCAATGCAAATGTAAGTTAAGGGTGCTATATGTTTTTCCCCCAATGAACACACCCACAGTTAGGCTTCCAAGTAAGTTATGGAGGGACACTGCATCTGTTCCCAGGGGATTGCTCAAATAACTTTCTGTGGTTTCCTTTCAGACTGCCACTGGGTCACTTTCCAGCTAAAAGGGGAGAGTAGAGAGTAGAAAGGATTAAAATTTGCCATAATTTGTATTCCACAACATCTAAGTGCCCTCTTTATCACAAGACATGATGGCAAATGATTTCTGGCCATGACTACAATTTAAATCTTCCTCAGAGGTCACAGACCTGCCATCACTGAAGATATCTGGAGAATCTGACTCAAGCTCTAAGAGAGGACGCTCTCAAGCATCCCGAAAATGGTAGATCTAAAGAAGACCAAGCCACCTGCGTTACAGAGGTTGTGGCGACTGGTGGGGGCGTGGGGGGTGGAGAGTGCCAGGCAGAGTGGCAGGCACCGCTAACTCCTCTCGGAGCAATTTCATACATGGGCTTCGGCAGAGCGGAACGTTCTTTGCTTTTCTGCTGCCCCTTTATGCTCTAAAAAATGAGGGGGCCGTCAGGCGGGCATAGAAAAGGACCCTGGAGATCTGATTCTATAACACTCCATAGATTAAATTCTGATGATCACAACTGTCATCCAGGAGAGTCATCATGCGCTGTATTTCCAGTTCAGGCTTGGCTCCCACATGAGAAAAAGCTGAGGAAGAAAGCTACCTGCGGACAGGCTTGTAAACCCTGAGCCAAGGATGGACTGGAGACCAAGGCCACATGCTGGGTTTCACCCTCAAGGCCTCCCCCCTTGTACTGAATGGAAAACAATTTAGCAAGACAGCAGTGTTGTAAAGACAGGGAAAATAGTTTCGCTTCCCGTTTAAACAAGACATGTCTGACCGTAGATGCCCCCAAATTTACATTCTTTTTTTTTTTTTTTTACATACAATCTGAGGTACAGACCAGAGGCGTGGGGCGGCGAGAGGGTTCACCAGAGACCGAGTGGGGAGCAGAACAGGCAGATCAGAAGTACACTGCTGAGGGGAGCAGCGGGCGAGGCAGGAGAGGTCTGCCCCACCATGTGCGATTCTCCCCGGTCAGGCGTCGAACTCGCGTCGCCGCTACCTACCGACAGCTCCACAGCGCAGTGCTCAACCGCTGCGCCACCAGGGAGGCCCCAAATTTACATTCTTTTATGGCTTTAATACCCCAACTATTAACTGAACACAGGGCACTGTAAAAGTTCATTTAAAGATAGCTTCACTTATAAATGGAATACAGAGAAACTGAAGAAAGGGTCAGGAAAAAGACAAAACTTGCTAGCTGGAAATAAATCCAAGACATCTCGGAGGAAAGGGATGGGGGAGGGGCCAAAACAGGGGAGGGAAGCACAAGGGACTCTAGTGATGATGGTTAGGGGGTGGGGGGAGGGCTATGGTCTTGGGAGAACTATGGGACTAGCCTGAGGGGGGAATCAGATACTGTCCAAAAATTAACAATGACATAAGAAGATAAATAAATAAGATAAACAATACATAAAGAGTTTATCCTAAAGAGAAGGTGGGAAAAATTTTGTAAGCCCATGGTATGCCCACACTTAGGATACTGCCTGACATGTGGTTCAGAAAAAACATCTGAGGAAGAATAAGTGAGGGAAGGGAGGAAAGGGAGAAAAGGGCATGGCAGACCTGGGTTCAAACCCCAGCTCTGCCATTTGTTAGCTGTGTGAACTTGAACTAGTTCCTAAAGTAACTAAAGTACAAAAGAGGAATAATCCTATATGCTTTATCACATTGTAAGAATGACATGAAATATAGGTCTTAAAATCATAGATAATCCTGTTCTGCCTTCTGAGAGGAAAGCAGAGAAACATGCAAGATTCCATCAATTATTAAATACTTTGATTCTGAGACCTAAATCTGAAGTTTGAGAACATTATTAAAAAACCTTCCTCATGGGCCTCCCTGGTGGCGCAGCAGTTGAGCGCTGCGCTGTGGAGCTGTCAGCAGCAGCGATGCGAGTTCGACGCCCAGCCGGGGAGAATCCCACATGGTGTGGCAGATCATGCCTCGCCCGCTGCTCCCCTCAGCAGTGTATTTCTGATCTGCCTGTTCTGCTCCCCACTCTGTCTCTGGTGAACCCTCTCGCCACCCCACGCCTCTGGCCTGTACCCTAGCTTGTATTAAAAACAAAACAAAACAAAAAAAAACCTTCCTCAGATTTATGCAAAGATGGGAAAATGAACACACTGTTCCCTCAGAGAAGCCAAAGGAGGGTTTTGTCTTCCAAACACCCCCAGCGTGAGTGCTGTGTTTTACAGGAAAGGGGTAAGTACAAGGCACGGCATTTCTTCGTTTGTCTAAGAACTAAATTTTCAGGCATCAGCCATCCATGTCGACGCTTTCTGTCATTACGCAGCTCATCACGAGGTGTGACTCTAACTGGAGGTAAAGCATCCACAAAGTTCCTCAAGATCTCAGGCCACAGTCCTGGGTCAATTGCTCTCCTATCCCAAGTCCATCCTCCTAGCTGACCCCCACACTGATGACTCTATGTGCCTAGAAAGCAGCTTTGTCTTTCCTACTGATCCTCTTCCTGTGCTGCTTCTATCATTTCTTCTCCCAGGACCCCACCAGACTGAGGGAGGAGTCCTTAGGGGTACAACCATTTCATCTCATACTCATCTTCAGGTGAGTCCTTCTCTTAGCAATTAACCTACTTTGCTACATGTGTCTACTGAACTGCCACCTCCTGTCCCAACTGCATATTCATTGAGAGCAGGGCCATGCCCACCTGGGAGCCCCCTTTGCCTGGCAGAGTGTCTGCTCAAGGCCGTGGCCCACAGAAACACTGTGTATCTACAATTTTGATTTTCTGTGACTCTGTGACTCCTGCCCTCATTTTAATGTTTAGTCCCAAATTATTCATTTAAAAAAATCCTAAAATGAATAAATTAGACTGACAGCAATCTACCTGCAATACATCATTTGGCACAAAGCACCACCGATTTATAGGCAATTAGACTGGATTCAGTCTAGACTAGACACAGCATGAATATGTGCTGACTTCCCTGTGATCACCGACTCTCTTTACATGAACACAGGCTAATTAATTGCAGAAAAAAGACAATGCCTCAATTATTCCTACACCCAGTCAAACACTCCTTAAATGCATCCAACACAACTTACATTTCAGTATCTATAGTAAACACTTGCCTGGTAGACATTCTATGTTCACCCACAGAAACCCCCATTTTGCAGATGAGAGAATCAAGGCATGGAGAGAAGAGGTTACATACCCAGAATTGCAAGCTCCCAAGTGCCAGGGCCAGGATTTAAACCTAGGTGGTCCAGATTCAATGTCTTTTCATAATGATGATGCAATGCTGTCTGACTCTAATCTCTTAGAAGTAATTAATCGAGTGTCATTTAAAACAGAAACAAAAAATGAAATTCTTATCCATTGAGCAGGTGCTTTGTGTAGCTGCCCTTGTTGCTACTGCTGCCGGAAATGCTAATGCCTGGGAGTGGCAGGTGAAGGGTAACTCTTGGCATTGTCTTTGGCTGTTGTCAGACTTATGGCGCAAGGGCAGCTGTGAGAGAGGTTAGGATTGCCTTCAGAGAATGGAATCTCTCAACACCTCCTAAAGAAATCCCTCAGCTTGTTTCTGACCCCCTGTGGTCTGCGGTCAGTTTAATTCCACAGAAACCAAACAGACCATGTCACCAAAGCAACAGGTGTCAGGTTGCCCACAATGCATTTTAAAGATCCCAAAATAATGCCATTGTTCTTGACAGAGAGAAAGGAGAGTGTGTTGTGAAATGCATGTACAAGGGAATAAATGTATAATAAACATACACTCATTGATGAAAAAGGAGATGACAAATATCTCTCATCCCAGGTAGGCTGATTTACTGTTTTTAGCTTTGATGTGATGACATCTTCTTGGAGAGGCTCACACCTTATTTAGCTACTCTGCTTAAATTTTAAGTCCCTGTGGTACAGGGGACATTACCCATAAGTCTTCTTAAGGGACCCCAAGGATACCAGTGCCATGAGAAAAGTGTGTTATCTGAGTTAATCCTAACCCCCAAATTCACTGCACTTGGTACCAACACTAACCTTCATGTATTCTTTCTCAACCTACAAGTTTTAAACAACTTTGCTGTGATTCTGCCTTGCTTTCTCTTAAGGCATGCAACAACAACAACAAAAAAATCATTATCATAATAACCTTAGTAAAAAAAAAAAAACAGTCATTAAATCTAATGCATCTACTGTCTTTACCTCTTTTATCGTGGCAGCTCCAAAAACTCCAGTAAGTACATTTGACAACTGTGGAGGCATCTGAATCATGGGCTATGTGACCAGAGCAATGGACTCTAAAATAGAAATTTGATTTCATGCCAATCTTGAGGTTTTCCTTGTGCCTTAAAAAGTAAGAGCAAGTACATCCTTTCCTAGACTGTCTTTAAGGGCTTTGCTCTTAGATGCTATCAAAGTGTTCAGAATCTATTATCGGTATTAGATTCTTCCTTCAAGATCAAGTTCATGAGGGGTTAATGGTATGGTGGTGGACGGAAGCTGGAAATTTTGGTAGTACATACAGATGTTGATTTAATGTTGCACACCTGCAATTTATATAATGTTATAAGTCAATGTCACTTCAAAAACATTGCTTTCCCAAAAGATCAACTCTACATACATACCATGTATCTATCTGTGTCCTCCAAAGTCGGCACAGATTTAGGGAAAGCCTGCCCTATAAGAGGTGGAAATGGCACCATATTTAAACTGTTGGAGGCAGGAGAACAGTGATTACAAGATAAGATGCTGGAGTCAAAGTAAGTTCAAGTCCTGGTTCTACCATTTTCTGAGATACTTGGAGACAACCGTTAACTGTGAGGTTGCTTTCTTTGTGAATGAAATGGAACTGGGTCAGGGAACCAGCGGACTAGGTGGAGTATTACTGGGGCTTTGGTGGAAGGCAAGGAGTGGGGGGGCTACATTTGTAGGGGTGTGATCTGTGCTTTTAAAACATAGTGCTGTGACCAATGTTAGTTCAATTAACAACTTTCAAAAGCAAAAATTTAAAAAAGCAGAAACTTAATTGTTAAAAAAAAAGTGGGAATGCATCCTCCCTGAGAAGCACCCTATGGAAATGGGTTGATGGGCAAAGCTCCTGACACAGAGCGCCACTGCTGATCAGCAATAATTACAGCATTTTAACCACCCTCCGGAAGGGGTGGGGCCAGGACAAGGGTGAAGATGACTCTAGAGGAGCCCAGGTGATCTGCAGGGAAGGAAGGAGATGCTGGGCAGAGGCTCTCCCAGCCTGTGTGGGAGAGCATAAAGCCAAGCTGCACCTGGGGCCTGTTTATGGCATGCAACTGGCAACAAACATTCACAAAAGAGTAATAACTAATTACCCCCAAGGGTCAGAGAAGTCAGGCAGCCGCTAGCAGGATTTAGGAAAGCCCAGAGGAGAATAAGCTGCACTCTACTGTAGCGTTGATGCATGAAGGTTTCTGAAATCAAATCTGTGTCTCTCAATTATCTGCTATGACAGTGTCACAGACAAGCGCCTGCATGTCCTCAGGTGGGAAAAGTATAAAAAGAACATAGAGAGGAAGACCTAAGGGCAGAGGAGGTCTGGGGAGGGCCCTCTGTCTGATGATGGTCTAGGGGAGGCAGCGGAGAGATGCCTCCTCCTCAAGGCATGCTTGCTGGACTCTTAGCGCCTTGGAATTTAGGGCTCACAGATTTTTCTCCAAGGCCCAGAGAGGTAATATTTCCACTTTGCAGGTCCTCCAGCCTGTGGGATGAGTTCTCAGCTGACAGTGGAAACACAAAGGGGTCCACAGACAATACACAAACCGGTGCAGAGTGTTCCAATAAAACTTTCACTAGCAGCATGGACTTTCGAGAACAAGCTTCCCATCCCCTTCTCGGCTTTGAGTTTGCCGATCTCTGATTTAAATAATACACATGGTCCCTGCTACAGAAATAAAAACAGATACCCCACCATCTATTACCTATTATTTCCTTTCTGGCTCAAAACCCTGGAAAGTAGCTTCCTTCAAGTTAAGAACAAATATTAAAAATAAGAAATCTTAGTGAAACAGTGACATCTGAGAATAATGAGTTGGGAAGTCTTTTCTTTCACTGTTTACACCATTGGAAGTTGGCATCCATAGAAAACACAATCTGAAGACCCTGGGGACAGTAAGTGCTCTAGAAACAAAGGGGTAACTGGGAAAAGGTGACCGTGCTTAGGAAGCCTACTGTTTTCTTTTTTAAAAATTGTGCAGTCAAGGACACAATCTGTCCAAGAAACTGCCTTTGAAGGATCTTGGACTTGCCCCTCTGATCTTCCTCCAAAGAAACTTCACACTGAAACAATAACTATCTGAAGGTAGATTTGGGGTATACTTTCAGAATCACTCAAAGGCTCATTCAAATTTCAAGCTCTAAATTCTACATTAAGATTTCAAGATTTCCTGGTAGGAAATTCCCTTCTTTTCTTTCTAGGATTATTCAGTCATGCCCTTATTTAAAAAAAAAAAAAAAAGCATATAAAAACATGGTTGTTTCTTTGAGCTGGAGCTGGTTCAAAACAAAATAAAACAACTTGGCTAGACCTTTTTTACCCTTTGAAAATACAGCTCAATTCATATAGGCACCTATTTGTTTTTCTCCTTCTGTCTAGGAAACCTCATAAGAAAAAAAATCGATTCTGAGCTGCCCTCTGTCATGGTCACAGAGTTTGTGTAAGTGAACAGTCTTCCTCCAAAATGGGAGGAAAAATAAGCCTCTTTCCTCCTGAAATCAAGAAGAGTTAGGGAAGTGCTATCAGTGATGGGTGTGGAGGTACATTTTTAGGATCAATCTAAGACTAACAAGTAAAAATCTTGACTGGTGAAATGAGGATCAGCAGATAAGAATGCAGGCAACTGAGACAGAAAACTGATATGGTGGAATTCAAGAGTGGAACTCTCAGTCTTCATATTTAGGGGATTTCTGAAAAAGAATTTTAAAAAAAATAGATCTTTGTAAGACTTACTTCTGACTGTCTCCTTTTTCAAAACCTTTAATATCTAATCATAACTTTGGGAATATTCTGAATTCCCCATTTTTACTGCATTTTAACAACTTGATGGAAAATTTTACCCATGGACTAAAACATCTCAATAAAATTCAGTCTAGAATTATTCAAGTCTGAAATCTTTTAGAATGTATATGCAAGGAAGCTTACTAAGGGGGTAAAGAGCACAGATTCTGGGGTCAGGTTGCCTGAGACCCAGTTGTGTTTAGGCAATTTCTTCTCTGCACCTCAGGTTCTCCATCTAGAAATTAGATAGTGCAATATCATTAGTGGAAAAATAAATAAGATAATTAATGTAAAACATTTAGAACAATGTACAGCATACTGTAAAAACTAATGTAGTCATTATTGTTATGACAAATCAAAAAATTCATCTATGCCTGGTATAGGGACACCATATTAAATGTAAGATGTGAAAACAACTACTTACATTATCCACGTTTGTAAGTACTTATGGATAAGACTTAGAAAAAGAGGGCCTCCCTGGCGGCGCAGTGGTTGAGTGCTGCGCTGTGGAGCTGTCGGCAGCCGCGATGCGAGTTCGACGCCCAGCCAGGGAGATTCCCACATGGCGCGGCAGACCTCTCCTGCCTCCCCAGCTGCTTCCCTCAGCAGTGTGTTTCTGATCTGCCTGTTCTGCTCCCCACTCTGTCTCTGGTGAACCCTCTCACCGCCCTGTGCCTCTGGCCTGTACCCCGGCTTGTATGTATAAATAAATAAATCTTTGAAAAAAAAAAAAAGACTTAGAAAAAGATTGGAACTTCCAGTTTGGGGAATATCTGAAACTCCTTAAAAATATTTTAACATCATCTCGCACTTACGAGGGAAAAAAACCTGTAGAGGATGCAGTGAAGCTGGGGCCCTGCACTGTGTTGACAGTAATGTAGAATGGGGCGGCCATTATGGAAAGAGGGTGGACGAGCCTCCAAAGATTAAAAAGAGAATCACCATATGCTCAAGAAATTCCACACCTGGGTATGTGTCCCAAAAAATTGAAAACGGAATCTCAAAGAGATGTTTGTACACCAGCGTTCACTGCAATTGTTATTCACAATTGTCAAGCAGCAGAAACAACTTGACTGATGGATGAAGGACAAAGAAAGTACAGTTTCTACTGTACTGTTTATACCATGTAACATTATTCAACCCTAAAAAGAAGGAAATCCTGACATAGGCAACAGTATGCTTAAAGTGAGGACATTATGCTCAGTGAAATGAGCCAGTCACAAAAAAGAAAAACACTGAATGATCATATTTATGGAAGGTGTTAAATGTGTTAGGCTCAAAGAAAGCGAAAGACACTGATGGGTACCAGGGTCTGGGAGAGGGAGACAATGGGGTGCTATTCTTTAATTGGTATAGAATCTCAATTTTACAGGATGAGAAAGTTCTTGAGAACTATTTCACAACAGCACTCACATAGGTAACATTAATGTACTATGCGCTTGAAAAGGGCTGGGGTGGAAAATTTTGTTATGTGTCTCTTGCCACCATAAAAAAAAATTAAAATAAATTTTAAAATAATAAACTCCTCTTCAGTATAAGCTAATATTTACTTTTAGTATAAACTCTTGAACTTTATTGGCATCCTTTACCTATTTTGCTTTAATGAAAAATTGCAAATTGTATAGGAGAATAACTAGGTCTTAACAATGCTAAGATCCTATCAGTCATGTCAAAAGAAAGTGAATTCATGTAGTGTACACACGGTACCAGATCTGGGATACTATCTAATTTTATCAAGTAATATTTCATAAAAATGAATCAGTGCCCAGGGCTTTCCCAGTAAAGAAGAAAATAATTCTGGCCAGAGTCACTACACCCCTCCCTGTCATTCCTCATGAACTGTCTCACATCCTGTCCCCTACAAGACAAAGGTTAACATGATGTGCCCATTTCAAATGACTTGCAAAGCACGGTGACATAGACACAGATGTGTTTAATAAACATTGAGCAGACACCAGAGGTCTTGGTGTCACGAATTTGAGTCCCTCACATCTGAAGGACAAAAATATAGGGAGGATATTGAAATTGTCTATTTTATTTTCCTTGGTCAAAGAGCAATTGTGAAATTTCATCTCTGAAAGGAATCACTGCTCTTTTATACAATCCAAGATGCATCTTTTTGCCAACTATTCTGAAAGTTTTTTATTTTAACTTACATTGATTCTGTTTTCCTCATTAGGAATTTTCCCTCCCTTATTTTTTTCTCTTAGTGGTTCTAACAAGTATGAGGTGACTGTTTAAACAGTATGAGGGGTTTCAGATACCCCGCATATTGAAAGTTAGCCAGCTTACACACACACACACACACACACACACACACACACACACACACGTCATAGTGAATAGTAAAAAGAGACCAGAAAATCTTATACCTATAAAAGTAAAAAGTTTCTGAAAAGTGAGATAATAAACAAAAAAAAAAATCATCATGAGAGAACTTGCTTTCAGTCTAAATAAATAATATGTATGCAAAGTAGCCTCAGAAGTCCTCTGAAATGAAAACCTTGGCAGTTAAGGTTGCTTACAAGAAAGATAAAGTAAGAGTTTTCTTCTCATGCAGTTACCCAAGCTATGGTCAGCAGTCAAATCAAGCCTAGCCACATTTTTACAAGGCCCCAAGCTCAACTGTTTTGATATTCTTCAAAAGGGAAGAGAAACAGAGTACGGGACCCGCAGAAGGCAAGTGACCCACCGATCCGCAGACACATTCTATGTGACTCACTTTCTGATTCTTTATAGAAAAGTCTGCTGACCAGGAGCTCTCCAGCAACCTCACAAGTAATGGTAATTCAGGTCAATTTTGAAAAGTCAGAGCCAACCATGAGAAAGGATCATGACTCATTTATCACAGGAGTGGTTCCAGGGAAGTCAAAACTGAAAAATAAAACTGCAGTTGATGCAGTTTCCTAAAACACCCATTCACATCTTCTCTACCAACAGAGAAACTCTGCAATACTAAATTTTACTATTAAAATAACAGTGATGCTAACAATTAAAATAGCAGGAGTAGAATAATATTTCACAAGTGTAATTTGGCAACATTAATGCATTTTTTAAAAAATCAGACAAAATTGACATTAAATGCAAGAAAAAAGTGGAAAAGCCAATTCAATTTATAACAAAAGCAAGCTTTGAATTAAGCAAATGAATTACAGAGAATATTTCTTCTGAAAATATTACCATAATATTTAATATTGCATCCCAACTGATAATCACTGTGATCCTTCATGTCAATTTAAATATTTCATATTCTTTTGGATTTTAATTTTAGAAGATTAGTTTTAGAGTTGCCATTTATAAGTTGGGCTAATTATTTTCTCCAAACACTATTTAAGTTAAATAGAAAATATGTTATTGTCTTCCTTTGGAAAGTTTATATGACACACAGACACTCTGTTTGGCAGTTCTTATTTCTGCCAGTGTTGCTAATACTCTATTCTAAGACTAAAAAAGCGGAGGATGGCAAAGAAAATACGACGCCCAGGGAAGATCATCCAGAGCTACACCTCTGCTTCAGGAAGGAGCTGGTCACTCCTGGAGGAAAGATTTCAGAAGCACCTGATCCACAGGGTGAGCTGTAGCCGTTGGCACATGGTTTGCAGGAAATGCCTAAACTTTACTGCTGTAAGTTTAAGGTGAGATTTAGCCTCTTGTCATGGCCACCGATTGGCCCAGATAATAAAAACCACTGGTTTTAGAAGGCAGCTGCAGTGCAAGGGGCCCATCAGCAGGCCAAGGGGACAGGCCCCACTAGATCAGACCTCCTTAGGCCCCACTGTCCCCTGCACCTAGGACCCATAAGCTCTGGTGAAATCACCGGGTGTGCGGGCCTCTCTCGGCTCATCCTCTTGAAGGTGGCCAGGGATGGACCACTCTTCTGGGGTGCACATGTTGAGACCCCTGCATGCTCAAGGGCAGCTTTGGGACAGGTTGATGGGCCCTGGGCATGCGGGCAGTGGTGTCTACCCTGTGCACGAAACATGATGGGATGTAGAGGGAGGAAGAGAAAAGGACTGAGCGCAGGCTAAGGACTGCCAATGCTTCCACTCCTTTTTCTAAAACAAAGCCATCTACAAGTCTGAGAACTTAAAATGCCGTGTTGGCTTTCAAGGCCATGAAGAAGGCACATTTGCCCAATAAGAGCATAGAACACGTTTTACCTCACAGCTTGTTATTGATTCATACATTTTTAAATATCGACGTATACAGTACGTGGGCATCCACCGTTCTCCAGCCCCAGGTGCCACAAACGCTCAGCGTGGACTTTTCTTACAGCGGTTGCTCCAACACCTCACTCTGCAAAGACATTCTGTGTCATCATTTCCTAAGTCCCACACATGAATCTTAAATGAACATCGAGTTCCAAGATCCAGGCTCCTTTATGAGTCACCCAATTTCCTATCCATAGTGACAGAAGGTTAACTGAGCACCAGAAACTGAAACAAAATCAAATGTATTTTCAGTCGGCCAACCAAATGCCTCCTTAGCATAAAATGGCACCAGTAAGGAATGGACACAGGGTTTACTGGTACGACAGACTGATAGCTGTGCGCAGAGGAAGATCAGGGCTCCTCCCTGCTTTGCATCAAGGACACCTCCTTGTGTTAGAATTTTGAATTGCCTGTATTGAGCACCTCAATCATACTGCCAGTATCAACCAATGTCAATAATTCAGTTTGCTGGGCAGGCGCCTTGAAGTCCATTCTCTCGGCTAATCTTTCCAACTAGGACGCAGAAGCACAGAGAAGTTAAGGTCTCAATGCTGGTAAGTGACTGAGCCTTAGGCCGGGTTTATATGAATCTGAAACTTATGCTGTTATGAATACCGTTTTTCTGAATCCCATATATTAAGAACAGGTACAGTCATGTATAACTCATCAAAGTTCCAGTGAGTGATGGGACACATTCACTATAGGCTCTGCTATCCAAGCCAGGTGTGTGGGCAGCTATACCACCCAGGTTTGTGTGATTATGCTCCTTGACGTTTACATGACATACCCCTGGCACTGAGCAAAGCATGGCTATAATTTTCTCCTTTCAAAAGAAGGCAGGGAAATAATGCCTTATCTGTAGCATGAGAATGAAGAGTTGAAATGGTCTCTGTGTGTGTGTGTGTGTGTGTGTGTGTGTGTAAAAAACTCATTTTGTAACAGTGTCATAAAAAAGGGAGGTTCCATGTTTCCCGCCTCACCTAATGAACAGTGGATCTGACCGGGGAGGAGAAGTGTCACTTGCTTCTCAGCCTTGGACTTGAACTAGGGACATATAGAGACACTTAGAAGAGAAGTGGGGAAAATACCTGTGGGGAGGCTGACAATGGCAGCCTTTATCTTGACTTGTACCTTGATTTTACTCCTTTCTTCCAGACTAGCCTGCACCCTTCCGCCCCTTTCCTATGAATCTCCACCAGAAGGTTCCTTAGACTTATGGAAAACTTTTAGGCTTCAGCAACCCTGCTTTGGTCCAACCCTGTTTAGCTGAGCATTTATACACAAGGGAGTGAGTAACTTTGGGTATTTTATTGGAAACTACTTTCTTCTCTTTCTATGCACTCTATGCTATTAAAGTTCATTCACTCCTTTAGAGTGTGCAGGTTTGGGGAGACCTGGGGTGCTCCTCAGTCTGCCTACAGTTTTACAGATTCTTATATAGAAATAAAAACTTTAGGGTTAGTGTTTTTGCGTTAAAAAATGAAGTACGTATAATACAAACTTATTTTCCTTTTCTTGCCTCCTGAACAAGAGTTAGGAAAATTTTTAGTGTGTGTTAAAAACAAACAAACAAAAAAAACAACCCATACTCACTTATGAATTGAGCGAAAAACTAGAATTAAAGAAAAATCAAAATAAGACTGTCACCCACTGAAGATTTAATAAGCCTACAGAATGAAAAGGAAATCTTCTGTCCCAGTAACCCTCTCAGATGATAAGGCAGAACTGCCAAAGTCCTATAAAAAGTGTTTGAACAGTGGAAAAAAACAAAGAAACAAGCAGCCCCCTCCCCCTTCACTTTTACCTAACTAAATGTTGACCTAATTCGATAGTTTTCCAATGATAACCTGGAAACAATCAATAAATAATATATGCCTTTCTGGTTGACTTTCACTGAAATCTATGATTAATTGCCCTTCACTGCAAGAGTACCACATTCAGCTTTGAAAAGAACAATTCTCTTTATCGTCTCAAGATAAACTCGTGGATACATGTTCTTTAGGCTCTAAACTTAAGTATTTTGTTTAACTTTTAAACTTTATATTTATGACATATTCTATAACGAATCATAAAAATAAATGATTATAACAGGAAAGAGTCTAAGGAGGCATATCCCCTGTGATTATGCCTTCAGATGCCTGCGCGCCTTGACCAGTTCGGCAAAGCCAGAACCACACCCTGGCGGGGCAGAGCACCACTTACATATGGTCCTGGCAGAAGGGTTGTGAGACAGTAGAAAGACTTTCGTAATCCCTTCTCATTCCTTGGAGAGCTTTCAGGGAGGGAAGGTGAGATTACTGTCTGTCAAGGGGAATTTGGCGCCAATGCTTCCTCCAGGCACAAGAATGGATTCTGTGCATCAGAATCAGGGTCAGTGATGATACCATTGATTCCGGCCACTTTTCAACATCTTTGGAGTTTAATGGTGAACACTATTTGGCCACAGAAAGGACGGGCTGTTCCGTCTTTCTCACAATTACCACCCTAATTATTACATTATACTTTCACAGTTTAATCCCTTTACTTGCCTCACTGCCTTTGGGGGACTAAGCAAGCAGTATGGTGTGATGCCTGCTGATGGAGTTAGTGGGGAAGCCTTACTGAGCGCCGCCCAGCTGCCAGCTACAAGTGCAGCCAGGTGGGCAAGTCCAGAGTGCTTATCTGGACAGTGACATCTCTGTCTCATCTCAAAATCCCTGAAAGTTGTTCTCTCCAACATGGAGTAAAATGGAGCTCCATACATCAATTCCAAGAATCACCCTGTGCTCTGCTCTGCTAAGCTCTTGATAGCATTTCAGCATCGTAAGGAATAATCAGGACTAAAATTCCAATTATTCTATCCTAATTATTGCTCAGTAAATAAATATGGCATAGTTATGAATATCAAAGCTATCATGATTTTTTAAACAACTGTCAGAGCACTTTCTGACATAGCTGTTCCACCTTTAGAAATATACTAAGGACAAGAGAGTTTAATCCATGTACCCACCACACCCCCAAAACTGGGAATCCCTTGGAGGCAAGAGACATTTGTATGAGGAATTCACCTCAATCCACAAGACTCTGGGAATAAAGTGTTAAGAAAATTTTGAGACTATGAAACTCCAAGTCAGCATGCTCAGTGGCTCATAGTAGGTTCTCAGTAAATATTTGCTGAGTAAGTGGGAGAGTGGCTTTCATAATGGAAACCTGTTATTTATATCAGCATATGCAGTACTTGTCAATTTATTCCCAAATATCTGCTTATCTTTGTGCAGTTAGACTCAGAGAAATGTAAACTTGAGTTCACAAAATCAAATTGTTCAGTTTGGATTTCTGATCAAACAGAACTGTTCTGACACTATTGGAAAATTAGCTTGTTAAGAACCTAAAGATATGAAGTGTGTTTTCATTCTCCTATTTTGCAATATTGGCAAGTAGATGGAAAAGAATTTTGAAATGCCCAAACGTAAAAGGAATTTTTGCATATTAAACACCATTGTTTTTACTTACTCTCTTTACATGTGATTTTCCCATTCATTTTACCTTATACCATATATCCCATGAAGTAGATATGAAAACCTCCAAAGTAGGTGAGAATGAAGAATAAAAAGATTCAGCGGATAAAGGATTTTTGTAAGCGAATACATTGATGAGCCTCCCTGGTGGCACAGCGGTTAAGCGCTGCGTTGTGGAGCTGTTGGCAGCGGCGACGCGAGTTCAACACCCTGCTGGGGAGATTCCCAAGTGGCGTGGTGGACCTCTCCTGCCTCACCCGCTGCTCCCCTCAGCAGTATATTTCTGTTGATCTGCCTGTTCTGCTCCCCACTCTGTCTCTGGTGAACCCTCTCGCTGCCCCACGCCTCTGGCCTGTACCCCAGCTTGTATGCAAAAATAAATAACTCTTTAAAAAAAAAAATCTGCCATTGATGGACCACAGAACAGGAAGATTCAACTATCAAAATATTTAGATATTTCGTTACTACTCCACTCTAAATTGGCCTGTGTTCTTTGTAAACCTGCAAAATGTTATAAACAAAAGTGAAGCTTAAATCTCCATCCTGTCTTTAAAAACTTTGCACTTTAAGTAAACTCTTCAACTATGTGTTGCTCAGCCACAAACCAAGGAAGCTACACAACAGGAAACAGAAAGGCAAGTGGAAAAAGGTACAACCTATCAGATTTTATGTACCACAAAATTTTCAGTGCCACTGATTGAGAAGACTTGTGCTCCCAGGAACTCTTAAAAAGGGAGGATGGGAGATGAATCTTTGTGCCTACTTAGGTTTCAGAATCACCTTTGGATGGGCTAGAGTTTAACCAACATAATTTATTTCACTCTTTGAAACCAGTTCCTCCCAAAGTTTTTAAACTGACTTAAGCATGTCTAACAAGAGACTGTGCCAATGTTCAGATGCAAATCAGCACCAGCAGGCTGAATAGTGGTTCCCTAAGGTGGGTGAGCTTCGGAATCACTGGAGAGCCTGGTACCTCACCAAAGGCTGGGTCACCCCGGATTCTGCTGGAGGTAGTCTGGGAGAAGGCTAGGGATCTGTATGTTCAACAAATCCCTGAGTGGTGCGGATCCTGCTGGTCCACACACAGTTTGAGGAGCCTGGATATAGAGCTAGGCACAGCACACCGGTACTCAAGCACAGCTTTAATGAAGCCTTAACTAGGAAGTTTTCAAATACCCTTCTTTACCCTCCATGAAAAAGGTCAATTAATTCAGAATTTGGGGGCATGACCTCTGGTATAGGTATTTTCTAAAGGTTTCCAGGAGATTCCGGTGAGCTGGCAAGGCTGAGAAACACCCGTATGCTGGAAGACCCCCTTGTACCCACAGTGGACTGTTAGAAGACACCCTCTGCAAACCACAGAGCAAGGTGGCATCACAGGTACACAGTTTGTCCTCAGAAAACAGTGTTTTCCTTTCCTTATTCTCTTCAAAAGTGTGTCTGAGAAAGTGAAATAGAACTTTCTGTGGGAGTATATCTCCAGCACTTTTTAAATGAGTTGAGTTCTGGCTCTGTGGATAACTAGTTTATAGGAGCATTTGTAAATTTCGGTCATAGTTTTCTACATTTTGAGTGGGAAATTTTATTTATAAATCTGGAGATCTACAAAGTTTGGGTATGTCTTATATATATTGGAAGTATATTTTATTATTTGATATGCTTCAGGAGACTTTTATGCCAATTCATTCCATTCCCAGGGGAGAAGCAATTGATTAAATGCGTAGGGAACAGAGTTTCCCCAAGTGCAGCCCTGGACCGGCAGCAGCAGCCTTGCTGCAAATCTGCTAGAAACATGCATTCTCAAGCTTCTAGCCCAGATCCACTGAATCAAAAGCTCTGGAGGTAGGGCCAGGTGATACATACACTTTAACAAGCGCTCAGAGTATATTATTATGTGCCCAAGTTTGGGAACCACATACCTGTCACCTTTATTCTTCCATGAATCTTGAGAACTGAAGAGGTAAAAGTGTGTATTTGTTTCAGTTGCTACACAAGGCTACACTGCTCTGCTCTTTTAAGCTCCACCCAAACCTAATTATTACTCAATCCTTAGAGCTTACCAGTGAAAGTGGGATTTATAGAGGGCCTATCTGGGGTGGAGTTTATTTTACAAACTCTCCACTATGCATTTTAATCTAGTTTTACTTTCTGCTCAAAATAGAACCAAGACTGTGATTCCTGACTAACAACTGTGAAAATAAGCTTTTGAACTCTAAGACCAATGAGTGGTACCTGCAGGAAAGGGGGAGAAGAGGCAGATCAATCAGGACAAAAGGGAGAGTAGGGTGGAAAAGGCGCAATCTGGACTCTGAGTGGTGACCTTCACGTGTAGGTATATAATTTGATTCTCAGTCAAGCATATCTGAAACTTAGATGATGTTACAATGTGAGTGGACATCAATAAAAATAACAAAAAAAAATAATAATAATAAGGGGGAAAATCAGCAAGGATAAGAACTAGGACTAGCAAACAAGGTCAAGGGAGGTAGAGGAAGAGGGGAGAGGACCACTGGGCCCACCACTCACCTTGAATGGTCCTCTTGAAGAAGGCCTTGCAGGCCTCACAGGACGCAACCCCGTAGTGGTACCCAGAAGCGATGTCCCCACACACTAAACACAGTCTCTTGGGCATGGAGTTGAGCATATATTCACACTTGGTCTGGGGGTCTTCCACCAGGGTGCTGGAGCAGTCGTCATACAGTTTCCTGACAGGCCCACTTCCTCCAAGGATAGGAGCAGAAGGGTAGAGAGGTGGCGAGTCAAGTCCATTCTGATGGCCATTCATGGTGGAACTGTAGCTCCCGCTGGCGTCCGAGGAGCCGCCTGGGCTGTGGTGGTTGACGCTGTCCGTCAGGGAGGCCGGGCTGGAGGGTTCCGTCTTGATGAAGGACGAACAGCTGGAATCAATGTGTCGATCTTTGTTTGACATTCTGCAGAGAAGCCTGAGAGAGAGGGAGAGACACAACACAAGGGAGGAAAGAGAAGGAGAGAGCGTCAAACCAAAGAGGTAGAGACCCAGGGTAAAAATCAGGTGACAGTGAGTGGGAAGGAAGGAGAGAAAATGAATTCCTATGTTAAAGGATTGTGCTGTGAGTGCGCTGCTTCTGAAGAGTCAGGGACAGCACATCGCTCATTCTCTGGTCTATACCTCTTGTTCTACAAGAAGGTAATCGGCATAAGGCCATGACAGGGTTACATCAAAGTGCCCAGGTGGGCCATAAACAAGCTCTAACGGGTCCTATTCCTCTATTTCCCCCTTTTCTGGGAGAACCTCTGTCAATATCTAAGTCAACTCTCCAGATTCTGAATTTATCAGTGGAAGAGGAGTGATTTGCCAAGTTCGTATCATTTCTCAAAAGGCATTTATCCTGCCTCTATTTATTCTTCCACTTTCTCTCTGATGCCACCACTATTTTATTATAAGCAGAATCAAACTTTTACTTTCAAGGCTGCACAGAGTATTCCTCAGCTCTGTAATTACTGTTTGTCAGCACGCTTCCATAAGCATAACTGTGGCCTTTATTGATCTGACTGAGACACATAGGGAAAATATCCTCAATCGCTTTGCTTCTTTATTTAAATTGCTCTATTTCATAGCCATTTAGCAATATAGAAAGATATCAAGTATGAAGTGCTGCCCAATATTTCAGGATTATTTCCTAGAGCCCATAAAACTGAATGAAAGTATTACCAGCACTGATGAATAAATAGGTACATGTGATGGTGTGTGTGTTTGTGAATGTGTCTGTGTGCATGTGTTTTATGCATGTCTGTGTCTGTCTGTGTCATGTATGTTTATGTATGTATGCTTGTGTTTGTGTGATTTGCTATTGTTTACAAGACGTACCAATAAAACCCAGGAGCCTCAAGGATAGCCTGGGTCCATGCATCTGACACTTTATATTCAGTAAGGGAGAAATATGTCAAATTTCGTCCTGAGAAATAATGAGATTTTTGGTGATCCTTTTTCTCCTCTTCTTTTAGTCTTTTAACATCACAGTTACTGAAAGGAAATATGATGAAGCATATCTAATCTGGCAAACCATCTCTCTTATCTAGAAGAAACATTTTGACCCTCTTTCTTTGTTGGACTCACAAGTGATTAAATTTCTGAAAAGGTAATTAGATGAGAAGATATAATGGGTCTGATTTTCATTCTCCTTCACCATAGTGCAAAACCCCTTTTAGCAAACTCTCTCAGCACCTTCTGAGAGCCCACTCTAGAAAGAAGAGGTGACAATTGAGGAAAAGACCCTGATAATTGCTTCCCAGTGGAAAGGTGATTTATGGGAACCCCACAGGGAAATGGTCATTCACTAGAGTTTGGGGGAGTAGTCACAGAATCATTTCCAAAGGCAGACAAAGATCTCCTACACTTATAAATCACATGATGTTTTATCACTGTACACATTCCATGGTCCCCCTCCATGTCCCATTCCTGCACTTGTTCTGTTACCTTAAAGTCAAGAATAGTATGGAATTCCCTTTCAGGAAATATCCATTTGAGCTCAAAGCATTAATTTGTAAGCATAAATTATCAGACATTAAAAGGCAAAGCAAGAATCTGCCTCTTAGCACGTCTATTTCCAATCGGCCGTTCTGTTCTGCTTTCAAAAGTGAAGCCACGTCAAGATGGGAAGAAAGCAAATAGGAGGAAGAGAGCCACAAAAATATCTCCTGGCTTTCGCCCACCCACGTGTGTTGTCCTTTCCTCAAGAACTAGTGAAGGAACAGAGCTCCCCTCCCAGCCGGAACCTGGGCGCGCTCCCTCCTGCATCTGCTGCTGCTGTGCCGTCACTGTTAATGAGCATGGTAATTAATAGATCGCTCTCCTTGTCTCCCTGCTTGCACCCTGGGCTAAGCACTTTTCCTCAAGTCAACGTTTGAAAGAAAGCGGGTCGGTGCTGACTTACAGCAGCCCTGCGAATTCCTTTTAATTTAGAGCACTTACACCACCACTTCACTTATTACCTTATAATTACTGGACTGCTCGCACATACATTATGATCTCAGGCGAGAGTGAGAAGTTATTACGGTACTAAAACATGGTGGCTCCCCTTTCCTCGCTTTGGCACTGAATTTCTCACAGTGATGACAATTAACTCTTTCGCCATCTGCCCTGCCAGGCGCCACTTCTTTTTGTTCTTTCCAGAAGAGCAATGTGGGGAGCTGCGTGATCACAACCCAGAACTACTTCTCTAGATTCTTTTTTCTCCTCTCCTCCATCTCTTTTCTTGTATCATCTATAGTCAATTTCTTCCCGATTTTTTTCTTGGGCTTTTTCCCACCTACATCTAAAATTTGCAGTGCTCCTAACTAAGGAACAAGGTCAGAGATTGTCCTCCCATTTCTGGAATAGTTATATGCTAAGGCAACAAAAGTTTATGTCTCAAACACATGTTGTTATAGTCCCTGAAAAACTGGGTGTATTGTGTGCCAGCTGCTGACATTAACACTTTACAGATAGTACTTCACTTCCTCCAGCATCTCCTTGGATGGGAGCTGTGTCTTCAGGCAAAAGAATCTCAGCTGCCACTCAATTTTCTGAAAATCATAATCAAGAAGGGGGAAGAGCAGGTTTTGAACTCAGGTGCATCTCTGCAGCCCAGTACAGAAATATCTTGAAGGTAATGGAGTTTTTAAAGGTGTTCACGAATTATAAAAAGGAATAACCAAGCAAGTGGGGGGTAGAGATGGCTCAGGAGAGATCGCACATCCACAGCTCAGTTGTGAGTGCCACGTGGTTGGAGGCGCCACCACACTGGCCACGGGTCTGCCCTGTGGAGTTTCCCTCCCTGGGGTGGGAGTGACACCGAAACAGAACCTCTGAAAGAGCACAGTTGTCTCCTAATTACTACTTAGCTCATTACACTGAACACTTCCTAGACACCAATTCATTATACCCTAAAACTACAGCGGTCTTAATTCTCTCCCTCTCTGTCTCTGAAATTCTACAGCTCTATTATTCAAGCCTGAAATATTCACAACTATCTATAAATTCAATTGTCAGCTGGTGGGTTTTATTCTAGACTTCACTTCAATCTAAAATTAGAGGCACTAAAATTCACATTAACTCTAAGAGGAATGTAGTGAATAAGACTTTATTTCCAAAGAACACCTTTTTGTCAGAAAGAGCCATTTTCAAGATGATGGCTTTATCTGTAACCAAAGAGAATAAGCCCAATTCCACATTGTGCTGTTAATGCAGAAATTTTAGGTCACATTGGATTAATAAAAATCTAAATTCAGTTAAGAATTATGAACAGAAATAACATGTGTTGAAAGCTGTAAGAAATATTTATTTGAAAGCCCAGGTGTGATTTTCTTTATTTTATATTTTAAGAGACATGATCAGAAGCACAAGGAAAACTGGTAACTTTCTAAACATCCTTCTTTAAGCAAACACCCTGAGAATAAACTGGAGGGAAAAAGAGTGATGTCAAGAATTACATTTTATTTTTATATATGAAACTAGATTTGTGGACTTAACAGTCTTCCAAAGGCTAGGGAAATTTCAGTGCTTCAAAAAGCATTTTGACACAGTTTGAGATATAGTTTCAGCTAACTTTGATTATTCTGCTTCAGTATGGGAACTTGTTACCCAGTCTTACCTGAGAGTCAGCAAGGGTAAAAGTGGTCTTTGGTGGTAGACACTAACAATCAAGCTAAGAAACTCCAAAGTTGCTGGACTATAAAAGTTAATTACTGTGTGTATGTATGTATACATAGAGTGAGCATGAGACAAAGAGCCAACTCCAGTTGCTATTGTACAGGAATCAAGATCACCCAAAAACAAGAAGATAATCCACAAATATCCAATGTGAACAAAAATTATCAAGCTTTAGAGATTCCATCATCCAATGTGCATCCTGAGTGAGTTGCCACGAGTATAAATTTTTATACACTAGGGTCGATGTCCTGGGTGGTCTCCATTTCACAGGAGGGACTTCGTTTAGCCAATCCTTTTATTTGTCAACCACTGACATTACAGCATGGACATGAGCTCATGTACTATTAATACTTTGGTGAAAATGTAAGTTCTTAACAAACTCCCTATTTTATCCTTGGAATATTATACAGAGTTCTAATGTATTTGCTATTTTCATGCTTCTGATAGAGTAAGGCCAGATTATCTTAGAAACTTGGATTACACCTATATCAGTAACAGACAAATAGGCTAAATATACAACTCAATAATTCACAATTTTATATTATTTATCTTTAGGAGTTGAAATAAGTTCCTTGAACAATTTATATCCCATGATTTTATTGAAGGACACTGAAGCCACAAACTTGCAGTTTAAAAATATGAGAGAGAAGAGAAGAGAAGAGAAGAGAAGAGAAGAGAAGAGAAGAGAAGAGAAGAGAAGAGAAGAGAAGAGAAGAGAAGAGAAGAGAAGAGAAGAGAAGAATGAGTCCTTGACTCTCTCTCACTGAAACAAAATTCAGGGTTGGAAGACAAGGAGATTGTCAAGTTCTGATACTTAATCACTACTTATTCAAAATAAGAATGGATCTGTTAGGATTTGGTAAGGTTCCTGCCTTCTGAAATCATCGGATTAAATAGTTAGGTATCTTTTATTCAAAAAATAAAAAGGTTTCATTACCTATGGGTTTTGTTTTAATGCTTTCAGAAGAAAACCTCCTTGATGAATACAGCTCCCTGAGGCCCAGTCTTCGAGCCGGCAAGCCCAGCAGCTCCTTTAGCCGCCTGAGTTCCAACTTTAAGCATGCTCTTCACAATGGGCTTTTTCCCCTGCTTCAACTAATTGCACTCTCGTAAAGTGGCAAAATGTGAATCACTTAGTAAGGAAATGGGCACCAGCTGCTATTGTCAGAGAATGGTGATGTTGAAGAAAGGGAAAGCAACCGAATGAAGTGTCATGTCAGAAATCAACGGTGCAACGTGTGATTTGAGAAAACATGACTACTTTACAGAGACAGGGTGTCATTATGGCATCACCATAATACGATGCTTTGACAACCACAGGGCCTAACATATCATCATTGCATTAAGGTACACTGGCTTAGTTGGGGAAGGAAGAGAAAGGATTTTTCCTTTTAATAAGAAATATCTTAAGGTCTGCCTGGTTAACCCAATGGAAGGAGATCATTCATTGTAAATAAAGCATTGTAAATGCTGACCCACATGTTCCGAAAGATTAAAACATACCCTTCTGTATCATTCTAGGCCTTCTTTAATAAAGGCGGAGGCCCATCTCCGGGAACAGGCTTCTCCGCATAATAGGACCACAGTGAGGTAGTAATGCTGCTTCTCAAATCTTTGAACAAATAACTTGTGCATTTAGTATAAAAAACTCTCTCCCACTTACTCCACCAAGGACACGAGTAAGCAAACAGCTTCCTGTAAAGCTGATGTTTGAGTGGTGGACAAAAGCTAAGTAGGGTGGGGACCGAGGGCCAGCTTCCAGAAAATGCAGATTGGAGCCCTAGCTAAGCTGAAAGTTCCCCAGTTCTGTAAAAGGCTGTGCATTGCACACAAAAAAAGGGAATTCCAGACCAGTGAATAAGAGACTTCAAAAGCATTTCTGGCCAGTCAATGAAAGGAAAGTTTCTGGTGAATGTAACTCACACCTAATGACTAAACAGTGACAAGCAAGGACCTCGCCAAAACTCTACCTACTCTTAGGGCCCTAGATTTCAGTGGTACTGTCCCATCCAATTTTGCTCAGACGTTAGGTTGGTACCTAATGTCTACCACAGACTACTGTGGTGTAAGCAGTGAAATTTCCTGTCTTGGGAACCCCTTAGTCCCAAGAAAACCATGATTACTGTTCATCCAATCTGATTTACAGAGAAACTGACAGAACCCTCTGCCTTTACCCTAAAACAAAGGAAGGGCAGCGGAGAATTATTCATTTTAAGCAATCTCTTCCCAGAGAGATGGGAAGAGAAACACACAATTAAGACCATGCAAACTAACAAGAGTGGGGATGTCATAAGTATCTCTGTGCTAGAAGGTGTCTATAAATGCACCATCTCCCATTTTACTACCACGCAAGCTTAAGGCCGCTGCTGATGGTCTTATGAAGTTATCCAGACTATTTTAGATGTAGGAAACTGCAGGTGCTCCCATTTGTATTGCCAGGTGATTTCTTGTGCTTCCTGGTTGATAAACTTTACTAACAGGAAAAGATTCGGTCCCATGAGATCACAGTATGTCACACATTATGATTGTTGACAGTTTCCGTATTTAAAAATCTGATATGATGCAGAGGCACCTCGTAGAGTCATTTATCCTTAGCTTGTTTCCTTGAACCTATTTCAATCTGGGGGTGAGCATCCTTGTTTATTGCTCTAAATACAGTAAGTGAGCAACCAGCAAATCAATAAAACTGTTAAATGCATAATAATGCTGGGTAATTGCATACATGATGCTTTGCATAATTGTCTGAGCTTTTCCTTCATCTAATGGGCACTCACGTAATACAGAGCAGCTATAAGTCTATAAAATACACACAGCTTATAGGAACGGCGATTCTGCTTAAAACTCTGAATGATCATCTACATCGACTTTGAAGGGAGAGCTCTTCTCCACTGCCAGGTCCAAATCAATTCTTATGACATTACTTTGTAACTAACATGATACTTAACTGATGATGGCTATTAGATATTATACAGATTGCATTCAAGAATGGTACCAGTAGGGGGGAAAATACCATTTCGTTTAAACAAACTTCTGCCATGTAATCAATATTATTGAGGCAAATTAAGTGTTTTAACAAGTGTGTATATTTGCCCTAATGTAGTTTAATTAACTACATTCTCAAAATTGCCCTTACTCCAATGACACCTATGGATGAGAAAAGGGAATCTCAAGAAATGTCTGGGGAGAAGCTCAGAGGGACACCAGAGGCCAAACAAGCATTTTATCTTCGAACCCTAAGAATATTTCTTACATGGCAGAGGTTACTCTGCAAGGACCAAAAGCCTAAAAACCAGAGGATTTTAGAAAAATCCGCTTGGGTAGTAAATGGTCACATGTTGATCAGGTCACAATTCCCAGGGTGGAGTAAAGCAGCCTGGGGCAGGAGGTGGGCACCACTGTAAGAGGGGACGGTGAAAATGGAATAAAAAAATGACATAAGACAAATCACCCAAATGAAGCTTAAGATGTATGCTAACATTTCTTCAGTCCTTTGCAGTCAGTTTTCTGGGGGGAAGAAATAGGCTCTTCCTTCTACAAATCTCTGGTCTTTCAAACAGAAATATGGATCAATAGAGTTTGCTTCTGCTCAGACAATTCTGCTTTCAAGCAGCCAAGGAAGAAACAAATCCAACACCACAGGAGGGGACTGGCAACTAAATGAAGACCTTCTCACAGTGTCTTGCTAGAGGAGAAAAAAACAGACATCCAACTCTCAGAAAGTCTACGTGTTGATCTTTATAAATTACAATCGAATATAGATGCCTTACACACATGCTATGGTAAGAGAGTTCACAGATCAAATCCAGGTGAATGAAAGCTCAGGTTCCCTGAATTTCCACTTCCTCTTCTCTCTGCTACACTCAAAGAGGAAACAACAAGTGCTTTCAGGATGTGACAAAAGGACACTGAGATAATAAAATTGATACCTTAGACTCATGAAGAAAATGTTTGATAAAAGCAATGACGATGAATGGTAAACCAGCTGTCACCCTCAAGGAGTGCCAGTCCACTTGGGGTAGAAGTGTAAACTGGACCCTGAACCTCTGTCTTACTGGTGAGAAAATCTAAATACTGAGAAGAAACCATTGTTGGATAAAGGTTGCTTTTAGCACATTCTGTATTCGTGGGAGAGTCACAGTCCAGCCAGGGATCACAAAGCACATCTTTCCCTGTTGGTAGGTGTTTAAACTACATTTATACTTTTAAATTAATTACTCACTCTGCAGTAGGTAACATCTGGAGGCAAACACAGCTGGCCTTGGGTGGTCTAGGAGAGCAGAGGTTATGATTATGGGTCTGTGGGTATCAGGTGTTGTTCAGCTGAACAGCAAAGTGGAGGCAGGCATGGAGGAGAGGGGACCAGCTAGTAGTGAGCCCTAAGACTTCTTCCTCTTTAAAAAGTAACACTGCAAAGAACTAGATATTTAAAGAGAAGCTGAAGCCAAGTCATATTTGCAGGCCAGAGAAAATAACACATAGAGACACATATATTTTACTCAAACCATGAAAATGAAGGTTTTGTTCTAAGGCAGAACAGATTTTGTGAGAAGGGATTATTTAGCTAGCACCCAGTGAAGCCAGCAGAAGCCACCAACGAGCTGGGACTTCAGATCAGAAGGGTTTGCCCAGGATTTGACACATTCAAAAGCACCCAAGCAAACACTCACAGAAAAATGTCTACATCTAATGACAATTCTGAAAAAAAGCTGATTAAGGAAATAAAAGATTATACCAGCGTTCCCACACCTGGCCTTTCCCAGAAACCACGAGGGACCCAGCTCTGGATGGGGCCACTGTGTGACAGGGTAAGTCACCTGGACCCTGTTTCCCTACTTGTAAACGAGAGGGTGTGCCTACCTACTTTCTCAAGGAAGTCTTGTCATTTGATAAAAAACCTCTTTTCTCCAATAAAAACCTCACTGGCCTGTAACTCAGATGAAACCTGAGAGCAAGACCTATGTCCTAAAGTCCATGTCCCAAATGATCATTTCTTTCGCTGCTATTGCACTCAGTCATAATCCAAGACCCTGGCCGTGTGTGTGTGTGTGTGTGCATAAGGGTGCCTGTGTGTGCACGCACACGTGTGTGCTCACTGCAAGAGAAGTTACATACACGACTTGCAACATGACAATAAAACTGCAGCAACATACAGCAGAGGACTTTTCCCCAATGGGCTGCTAAAGGACTAGGAGATCACTGGCAGGAAGCTGGGGAGCAGGACTCTTGGTTTTTCCTAGAAATGGTTCTCCTTTTGCTCATTCTGTCTTTGGTGGGAGGCGTTGGCGGAAAGGGCAATTCCCTGCAATCAGTGTTTAAGTGAATGTTTGTGCCAGTGTGGGACTCCACGCTGTCAGGGAGCAGCAGGGAGCCTTTGAGTTGTTACTACATTTGATTTGACTGCCAGTAGGAAGCTTCATTTCTACCAACTGCTAGTTGCTCACTCAAAGAATCTTCTCCTCATTTCTGGAGTGATTTTCCCCTTGCCTCTCTTTCCTTTTCTTTGCCATGTTGTAAGCCCAAACGCCATGTGGGTTTGTAAGAGACAACTTTATTCCTGTCTCCTGAGCTCGTCTGGCCTGCAGGTCTGGATGTCTTGGGGCGCAGGGCTGCCTACAAGGTCTGCTCTCCCCTTTTAATTCCGATATCCTAGTGCATTGCAAGGTCAACACAAACACAAACTGGGTTGCTCACAACTTTTTACTTGGTGGGGTTTATTTTAGTCCATGGAGCAGATATTTCTGTAGCTCTGATGAATCAAAAAATAAAGTGTTGTCACTCATCATTTTTGTGCAATTTTGCGAAAGAATTGCTATTTGGGAGCACTGCTTCTGACACTGTGCATTTCTTTTTTCTGATTTGGTAACTTTAGCATGGCACGGGAAACCTTTCTCCTTAAAAATAATGATTCGGGTAATTAGGATTCTCTAGTGGCTTCAGAGACAACTTCTGATAATAAAATGCATCTTTAGAAACAACAGAAGCAGAGGCAAGAGTAAAATGGATGGATTGGAGGGGGAGAACAAAATCCTCAGAGATATTAGGAAAATTCAAGCTAAATGGAAAAGTAATTAACACTAAAGAGCTAAAACTGTAATTAAGAAAAATTTCATTAAGGAAAGGCAGGTGAGTCCGCTTTTCTAAATATGACAAGGTGCTGCGTAAAAATAAAATAGAAGCAGGTTTCGGTGAGTGGAGCAGGAAAGCCATGTCTTTAACCAGATCAAATTCTCGAAATTAGCTGTCAAGACAGGATTGTTGTGATTTATACCCGTCTATCAAGTGCAGGGATGGGGGGCGGCGGGAGGGGGGGACCGGGAGCAGAGGCAGGCTGCTGTCGCTTCCATTCGCAAAGAACCTTTAATTTCCACAGCACCATCTGTTACCAAATCTAATTCACATTCCCTCTTAATCTGGTTTAGTTCCATAATACTAATTCTTCCCCAACCCCTATGAACACAAACCATGGAAAAAAAAAAAAAAGTCTTTGGTTCTTGGTGAGAAATTGAGTATTACAGAGTTAAGGTGTTAAGGCTCTGGTGACTTAAGTGAAGCATGCTCCTCTCCATTAAAATGTATTCCGGGTAAAGTGATTTGTTTTCGGCCAATACAGAGATATGAAATTGTTCATATTTGTAGTTAAAAAAAGAACCTGATATAAAAGTAGGCCAGGGACATGAAAGCAGAGGTTGTCATAAAACACAATTGTCGTCAAGTTTAGTCACTTTTCAGAACTGGCTCTAAAATCACTTTGTCATGGTTTTCACATAGAGAAAGCCTGAAATTGTATTTTTGTTAGGGAAAGAGAGAGTGATGTATATATTCCGAGGGACTAGTGAAGGGAGGGGGAATACCTACGAGAAATGGAAATGGAAAAAAAATCATATATAATTTACAATAAAGAGACGTGTAGAAGTAAACACACATTCATCTCGCCCAGTCTAAGATTCTATTAGCACACACTTTTGATACACCATCATTTCTACTCTTAGCCAATATAATAACTGGCATTCACAATAATGAGGCTGTGAGGGCTATAAAATTATAAAGTGCTCTCTGCATCAGAGAGAGATTAAACTACGCTCAGTCAAGATTTAGTGTTAAATGTGTTTTACTGCTTTCTAACACTGGGAAAATTTGTTATCTCTAAAGGCAATAGTACATAAAGATCCATGGCCATACATTATAAAATGAGGAAAAGATATTGTTTGAATACTGCGGTGAGAAGTTTTGATTACAAGTTCAATCAACTGGCTCACCACCTAATTTCCTTACAAATATCAAAAGAGCTATCAGAAGAGCTATCCTTTTGTTCTCTAAACCAGTTGTATGGAACAGCAGCTGGAATACAAGTATCAATCCCTCAGCTTCAGGAAATAATTGGAGAGGCCATGATCAAAGTATTGATTTTCACAATAGGCATGATTATCACCCATTAATTGTTTTTGTAGAGAAGACTTTACCTCACAAATTTCATCACGGAACTGAGAGTATCTTAATGCCCAATCTGTAAAAACCCGAAATCTGTTATACAAAGATAACTACTTTCCACAAAAAAAGTTCTCATTTTACTGATGGAAAATCTCCTAATTAACTAGATGTACAGATATTTTCAGTGATTAGCAACAATAAAAGATTGATTCCTAAGAGATAAAGGTTATTACTAAAGATGACAAAATTTATAACATTGTAACAGATAAAAAACTTGAAACTATCATATATATATGCATCACCTATAAAAATATCCATAGGTGTCAGAAACAAATATAAGTGATTAAAGATTATGAAGGTGATAACATATAAGACTTAAAATTTTCAATATTCATTAAGGAATACACTAATTCTGACACACCTAAGTTATACAGAGTAATTTGTACTGTATAATTTTTAGAGTTTTCGTTATAAATTAAATTTATAGTTACACATTACTATTACGAATTATAAATCATTTTCTTCAGTCACAAGAATGACTGAGAGTCACAAGACTGACAACTCTAAATGCTGGTGAGGAGGGGAGCAACTGGAGCTTACAAACTTTGCTGGTGGAGTAAAGAAGGTAAATCTTTTTCTGGAAAAAAAAAAAGTAGATTGGAAGTTTCTTATAAAGTGTCTAGCTTTATAACTTTTAAACTGTTGAAGACCCATCATCATAACAAATTCATTCTTAGATATTTCCTAGAAAACATGTTCACAAAACAACTGTATACATCGTTATCTCAGCTTCATTTATAACAACCCCATCCTAAAAACAAAGTAAGCCTCCATTATTGATAAGAAGATAAACAATATGTGATATCTAATAGAGTCCCATTAAATAATAAAAAAAAAAGTGAACTGTGATCAATGTAACATGGCTGAATATCCAAGGAATTCTGGGAAGCAAAATCAGGGTAGATACAGAGGAGTAGATAAGCCAAATTCTTTTTATGTAAAATTCGAGAACAGGCAAAGCTAATCTTTGGGGACAGAAATCACCTTTAGCTCTCTGAAGCAAGGGATGTAGACCTGAAAACAAGTGTTCTGTCAGATGTAAATTTCACCTCAATAAAATTCATCTAGAAAGAGAAATTTAATCAGTAAGTAAACATTCTAACTTTGGATTACCGGAAGTTTCCTCTGCTTCCTAAAGCCTGCACCAGAACTTAAATAATCAGATACAGGATATTCTTCATCAATAACTAGTTCTACTTTTCACTTAACACACAGGACAGACTCAGTGGGACAGGGAAGTGAGATGAATGACTGATTCAAGGACACTCAGACTTTGAAGTGGAATCGAGTTCAAATGTCAGGTTTCCATCTCTTAGACAATTTCTTCTTTTAAATGACTAGTGAGACAAATGAAATAAAAAGTAAACTCACAGTGAATAATATTCTACCACTCTAACAAAATGGTTTTAGCAAATATGCAATATGTGAAAAACAATATGTGCCTATAAGTGATTCAACGAGGACTTTTAAAATTTTTTGTTTAGTTTTGTGTTTCCAACAATAGTTGTTTAGGGGATAGGATAAATAAACATTCAGGGTTTAATAAGTGAAAATAAGCAAAAGATCAGAGTCAACTGATGTAATCTAAAACATAGTAAAAAGTATTGAGGGGATATATAGCATATATATGTGTGTATATGTATACACATATATATATATATGAAACCTGAATACATATACATGTGTATATATAACATATATACATATAATATATAAAATATATACAAACCTGAATAAGAACAGAAAAGTGTCATCAGAATGGTATAATTTGTACCAAGTTACCAAGAATGAAAGCTTGCAGAGTGACTTAAGTACATTTAAAAATTAACTCATCACCAATTGAGCAGATGTTTCTCAAGTAGGAATATCAACATGACTTTCCCTATCAGGGGAAGAGACCAATCATAAAGCATGCATATTCCCTTCTTTAACTTCCATACCCAGGAAGGTGGCAGAAGTTAGCATTAGGTAAGGAGAAAATGTATCATCCATATAGTGACTTCATCTTTTCCTAAAGAGAGGATCCTGCAGAGAATAATAAAACTGCATATTCGTGAGAACGAAGTTGACCAAGCTTATAGTCCATTTCTTTCAATGGTTCCATATACTCTATGGGTTGAAACGAAGCCCCCGAGCCAAGAAGTTTGGGTGTCATGTTCCATGAGCAGACACCACATCCCCCTTCTCTCTGCCTTGGACTTATCCGGGTGTACTGCTTAACCATGTGTGCTTCCCTCTGCCAGTCAAGTTTCCCTTTCCTCTGGGCTGCAACGCCCATTCTCTTTGCCCCATGACCTGGCTAGTTCCTATTCTTTAGCCAAACTCCACTGAGTTATCCTAACTCCAGCAAGTCTTCCCTGACACTGCTGCCCCTTATAGCCTATATATCCAGGAGCCTATTTCTACAATGGCACCGATCTCATTACTTTAAATATATCTACTTGTTTTTGTCCCTTCACCTAAGGAGGACTCTGCATTATTCTCTCTTCCTAATATTTCACCCTGGACCTGAGTGATGGTGTGAATGAATGAACCATGAATTCATATACACACAACTTTCTTTTTTTAAAATATATTTTTATTGTTATTTATGTATTTTATATTTTGTATTCCCCTTGGGTAACCCACCACCAATTCACCCATGATCCATCTGCGGGGTCCCTTGTGTCCTTTTCTACTCCATTTTGTGCCCTTATCCTCTCCTCCCCCTACCCCCCCCCTCCGCCGTGCCCTCTCTCACCACCCACTGAGTGTCTCTCTCCAATTTGGTTTCCTTATAGTCCTGTTACACACAACTTTAAATATTGGGGCTCAAAGTTCTTTAATGTGTTGTCCATACAATCTTAAGAATCTGTGAGATAAACCATTAAGCATAGAAAAGCTATTTTTATATCTCTATAGATGACAGTAAAGCTACTAAGAAATTTGATTTAAAACATAACAAAACAGAACAAAGCCCTGCAGGTAACTAGTAGACGGTTATATAATATTTTTTCATTAGAAGACCTTGCTTTGAGTTCACCAACAATGGATTTACCAACTGTGGGCTCTGGTATGTTACCTGCAAACCTCAGTTGCTGGATCTGTTAGTGGGAAGTATACATCAAAGAGAATTGTGGGAAGACTAAATAAACATCATTTGCAGAATTATTTGCATTGAATTCAGACGGATGTCAGGGACCAAGAAGAAAAGAAATAATTTTAGAATGAAGTGGGATGACCCAGAAGTGGAGTAGTTCAGAGAAGACTTTGAGAATGAAGAATGGGATAGTTCTGAATACTGTAGACGTGAGAAAAGCTATGGGTCTAGAAAAGGTTGGGGCCATACTGTGTGTGGATGGCACTACGCAGAGATGTAATTTTGCAGGCAATGGAAGCTACTGAAGACTTCTAAGGAGAACAGAGGTACAATCCAATTTGTGTTTTTATTAAACACTGGGCTGCAGCACTGTCCATTAATTCACACATTCATCCATATTAAGTTTTAGGCATAAAACCTGACAAAACAAATAGACCAGATCTCTGAATTCACAGTTTGAAACTCAACCAGGAAGCACTTATATCTATCCAGATAAATGATGAAGAAGACCCACACTAAGATGCAGGCAAACAGGATGAAAAAAGAGAGATAAAAATGACAAGCATCTTCAAAAGAGGTTGTTGTATCCATTGTGATCCATCAAGAATAGATAACAGATATGAAGGCATACTTTTTATAAGGTACACCAACAATTAACACATTGTGAGGGGCTGCTCTTTATACTGACCATGGCCCATGGGGGTGGTCACAGGAATCTACATACATGCTAAAATTATACAGACACACACACACACACACACACACTCCAATGTATGTAAAACTGTGAGAGCTGAATAAGGTGTGTGGATTGCATCAACATGAAATTCCTGATGTGATATCTTACAATAATATGCAAAATGTCACCAATGAAAGAAACTGGGGGGAGGAGACTGGATGTCTCTGTAATATTTGAAACAAGTGAATATGAGTCTCAAAATAAAAAGCTTTTAAAATGAAGACATGATTTGCAGCCTGCCTGTCATTAAATCATCAGAACTTCATACTATGCTGAACTCATATTAGCTACTTAATAAGTTTGCCACTTACTAGATGTCTGCTGAATGAGTGAATGAACTATATACAAGGTATCATGTCAATTGAAAGCATCATTATTTTTTACTAATGTTGTTTCAAGCCTGATCACATGGTTCGAATCCTATGTCTGGATTTGACCTGTCTATGACACAACTTTAAATACCCAAACTCTGACTCTAGATATAGAGTCAGGATCTTGAAGCTGATGCCAATGAGTCTGCCACTTCTCAGAGAAGGGTAAATTCTCAAGGTAATATTCTTAAGAAAGAGGGATATGATTTCTTATGTTCGAATAAAATATCTGGATTTTTTTTTTTCTCCTTAATGGTAGGAAAAGAAATTACAGTCACATACTTTGTGTGCTAGACGACCTTGTGAGACAAATCTTATCTCCATTCCACAGATGAAGAAGCAAGGCTGGGGAAAAGCCAGGATCTGAACTTGAACTTTCCATGTCTAAATTCTGTATCCTGAATTACACAATGCTACACCACAAAGATTGAATGACAATACTTTATAACAGTCAGCTAAACTTGTCAACTGTAGTCACACCTGGCGCTCACACATTATTCTTTCAGGGATTTTATTTTTCAATGTTTTCCTTTTCTTAAGCAAGTGTATACTTTGTAAGTGCCATGATATATTGTGATGACTGTTGGAACCCACAATAACAAAAATACAGCCAGAATAAAATAGAAAGAACAAAGTAGCTTAGTCCTTAAGTGACTGAGAGTAGAAAATAATGGTGTTGAAAAGTCAAAATTGGGCCTCCCCAGTGGCGCAGCGGTTGAGCACTGCACTGTGGAGCTGTTGGCTGCGAGCGATGCCAGTTCGATGCCCAGCCGGGGAGAATCCCACATGGTGCAGCAGACCTCTGCTGCCTCGCCCACTGCTCTCCTCAGCAGTGTATTTCTGATCTGCCTGTTCTGCTCCCCACTCTGTCTCTGGTGAACACTCTCGCCGCCCCGCACCTCTGGCCTGGTGTTCGCCACCCCAGCTTGTATACATAAATAAATTTCTTTAAAAAAAAAAAAGAAAAGTCAAAATTACTGGCAAGTACTTTGCAAAGTACTAAATTATTCAGATTATTAAAAGGAAAGTCTAATGTGTGAACATTACTTAATTTGGGGTGGGATGAAAGCCTAACAAGGAGAAACTGACTTACTCCACAGTGTGGGAAACTGGAGCTAGGTATTAGGTTGAACTGCCTGGTCAATTAGCTGACTATATTAATATGCATAATTAATTCTTGTTAATGAACTCAGTTATTTGTTAATTTAAGTAGGGGCATTATATAGTGTCTGTCCCGCCTAAGTCTAGGGATATGGAGACTTAGTGGAGAAAATGAGATGAAAACCTTTGGAAAGCTTACTACGTTAGGTAAATCCAAAGGACAACTCTAAGACTGTAGGAAAAACTATCAGTTTCAATATTTGGAATATTCAAATATGAAAGTAAGCCTACACCTAGTTTTGAAATATCAATCCACACCTACCTGAAATATGGATTTACTCAATGTTTGTGACTTGTTGTGACTTATGTTCATTTCAAGGTTTTGGTAACACTGTGATTTTGGCTAATTTTTCATAAAAATTAGTTCACAATGTCACACAATCTTATCACCTTCACTTTTGCATCCCTAAGATCAAAAGGTTATACTAGCTATCGATAGCAGCGCTTTAAATCAGTCAATTCAGAAATCTTTAGTGAGTACCAATTATACATAAGGAATGAAGCTGGCTATGGAGACTAATGGCCTTTCTCCAAAGGAAAATGTGGTGAGTTTGAGAGAGGGTCAATATATCCACACTAAGAATTAAGGGTTTCCAGAAGTTATGCAAGAAACTTACATAAAAGGAGCTTAGAGTTCCCCATCTGATTCTATATGGTTGACAATTAATTAACCTGGGTGGGGGTAAAATGGGGATGTAGTTAGTGGTAACATCTGGAGCTGCTTACTGAGTAAAAGATGAGATAGCATGACTAGCCTCCCACGTCTGGGAAAAAAGCGACCCTATGACTAGAGATACAGCCTTTGTGCAGACGCTGAAAAACTTCTCTGTGGGCTTACCTCACTGACGCACAGGCCCAGGTACCACAGTTTCAGCCTCCACAGCCCCTGAGTTTCACCCCGAGACATCTGTCCCTGCCTCCTGTATTTGCCCTTAAGGTGAGGCTCTTCCTTGACAGTGAATCTGTCCATTTTCCAGAAGGCATACAGGTAGGGCAGGAATAATTCTGTGTGTACAGTTTGTCATAATACCAAACTAAATCCATTTGTACTTTTTTAACAATATTTTTTATTGCATTAACATTGGTTTATGTCATTGTTTGCTTTTAGACGTGTAGTGTTCCCCCCTTTAGCGGTGTTGTCATAGTTGTAATTCCTATCCAAGGCCCAGGAAGGAATACATTGAGGGAAACAGACAAAAGGGGAACGAGTACAGTCTGTCTCAAGGAGCACTTGGCCAATGTCACAGAGGCTAACCAGCTGATACAGAAGGTTGAGAGATTCTCCTGAGAGTCTCTATCATCCACACTCCATGCTCACAACTAAGTCTGTCTGTTTGCTGAAAAAGCATAAAACTAACAGCAAAGGGTGGTCAGTGCACAAGCATGAACTTTAAAGATAAGGAATCATAGGTCCATAGTGCGAAATAAACGAGATCAGAGAAAGAAATGTGAACTGTTCTAGTTTCATCACTTCAGAAACCTCGGTATGAACGATGGTGATGTCTCTCTCCTGGGCCTAAGGAAGGAACCAATGATTCTGGGACTCAGGGATGAGAGGCTTAAAAAAAAAAAATGAATCTCTTGAGAAATGGTCACTTTGCTCCGAGGCTCCCCTCCCAAGGTGCATTTTCTCTCCATTCTCCAAAATCCAGCTGACAGATTAGCAAGCTCAGATAATAACACTGACTGCTGTTGGGAACTTTATTCATTCATCCATCTTTCTACCCAGGGAACCTCACTCTACATGCCGAGGTCATCGCCAGCACATAAATAAGGTCATCTGCTTATTTACCTGCGATGCTGTATCAAAAGTGCTGTCAAAACTGAACTCGACAATCTACTAAAATATCTCACCAGAAAACAAATAATGATAGTCAAATGATGGTGTGTGATTGGTTGACTCTACCGAGTACAGGGGTTTTATTAAATATGAAAGCTGGAGATTTATGTTATGGGTGATAAGGGCAAGAATGCTGTAAAAGTGAGAAAATATGGCAACACTGTGCTGTACATCACCAATGGGATAATTATTTATCTAAAAAGTTGGCATTCTTAGACTTCTAACATGCAGTGTATGAAATTCATATATTCAAAGGAGACATCATAATAACCTGCCGGCTGGTGGTGATGGATATGGTTTTAATCCAAATGACCACAATCTTCAGACTGCCTGTCATGGAGGGCCAGGAAAAAATGGAATTTTCCTTTCATAACTCTTGATGTTGAAGGAGGAAAAACCCGGAAGCATGATAAGTGGCTCATTCCAATGGACAAATGGACATGGAGCTGGGAGAATGAGTGTGAAGAAAAGTCATTGTTCCTTAACTAATGCCATTTTCACTTGTTACATTAAAAAAAAAATATGGAGCAAGGATGATTTCTGCCTCCTCCATGTCTGGAAAGCACAAATTCCAACTGCAACAAAAGCCGGAAAATCTTCCACACCATGTGAGTTAATTTACAAATTACCTCTTGCTGAAAAAGTCAGAGAAAAGCTGGTATAATATTTGTCTATTCACTAAAACTTATTGTACAAACACAGCAAGAAGACTTGATGCCGTAGCACCTTATTGACCAGATAGCCTTGCCTATGGATTTCCTCCTTTGAGGTTTAAAGGGATTCCTATTTCTCATTTACAGTCTATCAGAAAAGGTATATGACCTGTATTTTTTAATTTATATAAATCCACTCAGTCAATCAGCCCAGGCTGAAATTTAATGGATGTATCAGTCATCGTTGGTCCGGGGAGAGAGGAGGAGGCACCAACTGCTAGCAATAGCCCATCTCTGCCTCTTCCATTATACAACCTGCTTTCCTTTTTTCTTTTTTTCTTTTTAACTTTACCAGATCAGGTGCCATGCTTTACTGCAAGCTACGAGTCTTGCGAGACTGTTATTTTTAAAGGAAGAAATCCAAGCAAAAATAAGCTGATGAAAATAGAGAAAGACTCTTTGGGTATTTCAGGTTTTTTTTAAATCTTCATTTTCCCATCTGTGTTATGGCAATTTTATTACATATTCAGCAAATTTACAGTAACAAGATGTTCCCCTGACAAATTAATCACTTCCCAAGCATTTTATCATATAAATAAAATATCACCACAGGAGAGTAAAAGCAAGCAGCTAAACCAGTTGATTTAACCCTTTCTTCCTTTAGGAACTGCATGAAGGAAACTGAGACTTACCGCCCCCAACCCCCACACACACACACTCTCACACATTCACATTCAGACACATAGCTGTCCTCTCATATGTCTGGTAACAAGGTTTATCAGGGACCACTACCTTCAGCAAGCAGACTGCAATGCTGGCTGGATTTATATAAAAAAGAGGCACACTATGCTTTTTCAAAGCTAGGAGAAACAGGACACAAGAAAACCTCTTCAAAAATCATGAACCACAGAGTTATCTGCTAGAATCTAGATTTGCATCTTCATCATTTTATTTCTACCTTTCACTTAACAAGGATTATTAAACATCATATTTTTACAGGCCTGTTCTCCCCCTAACCTTTTAGGCCGGATAGCAAGCTTCAAATGGCAAGGTTTCTGTCTTTACTTTGCTTTTCCCCTTTGCTAATTTCAGAAAGTGAATCCAGCAATTATAAGTAGTAGGAGACTGATAAGAAGTCACACATGCAGGAGAAATAGGTTCAATTCAAGCTTCCCTGACTAATCCTTATTATGACTCATTTCGACTTCAAAATTTGTCGGTTGAGGTAAGAAGTAATTTGGCTTTGAGAAGTGAAATCTCAGTTTTGTGCTCTTCTTCAAGTGCTACTAACAACCCCATCATTAAGAGTAAAGTGGGAGGGGGCATAAAGTATTTATTTCGTGCCCCCTCTCCTCAAGTAATATTTGTATGCTATTTTCTTAGATCATTAAATTTAACATACTTTAAGTAACAGCCCAAATTTCTCTGGCTTCCAAACCCATAGTCCGTACACTACTATCTTACTTCCCAAAATAAAGTGCATTATATTTAAAACCTGCACCCAATATGACCCCCAAACTGTGGCCCTAAGATTGACATGGACAGTCCAGTCAGACATGCGGCCAGATCCAGACCAGAAATGGTAGCAAAGGCCCTATTAGGTGACTCTTAATGATTCCAAACTTCTGCTTGCAAAGATACTATTCCTTCTGTTTACACTCAGCAGTAGAACTGTTTCCTCTCTTTGCCATGGATTCTCTCTCACCAAATAAAACGACATTTTAATCTAAGAAAACAAGGAAATCTAGCATCATGCCCAGGCCAATTGTGACACCCCAAAACAAAACACGGCCAGGCCATGCTGACTGTCTTCTCTGCTTAAGTAGATACCAAGTATTTATTAGCCTCGCTTTGGGGAAACCCCAAATGGTCACCTCACCTCTCCACTTAGGAGCCCATAAAAATACCCGAGATTTATTATTACATCCTTCTTCTCCCCTATGAATGGGGTAATGAAGTTCTTTATGGGAGGCTATTAAGAGGCAACATGGATGCTACTATTTGCTATATATTCCATATAATTAATAACACCTTAACTGCTATTAGAGAGCAGTGTTTAAAGCAGCTAGCATTCCATAAATACAGCTGATTTGACTACACTGTCAATGGCAAATTTCACGAAGAACCACTCAAAGGAGATTTACTTTTGAAATACAGAATGTGCTACACAAAGGCTTTTATTAACATTTTTTTCTGTTCTAATGATATTATTAAACTTAGCAAGTGAATACCTAATTATAAAGTCAGCATTCTTAAAAAGCAAGTAGTAACTATTAATTTCCTTCTGGGGATTCCTTTGACAAAAGATGAAATTTCTCTTTCAAAATTCCTAACAAATATTTGGGCAATCTCTTTCTTTAAAAGCTGATGTTCATGACTTGAAATAACACCTTCAATGAAACCATGATCAAATAAAAATAAAATCGACATCCAGATGGTGGATTTTCTTGTCATATGAGAGTGAAGGAAGAAATCTGTAAAATGGATACAAAAGAGGTATGCAATGAGCCTATACATGTCCACTAAGTTTCCATTGGCATTTGATGGAAATAAACAGACTCTATACTCTTCTTGTCTAGACAAATATATTTTTATCATGATCTCAGGATAAAGTAAGTTATCACACAGTCTAGGCAAAGTTGACACAAGAGCATGATTTGATGAAATTATGGGCGGGTGTGTGAATTATTCAAAGAGAATATACAGCTGGCCCTGTCTAGATTATATCAGCCACTGTCTAAAACCCTGCCCTCAAAATACAAAAGGAGATTAAACAATGCTCAGGACTCTTGCCTGGAAGCCTACATGAAAAACAAAATTTTTTAATGCGCGCATTTGTGGTGAATAAAACCAAGTAAGACAATTCATAAAAAGCTTAAGGGGTACTGTATAGATATATCTTTTAAATGTTTTAAGCTATTTCACTACTTTTATGTTACAGGAGCCTCATAATATAGATCAGTGCTTCCAGAAGTTACCAATCATAATATGTATCAGTACTTCCTGAAGTTGTCAATACTAAGTCAAGTCCTATTCTTGGAGCTAACCACTTCCACTACCACCTGCAAGTTACTTCTTCTATTTCTGATTAATTCATGACTACATCACCTTTGTCCTTCTTTGCCTGCTAAGAAAAGGCCTCCCATCAGGGGCACCAGATCCTGATTCCAGGAGCAACAGCCGTTTGCCAGGGAAAGATAATGGAAGAAGAGTAAGTAAAGGCCCAAGTTGCTAATTCTGAGAAAATAGAAACACTGATTTTCAGATTGCCATATTTTCAAGGCTGGGGGTGTTGTTGATTGTGGAGGGCTGGGAAGAGAGGTTACTGGATGTCCAGGGAGGAAGTTCAGGGCTCACAAGAAACATCCGATGAGCAGATGAACTGGGAATTGTCCAGCCACCTGAATCTTACTGAATGCCCTTAAATGTTATGGAGTCACTTGGCTTAAAACAAATATCTCATTTTATTTGGTGCTGGAAAATAGTTTTGAATATAGATTTAAAAAAAAATCATCTCAAAGATTTATTGGAAAGAGACTGGCTATAAATAAATTTCCTTGAAATAAAAAGTATTTTATTTGAGCAACTATGAAGTGGGTGGCTGGTTATATTTTGAATTAGCAATGTGATTCATTCTCATGCATATTCTGCTCCAAATACAGACATAGCTTATTTAAAGAAAGGCTAGAACTTTCTACTGGCTCAAAAAGCAGGCCCATTAATTTAACTTTGCAAATGAATTAAGTGGGATGGAGTAAAAGAACCCCAAGAATCTAATTTATTTTAGAAAGCAAAATACCACATGCCTCCTACCTTTCTGTACCATACAGAGTCAGATCAATTTCACAGACACATTCCCTTTTTCATGGCTCTATCTAGGTTTGCCAGTTCAAAAATAAGCAGGCTAGAAATAAGATATAACATTATCCATATATCTGTATTCATCTATCAAGTGAAAAACAAGGAGTGGATAAAGAATCACAAATTAATTACAATGAAGCGCCTACCCCTCCCCCAAATTATATTATCATCTAAATGATTCTCAGAAAGAAAACAGGGATAGTCTGCTCCGGGTATGGATACTCCCAATCCCATTCAAAGTTGTAAACCTTCATTTACAATTTAGAATCATTTCTACACCAATTAGACCTTCCTGGATGTCAATGAAATTACAGCCTGTAAACCTATCTTGGTGGAGACAAAATACCAGTCAGTCTTTTAAAAGCATTTTGTTTAAAATGTCCTTATTTCAATTAAGAGTCTACTTCAGTACAAGTGACTTATTTGACTCCAGTTTACAATTTCTCTACGTGTTCTGTGTTTGCATTAATCAGGCAACTGTTAGGACATTTGGGCCTGTGGTTTATCTAGACCCAAAATATACATAGTCATACAGATTTCCACGACTGAGAGTCTCCTTTCGCATTCGGTGTGTTAATGTGTTTGACAAACTCAGTAACAATGATTTGTACACATAGACAGTTTTCCTAATTTTTTTTCTCATAGAAAAAAAAGTTAAAAACGGAAACAGCATGTATAAATCTTGCTTCACTAGAAAGCTGAAGGTATTTTCACACACACAGAGACACACAGAAACACAATCATCTGTTTCACAAAGGCCACACAATTGTTTTACTTCTGCTAAATCAATGCCAAAAAATAGAGCGTTTCATCAGTTTCACTTATGCTGAAGTTCTTCACAGGTTCTCTACCTGAACCTGGCCATATTTTAAGTGCAAAGCAGACTGAGCGCTATCTAAATCTAGATAAAACTCATTGGTTTGTAATCTGCACAATGATCTATACATCTAAATCTATATGCAAATCAAATGCTTTGGTGCATTCGAGCATTCCAAAGCACCCAGGGCTAAGAGAGTTAGAGAAGGTTCTTGCAGCTCCTTCCCGTTACTCTCCTCTTTTGCCTCTATTTATTTATACTAGCTACCTAAATAATTCACACCGCCTGCTTTTCAGCCCGAATGTTCCTCAGAAGAGGCCCACAATGAGCTATTGCAGTCACCAGATGGACTCATGAATGCAGCAGGTGGGGCAGATGGCAAGGCGCCCTGTCTGATGCTGCTTGCTTCGGCATGGCCTGCCTTTTCCTTCCAGGTACATTAGCATCATCCTAACACTGAGCAGTGCATAGTTTGGGGGTGGGGTGGAAGTGGGGCACTGGCAAATCCTTCCTATGCAATACTAGAGGCATCATAAATTACCAGCTGCCCTCTCCCGCCACCCCCCCACCCAGTGCTCTCCACCCCTCAGCAACCCCTGACGTTTATACTGTTGCTTTGTCAGTGGGTTTTGTTAAGACTATGGTGAAGATTTCAAAATGCATTCTGGCACTGGGAATAAAGAAGGACGCATGCATTTTAAAATTCCACCTCAGCTTAATAAAAGGAAAGAGGATTCCAGAGGAGTGGTGTGATAAAGGACATAGGGGGAACAAGGTACCTTCACCAATTTTTGCAAAAAATAAAAACAACCACAAAAGAAGGGAAAACATGGGCTGGTGACAGCTCACCTCTGCAGAGCTCTTACATGGAAAAGGTAAGCTGCCCTTCACAGATATCCAGTGGGGGTGGTGAAAATCAAATCTTTATAGCTTTCTGGTTTTGCAGACACTATTAGCTGTGCCCAACTTGAGACTGTTCTTCATCTCACCTTTCTAGCATGGTTTCTAAAAGTGTGGCATTTCCCTTTCCAAGTCTGTCATTCTATAGACACACACACACACACACACACAGACACTCACATACACACAGAGGTGGCAAGGCATCTCACTTGCTATGGACACTTGCAACATCCTGAGGTCAAATTATAATGGGATAGTCATTTAGGTACATGTAGTCTAAATTTTAATTGAGCATAGACACCTGACAAAAATTATCTTGCAATCTTTCTGGCATATTCTGATTAGCAATGGTACTGTGATACCATTGAATATAATCCTTCTATAAACGTAACTGATGCCAATATAAATCTTATTACCTAACTTCACTAATCATCTCATTATAAACACCTAAAAATGCAAAAGACAATAATTTTAATGACCTGAAACAAACCAATCTGTATCTTCAAAATAAATAGATAAATGAAGCACTTGAATCAAATGCATCCACCAAAGAGATGCAGCAAAGAGACAGTGAATTCCTTTGAATTCCATCTTCTATTCCTCGGGCAAATTGAAATCCCAGGCTTTTGGGAACTGTACCTACCGGGCAGTTTTGCTGGACAAAGACAGTAGCTGTGAGATTATTTCAAGATTAAGGACAAAGTTGCCTGTAAAAAAAAAAAAAAAAAGTCTAGCTTTCAATAGTCACTTGCTTTGATTAGGTGAGTTGACTAATTCAGACCTTCCTCTCAAAAGTCAAACCACATCCACTTTCTAGAGTTCAAATAAATTTTCCCTTGTTTTTCCAACAATCAGGGAAGTTTTTTTTCTTGCAAGATCTTTTAAAGAATTTTCCTCCTTTTATTTTCAGTCTAACTACTAGACCATAGACAAGTAATTTAGAGCATTTTAAGATGTAAAGGCAACTTGTGTAATTGCCAAAGGCTTCATCAGGAGGCAGACTGGGCTGGTTTTAAGCAGAGGGAGCTTGGTCGGAACAGAATTTACAGTCCCCAGGCCCCCAAGCCAAATACTGCAACCTTCAGGACCTGAAAGTCTCATTCCTAATTGTGCTCACCATGCAAGCTTCCTGTCGTCCAGAAAGCCCAAACTAAAAAACCAGACTGGAAGCTTCCATATGCCCAAGTTTTATGTAAAACGGCCACCAGCTAAATTCCTACCCAAGTCAGCTTCAATGTAAAACTTAGATATAAAAAGCCCCAGTTCTAAACACTTTTGATGTACCCAAGATCACTTTATATTTTTATCAAATATGTCAAGATCTCAGTGTTTATTCAGTTGATTATTTGTGAATGACTGATCAAAAAATGCAGTTTAGTGCACTTAATTATTATTTTAATGATTGAAAAAAATTGCTAAGGAATGTATGTAATCTGTTTGGATGTAACCTGAGAACTTATTATAAGCAATTATTTTGACACCACAGAGTTGGCTATAAAAAATACACTTCAAAAATCAATTTTAAGCTGATATTTTCTAAACTTGATTTCATTAACTATCATTAAGTATTTCCCACAGACTAATGACTGTGCATGACTGTGGATACTTAATAACACTAAACAGAAGGGAATGGACATATCTTAGCGGGAAACACATTTTAGGCAAATGAAAATAAATTAACACTTAAAGATAGTAACTGTGGCTTTAAAATATAATTTTCAGAATTTATATATTTCCTAATTTGGATAATTTTAGTGTATTTGAGTGTTTTACGTTGCCACAATTAAACTGGTAAATACTATTACTTCTAAGTAAAAGCAGAAGCAAAGTCTCAGGCAAAAAATTGCCATTAAAAACACAAAATTCATGACTATAAGAAAAGGGTGAAGGAATGAGTAGGGAATCACAATTTAAGTCTTAGATATGAAAGAGTTAGGGGCAATGGATAAGGTGCTGGTTAAGTGAATGATTACTAAAGTCTTGAGTTTTGACATTTCAAAACTACCCTTTAGTAAAGACTATGATATTCTCAAACAGGTTCATCTTGTATAAATGTCTACATTTGAAAATATTTTTAAGCAGCAAATATCAGTGTAAGGGGATTACACAACATATAAAACTAAAACCAAGACCCTGCATTTGCTTTACACGAGTTGAAAGTAGAGTTAGTTTGTGTGTGTGTGTGTGTGTGTATGTGTGATACAATTTCCCTGATTGACTGAATTGTTATTTCCTTCTTTCTCAGCCCACTTTGACATGACCAAGTCTTAAAGTTTCAAAATACAAGTTAGTTCAAACCTAATTAAAAAAACACATACTCAAATTTTAATCTAATATATAGTAGCTACTAGAATGGGTATGATTTAAAAAGAGAACCCTATTTTTAAATGTCACCTTTCTCTATCAAAAACAAGATGCCAATAAAGCAACTCAATACCGTAAATTCAATGCAATGCCCAATTTGTTAAACTCAGCAGCCCCCTACATTAGCCATGATTTTGGGGGTCACTTTCTTTTTCTTAGGTAGATGGCTAATGGGGAGAATGAAGAATTTGGAGGGAGGGTGTATCATCTCTAGCGAATTGCTTGTTTTACTTATTTGTGGTTATCTACCTACGTGAAAATATAAATTAAAATACATGATCGAACACAAAAGTTATGCAGCATCAACCAGACAACAGTATATTTTTAGAGGTGGGAAGTAGGACTCTCAACTTTTTTTTTTTTGTAGTGTTATCTCATCGTGGTTTTTTAAAGTTTGTTTTTTTTTTCTAATTTATATCCTTTACATTATTGGGTGTCCCCCCTAGGTTTCCCACCACCAATTTAATTTGCAAGGGAGACTAGTATTTTTGCCATGTTAACCCGTGATCCTGGCTCAACAAATTACCCAGGCTACATCAGTCTTGTTTTGCTTTTCTCCTCTCAAAGTCTAAGAAGAATTTTCTATGGAAGTTTTGAGTTTATGTTTTAAAACAAGTGAGGGGGAGAGAATGAGTACATGATCCTCGACACCAAAACAGAACCATTTCCATAGGCCACTGCACACTGTTTAGGAAACAAGGGACGAGCAGAACCAGAAGGGCTTCTCTCCTCCAGTCCCGACGTCCTTTTCAAAGCCAGGCAGGGGTTCTGTTTTTAGTACACACTTTGGTTCAGTGTTAATCCTGTTTTATGTTGTTCACACCTGCTGCTGACTAGCAGCCTGCTGATGGGCTGGGGCGCATGCTGCTCAGAAAAATCCCACTAACTGAGAAGCGGGACAAAAGCTACTGGACAGAGCCAGAAACAAAGGCAGCTCGGGCGGGGTCCAGAAGACAGGAGAAAGCGACCCCACACAATCTTTTCTCACACTGGCAAATAAGAGGAAAGTTTGCCGTCTAACCATAAATGCAACCAATTGCTCTTTTTGGAAAGAAAGACTGAACCCCACTGGCTTGTTTATATTCCTCCATTTTTTTGTGTGTCTTTCGGTAAAACAAATGCCTGTGCAGTAAAAGAAAACGGTTGTTTTAATCAGGTGTACATGCCAGCCGTGCTCTGCTTCTTGAGCAAAAGAAATCTGTACCGGAAACACACCGAATTATTCATTTAAAATACCCTAGAGCTAAGCCTCTCTATTCATAGAATTTCAGATCCAAAATGGACAGAGATACAAAAATATCTATTTTGCCATCAGTGGCCACGGTGGGACCAGGCCAGTGCCTCGTATGCTAAGACAGCTCTCTCCCACTCCCACCCCCAACCCCTGCGCTGCGTGCGCCTAATAGCAAACATCAAAAGGAATGACTTCTTTTGTGAACTTAGTACCAGTGATAAATCAAATTCAGTGCCACAGACAGGGGGGAAATGCACTAGACTGACAGTGGGACCGTCGGAGGCATCCTCTCAATCAAGTCCTAGTAAACGATGCCCACGCTCCTTCTCTCCCAAACAAGATGTAAGCTGTCGTGCACTTACCCAGAGCGAGAAAAACTTACCCAGTCCTGACGTGACCCTAAGTCAAGATGCATTTTGTGCTGACATTTCCAGCAGTGGCGCCGGCACCCCCTCCCTCTCTCCTACAGACTGAGCCAATTTCCTTCCTATCTGGGAACCAGATTCTGCCCGCAGGTGGGCACAGAAAGCACCTATTGGCCAGCACAGCACAGCCCCAACATAAGCTTCACAGCTGGGGTGGAGGGGGTTCCAGTGGAGGCTCTGGGATCATTTTATTGCATCTCCCCAATCACCTTTCCTACCTGGAGGACCTAATAAACCATCCTGGTCCCTACTGCCAACTTGGGGGTTCTGCATCTGCCTGACCCAAATTGGTGTATGGATCTAAGGGAGCATAGTTTTAATTCTTCCAGGGGGTGGGGGGTGACACACACAGCACTAAGCAGCAGACGAATGATTTGCTAAGGAGGGACTATCGAGGAGGCAACCTCTGAGGTGTAGCCATCTTTTCCCAGGTTGCTCTCCATCATTACTCAGAGGCAATGGGCGCTGCTCAGAGGACAGGACTGGCTTGCTGATAGGCTGGGGCTACTCTCTTTGGCCATGCTCTTTCCCGCAGATGAAAAATACAGGTTTTTTTCAGGAGCTATTTTCCCACAACTGGTGAGGAACCAGAGACACACGCACCTTTTCAGTGTGTTTAAGTCAATATCCTAGGGGACTCCCTACTGATGTTAAGGAAAAAAGGTCATTAAAAAATAATACTGCAATATGGTTGCCTTAATTCTAGCTAGAATTCATGCATCGCCCATAACCAGACAGAGCCCATCACAAAATAAAAAAAAATCGTGTCACTTTCAATTTGTTTATGGAATATGGACAGCATGTAAATAAATTCAGCGAGTAAGCTAAGTCATATAAAGTGGCTGATGTTTATTTTTTTGACTTACAAAAATGGCAATTTCAGAGGTTCAACTTAATAGAATTAGAATCCTGCTTGCATGTACAAAAGCCCAAATTTTTTTAGGAAATCTTGTTTTTATTTTATTTTTAATATTTTTTTCTTGACTGTTAGGAAATCTTAGGATTCCAAAGCTGGTTTTCCTATTGATTTTCCCTCAGAGGGCGACCTTTAGCTTTGTTTTGTGTTGGCTTTTTTTTTTTAATTTCTATCCCAATTAGAGAAGGTATTGAAGTCTTTTTCAAGAGGACCCTGCTTGTATTGGGGGACCACAGGTCCTCATCAAAATGTCATCGGAAATCAAATTTTGCACATCAGCTGGTTCACACCATCAGTGCAGTGGGTCCCGCCAGGCTCACCTCTCTGAGAAGCACTTTGGTGGTTCCGCAGAATGTCAGAGCAAAGCTTCCATCCCAGGTGCCCAGAGTACACAAGGATGGGAGGTGACAGGAAATCTCCTCCATCCTGAAGGTTCCTTCACAAAAGAACTTGGACATGGGGTGATTTTTGGTTTCCCAGCCACTTTGGAAGTTGGCTCTGGACAGATTGCAATGGCTCAGTCGCAGTGGCAGATTTCGGACCCAAGATAAGTACTGGTCAGGACAGATTTCCGCTAAGACGGGAAAATGCAACAGGGCAACGAGTCGGGGCTTGATCAAGGTGTCATGCCTACTGCCACCGGCCAGCGCTGCGCTTGAGCATGCCCTCTGCTGAAGAAAGTTAAGACCACCTTATTTGGATTCGAATGCTTTCCTCCGGCAGGAATTTATTTCAGTTGGAATCTTAAACCATTACCTTTCCAGTGATGCATTTTTATGTTTACAATTGACATCTTCATAAAAGGATGAAACCTTTGAGCAACAGCTCAAAAGCATGAAGGTGCCTGCAGTAAGTACTTAAATTATTTTACACCTAAATGGAGCCTGGTTGTTTTTAGTTAAAATTTAATAAACCTTAAACTGATGACCTTTCTTCCACAGAAAGGCCCAGAGTTGCAAAAAACGAACTTTCCAATGAAATATATTTTGAGGAACTAGTGCTGAACAAAGGGCTATTTAAAGCTGAACGCTTTGTCAATTTATCAGCTTGTGAGCATTCTGTTCCTGAATTCCCCACTGCTGCTGAATGTATAGAACAGCGGTGCCTTGCTTAATCGAATACTATTGATTCGAGTGTGTCACAGTGATCTCATTGAGAGTAATCAATAGTAATCCAAAATCAATCAATCTGCTCTTGCACTATCATTTATCAAATCTGAATACGCCACATTATTTGTAGGCGTCAAATTACAAAGAAGAGAAAATGGTTGAGCTGGGAAAGTGAATGGTTTATAGTGAAGAGCAGAACCAATCTCTCTTTATTTTTCTTAAAGGGGAGGTGATTTAAAATGGACTATTATTACTAGACAAATACATTTCTCTTCTCATTAAAGTGGCCTAAACTTATCATTTGTCTCCTTCCTTTCCTGAGGGGGAAGAAAAAAAAAACACTTAAGATTTCTCACGCAGGCATTTGCTGGTCTGACTCAAGCGATCTAAACTTACAGATGCGCTAACTTATTTAACCACAGAAGACCAGTATTTTACAAGCCTGATAAGCTCTGTTTCAAATGCCTCTCGCCCATGTGCTAGGAAACAAGGAGACTCAACTGACACAGGACATAACTGCATCTTCTAACATCAGAAATGACGTTTAATAGAATTGGAATAGAAAAAGGAATAGTTAATTTCTCCAGAGAACCGTACAGCCTAGTTGCACCTGCTTATCAAAGAAGCGGCTGTTGATGCGAAGGTGCCTTTATCAACATATTCACCTGTAATTTAGTCCAAGTAATAAATCCTTCTATTCATTACAACACTCAAAAGCACCCCTACTATTTAGCTTGAATGACAAAAGGCATAGGGTGTCTAAAACATTTACTTTTGCTAATGTAAAAGTGTTGGCATTTTACTTCATTCCCGATAAGCTGGTGCCAGGAGAAGTGATTATTCTTTTCTTATTCAAAGCCTATCAGCATTTCGAAAAGCTCTCTCAATCTTATCAGGTGTATGAACAGCAGTTACTGAAAACAGTTTGTTCTTCTCCTCTCTCTTTCTGCCAAGCTATCTGATAAACCCCCAACTAACTAACTGTATTTACACACAATCAAACAGAAGTTGTATCTTCCATGCACTGTAGCCAGATACTAGTTTGCCATAGGTTTTTCTGCTGTGACATTAACTTCACAAAAATGTCAGCAGCGAGGACCCCAAACTGACAACAATCAAGAAAACACCATAAAAGCACTCAACTAGAATGGACAACAAACAGAAACAAAAGAAAAACAAATAGGAGAAGTTGAAGGCAATCTCTCTGGAATTCAGGGGGAAAATAAAATGTACTGTGTATGCGAACAGGGATGAACGTCATGCACTTACCTTACACCAGAGTAAATGATCCTTTAACAAAATAGATGCACAGAAATAGAAAATTACAAGAAAATACTACTGTGGTTCAGGGGGTCCAGGGAAGGTTTTTAGACCTAAGCAGACATTTCCCCCATATTTCAGGTTATCCCAATATGGAGGCAGAGAGGGTCTATAACATAAGCACATTAAGACAGCAGACAATATCACCAAACTTACCCCAGAAACTGAAGACAAGAGAGAAAGCAAGGCTGTCACACATGGTGACCACATTCTCAGGACAGATTTCCCCATCATTAAAACCCTCACCAATGCTCTAGACATTAAAGTTTTGTTCACTACAAGGAAATAAAAAATAGAAATGAATACAATTTGAGTATTTAACCTCTTATTATTTTTCTCATTCTTCAGACTTAGTCAACTGAACAGTTCCATAGAAAGGCATGAAAAAAATCATCCTCCAGACTGAAGTAAGTAGAGGGTCTGCTCTCTATTAAAAAAGGCTTAAACCAGCTCATGGTTCACCCCTAATCATTTATGGGTAGTTCTCTGGAGCATGAAAGACAACAATGACATTTCTAGAACGTAAGAGCAATCTAAAATTTATTTCAACAATGAGTAGCAAATTCTTGACCCTAGAAAAGCAGCTCAGCATGGGCTTCTGTGCATAAATTGTCCATTTGTTCCTCACCTCCCTTTGCTGCATAGCTAGGAGAGAACAGAAAAAGGCAGCCACATGCTCCCACCTGAGCCCAGCTCCTGATTCTGTCTAGACTCCAAGAACAGAATGCGCTTTCCTGAGATGTGCAGAGCCGTAAGATGAATTAGCCAAGTGTGTAGTTCAGTACAATTCAGCTGATGGTTGCTTTTCCATCTGTGACACTATGATCCCATGACTGATGAGGCAGGTCTCATTTAAGGCTACGGATAAAAGGAATGCTTCCGTCATTTCCTAGGACCCAGCACCAACTGTATACAGTCACTTTTTCCTAAGAAATATATGCAATTCTCATCAATGATGTGTGTGTGTGCACGCACATGTGTGTATAGGGATATGTGTGTGTATATATACACACATACCCCTCCCTTTGATAATGATCAGTGGGTTATGAGTATAAGATTCCTAGTCAAAATATCTGATGCCTTTTAGTAGATTAATGGCTGTGCACAGAGAACTGTATTCTTTCATTTATGGAAAAATGAATACCATTTGCCATGACTGTCTTACATTTTGGGAGAAGTTAAAGAACTGTGGTGAATGGGAAATATGGAGGGCAAAGAGCAATGGAATGAACAACCTTGCATTGGATCTTTTTCTTTTAAATAAGTAGCACAGTCTTTATATTTTTCACGTAACCCAATATTTTGGCTATCTCTGTATATAATTTTTGAATTCTTTTCAAAGCAAATGAAATGCTGATGAATATAAAATGTAGCAACATATTAACTGCCTTGAAAAGTACAGCTTTTCAAACATTTTCACTCACATTGTGAGTTTTAAAAGGAAAGTAAAATATTAATTTAATGTGCCCTTTGTTTAAATTCTCAAAAGCCATTAGAAATGAGTAGACTCTTCCTAGAGTAGGTGAAAAAGGAATTATCATGCACAAAGATACTATTCTGATCATGGAAAAGAAAAAACAATTCAGCATGCTCCTGTCTATTTTCTGCTCCTAAGTTGTTGATGTCCCTTTTTCAATTTTCTCTTTCTTTTTTTGCATTTTAAATAAACCATACAAAGAGAAAAGCACAAGGCTGTTTTTCTGTCTCTAAAAATGTATGCAAGGGGGCGGGGGAGAGAGGGGGAGAGAGAGAGAGCGCACGCAAGAGCGAGTGCCCTGTTACAAGTGGATCTCCATCCTCCTGATTCTCTGCTTCTTAAAGTCATTATTTACTTCACACAGAAGAGCCACTAAGGATCACCACTTCAGAGACTTCTAAAATATAAATCCCATTGTTACTTCCAAGGTAGCAGAAAGATTTCAACAAGCTTATGTTATATTCTCTCTCTTTTTATTTTTTGACAAAAGTCATTACTACCTATTCTATCAGTGTGTGCCCTCTTAGAGTTTTAAACAGATGGGAACCAGCAAGTCTATTTTCATGATACTTTCACCAGCCATCAATCTCTGATATAACAGGAGACTTTATTTAGTATCATCTTAAGCAACTGTTTACAAAGAAGGTGTATGATGAAGCAAAGTTAAATGGACATGTCTGTGATATGCCTGACAGCCCTCAGTATGCCCAATATTAATTTGTTTTCTTTGGCTAGGTAAGTGCTGCCAAAGCATATTACACATAATGTTTACTTCCAATCACAATGATGAAAAGTATATAAATGTAATTTTATTTCACTCCAAGCAATAGAGAAGACACAGAGGAATGTATGGGACAAAGAGTCCCTTTATAATTAAAGTAAAATCTTATTTTTAAGTTCTTTTTTTTTTTGCAATGTAATCTAACATTAGGTGGGTGCTCCATGAGTTAAATGCTTTAAATAAGCACTTAATAGATTGTAAATTCCAAAACACAATGTTTTCATTTGGTATAGTGTGTAAAAGAATCCCATAGCCATAAGCTGCATTTCTGATAGCTAATGTTACACATTCAGTGTTTCTATGCAAATGCACAAGTAGATCTGCCAATATATTGAAATGAACTTTGATTGACTGGTGAGAAGTCAATTTATTGAAAACTGAACCTTTTCTTTCATGGCTTTACCTTAGTGAGTTACCTCGCAAATATACACACATTGCCATAAATTAAAATGTCGTAACACCTGAAGACATGAAAACATCAAAAGTAAGTATCCTCCAAACCTTTAAAAATAATTTTCAAAAATTAAAAGGGGATAGGTATGTATGTATGTATGTATGTATGTATGTATGTATGTACAATACCCACAAAATCTAAACCCCCTCAATTTGATGGTTTTATATAGTTGATTAGAACATACTTTTGGAAAATGCTGAGAAATCAGAGAAAAAGAAACATCTGACACTTTTGAAATAAGAACGTAGAGGAAAGCTGTGTCTGCTAAAATTCTGAATGGAAATTATTTTTATTAGCTGAAGTTTCCAAGACCTTAGAAAGCCTGAGTCTAAAATGAACTTGAAATAAGAATCAAATGCCAGGTAAATCCTTCAAAAGGCAGAGAGCTGTCACTTACCACCCTCAGATAAGAGAAGTGCTAACTTTGATCTGATGAATTGACATAAAGAAACAGCAGGATTATTTTTTTTAACACAGAAACATCAAATTGGTTAAAGTGTTATACAAACAAATAAAGGGAGAAATTGAATCCAGGAACTTAAACAAGAATGTGAATTAGGACAAAAACTAGAATAGAAAGATCATTTGGATAGGTGTTTTCTCTTAACACTCATTCAGATTTTCTAAGCAAAATCATTAAACTTACCTCTGAGAATGAAATTCAATAAATCTGAAACCTATACTTCATCTACTTTATAGAACTGTAACTTATTTTCTGTATGTGCTTCTAGCAAAAAATTAGCAAATTACATGTTTATGTAGTACAGATAAGTAAAATTCATTTTTTGCATTTATTTAAAAGCTATCATGTTTACATTAGGATATATTTATCAGGCCCAATTGTGTAAGAAAAGAATACAGCCAGGAGGTAATTCAACACTATGGCTTGGATATGAGCCCAAAGCATTCAATTATGCATTTAATATCAGTAGCTTATTTCCTATTTTACAAATTTTTATGACTATTAGATACTGAATTTAGGAATGATAATAATTAAACATAAAATTAGAAACAAATTTACTTACTAGGTTACCTGTTATCTATCTTTTATATGATAATGAAACCAATGTGGTTTAACTTAGGTTTGGTAAATACCTGAAATACTAATTCCAGGTTAAAACCTGCCAAATTTAACTGGCAATTAGCTGATTAAAAAAATACTTGTGTTGCACTTCATTATATGAACACAGACGAGTAGTCTTAGCAACATACTCAGTTCTAAATACACGCCGCTTCCCCATATATGCATATTTCACATGCATACTACACACACAGATACACACGTGTGTATGTATTCTATCTACTGCTTTGAATTTTAATGTCCTGCATATGTATTTATTTATAATGGTATAGACCATGTGTATCCACAGACACATGGCTATGAACATAATAATTAACGACAAAACATACAAAATGCAGAAAGAAGAATGTCAAACAGCAGAAATGCTTGATGTCACCCCTGCACTATCAAATATACACGTAAGTATGATTGGAGAAAGAGAACCTAAATATTTCACTGTCAGAGGATGTAGGGAACCGCAATTCATTTCTATCTCATGTGTTTTAAGACAATGACAATTTAATACAAGGCTAGCGGATGTAAAAGAGATAAAAACTGAACAAACTGGACCAGTGTAATCAAATATTTTCTCCAGAGAGTTGGCTAGGGCCGAAGCTCATATGCACTTAGAACAGATCAACATTGTATTGTCTTTTTCTTCCATGAATTTGCTATGAAGCAGAACACAGAGCCAGGCTTATCTGCTGTAATATTTAAAGTTCTAAGGAGATACCTCAAATGCTCTTCTCTCTTTTCTAAATGCTTGAGAGGTGATTCTAAAAAGTTTAGCTGATATGGATTGGTCTCATAGAAATCACTCCTATGTATTGCCACTTGTAAGTATCAACTGTAAACACAAATTTCAATTTATTTCATAAAATATTAGCAAAATCATCAGTGTTAAAGAGCACTTTTGAAGTAAAACAGTAAAAATTTTGGGTTTAGTCACTGAGCTAAAACAGATGTGGAGGATATTTTCATAAGGAATAGGGACTTGAGATGAGGCACTGATTGCCCACCTTCCAGAAGAATGGTCTGCTCTTTGTCTGTACTTCTTGCAGGAGTGAGGTATTGTGAAAGTCTTGTTAAATAGACTTACAGAGAAGTTACCTGCCCCTTTTGATGAATAGCACCGTGTATCTGAAATTAATTGCAAAAGTATGGCCTGGCTAATGAGATGGTCCTTATCTTTTCCTAGCACAGGAAGCACAAGTATTTTTCTGCTGGCTCGATATTTTATAAAAATGCCGAAAAGTGTTATTAGCTAAGTAAAAATCTGACGAAGAGGCCTCAAAGACACAAAATTATCATAAATTCTAAGATATGGAAAATTTGGAGTGAAAACTGATTTCCTGCATAATTCTCTTTCTAAACCCTAATCTTTTCTTTTTTACTTTGAAAAGAACAAAAAAAAATATTTTTTCTGGTTTCCACTAACATTTTAAAAGCTGAATTATAATACCTTTCTTTATAAGATGACCATTGTATATTTCAGGTCAAATTAAATCAAAGAAACATCTCAAAGGCCGTGAATTTAGAATTAAAAAAAAAAAAGAAGAACAATGATATCTTCTTGGGGGAAAAACACTGGAAAAATGATCATCCATGCAAGAGAATTAATGGATATCCACAAGGGCTTTGCTAATAACATGGGTTAATTACCGCTGCAATACACTAGACTCAGTAAATAAAGCAGCAGTGCCATAAACACATTAAGATGAGAAAGCATAGCTGTAAGAACCACCACCACCACCCTTGCCTCTACTGAGGAAAATGAAATCTATTTTCCAGCCCTTTCTGTAAAAGGAGGATTTCTAAACTTACCCACAAATGTGTAAAGGGTAATCCATAAACACCCTGACACAAAGAACTGGGGAAACGTGGGTGCCCAACACTCTCACCGCTCCCGTTCACATTTATTCCTTTAACTCAGAAACATTTTTTCTTTTTGCTTACTTCAAGGAGAAAATCATATGTTTCATAATGCCCATTTCTGGCTATTTCAACCACCTATAGTTTGGAATATGCACTGTGGTTATTTAATTTTTAGAAAAATAGGATGAATCTCTTTGCTTTAGTGATATGATGGGCAAGATGACAAGACTCTACAGCTCAAGAACACTTACTCCTAAGTGCAGTTGGTTGTCACTTCCAGCAATTGACAAAGAAATTATCTGAAAAACCCTTCTATAGCACCTACCTTTAAGGCTGCAGGTGTTTTCAACAGACTTATATAGAGGAAACCACAAGAAAAGTAATATGAACTCCAAGTCTGGAGTTTAAGCAATTTTTCTTAGGAAAAAAAAAAAACTTAAAGTATCTGTACCTAGTTTTCAAACAATGTCACATCTGCTGTGACTGAAGCAAGATCCTATCTGTTAAAAAATAGCATCAGCTCTGATTCAGTCTTTTTATTGTTACTATATAACTATTTCCTTCCTGCTTATTTTTATCCCATACATTCTGACATTATAATCTTACTTTGGGATAGTCTTATTTCAATTTAGTTTTGCTTTTAATAAGGAGAAATGAGCCAGAGGGAGGGGGAAAAAAATCAAAACCCTGAAACAGAAAGTGTGGACATCCAAAATAAAACTTCGCATAGCTCCAAAAAGGAATCTTAAAACACAACTCTGTTTCATTATCATGTCTGCATTTCAATGACGAAGCTGAAACACATTTAACTGTTCCCTCCTTGCCTTGCCTGTTTTGGAGTGTTTCGATTGCCTTTCCTTCTCCCAACAGCTGTGACAACTGTTAAAACAGTCAGTAAAATTAAGTCCGCTCTATAATCCTGTAGTCAATGTTACATTTTAATCAGAGGTTGAAAAGGATTCATGTGATGAGCACACTCATTTAGAATGATTAGGCTGACACATATGTCAAAATGAGCAGATATATTATTTTCATCTATTTATGCTATCAGTTATTACTGCTATTAAATGTGAAACAAGCTTTCAAGTATTACATTCTCTAATGTGCTGGCATATTTCCTAAAAAAAAAAAAAAATGCATAGTTAAAGGTTAACATTTTAGGCCCTCCTAATGGTGGTCAATAAATTGTCGGAATCTTCTTAACAGCCTCCAGAGCAGAAACGGGCCAATATTTTCCTCTCTAACTGCATAACTCCCGTTTCCTTTCTATGTATACACACACGTGATGGGGTTTAACCCAGTACAATTACTATGAATATTAATAGCATGTATAAATTCTGTGGTTTATTAATTGAGACAGAGAGGCAGATGTGTTGCTCAGCATTAGATCTGTCTGTCCAGTGAACCACGTAACCATCAGAACTGCATCCAGATAATAAATCTGTATTTTTAGAAGATGACTTTTAATTGAGCCAAAAAGAAAGCTAGTTTGAATCTTGCGCCAAAGCCAAAAAGACATGTGCCCTGATTTCATTTAAATGCATCTGCTTTAAGAGGCTTATCTGAACTAATTATTCAAATTAGCAATAAGAAGTTAAATTTGAGGCAACTACTTTAAAAAGAAGTCTGGAGGGAGGGATTTTTAAAGTTTGTTTTGTTTATTTATTTGCAAGAGAAAGCTCAGAATCTGGGTGAGCCGGGCTAGTGACTTCTCCTAACATGAAGACATTTTAAACTCTCCCATTCTAGAGCCCCAGGTGTGCTAACCTTGCAACTGCACTTGAGCGGGCTGTCCTACCTTTGTTGATTTCTCATTTGTATTTTCACACAGTTTAAGCTTGCATCTTCTTTTGCTTTTATCAGACTGATTCAGACATAGCTTCCACTCTTTCTGTCCCTTCTAAGTCCATCTCTTGGCTACTATTCCTTGTGTGAGTTTATGTGCATGTGAGCCTGCGCGCGCGCGCGCGCACACACACACACACACACACACACACACACACACACTCATTCATTCTCTCTCTCTCTCTCTCTCTCTCTCTCTCTCTCTCTCTCTCTCTCTCTCTCATACATACAGAAGCAGCCACTAAAGCTGCAGGTCACTTTTCATCCCTTACTTAATTACAAAGCAAGGCAATATGCAGTCACGAAGGACAGCTAGTGGACATCTACCTATAATGCACTGCCTGATCTTCTAGAGTTTTATATTTTCTTCACCATCTAGAGAGAGAATGTTTGCCAAGAGCACTCTTTTCAGAATTATAACAGTTGATATTACTGTGATGTGAAAGCAATGCTATATAACTGACTCAACAGAAAGATGAAGCTGTGACAGCTCCGTGACATACTAATATTTTATCTTAACAGTAGGTTGAAATTAAGTTTATGACCTACTCATTTACATAAGAATGCCTAATTTACTTCTCCTACCCCCTACTTACTTCTCCCCCACCTACAATAACCCAATACATCTACATACATATCTCCATGTGCATAAAGATAATCATACATACGAACGAAACTGTATGGTAGAACAAAAGTACTTTTATGTATTTTTCTGGACACGATACATGAAACAAATCCACAACCTCAGCGTTATCTATTAAAGGGAAAATTTTAAGTCAGTACTGTTTCTTCTTTAGTTTTTTTCCCTCCCCTTAAATATTTATAATGTGTGAAAATCTCATGTTACTTAATGGACTGATTTGTCAGCTAAGTGCTGACTTAACGCTAACCATGCAAATAACATTATTCTAGCCCTGAATTGCATAGGGCGAGTTTTAAATTGTTCTCTGAAGGAGAATTAGTAAATGTGCAATTTTGCCTCTAACTCTGTGCGGTGAGAAATGACAGGGAGCTGAAAATATCTGTCAAACTGCAAATACATAAGAGGCACTCAATAGTATAAATCATTTTGAATATTGTATTTTAAAACATCTTTCCTTGGGAAAATGGGTCCTAGTAAAAGATGCATTTTAACAGTTCACTAAGCATTTGTGCCAAGTGCCTATTCTTAGCACCTGAATAAGAAGTGACTGTCACACAGCTGTTTTACTGACAGTCACTGAGCTTTGCCTCAAAGGTAATATTGTAGTCAGAAAACCATTCCCGACTTACTGAATTAGGAGATCACCCTCCACACAAAAGGCACAAGACAGACACAAACAAGCACTCACAAAATACCCAGGGCATGACCTGGATCGGTGTGCAAAGACACATTCTGTCCACACACACACACACACACACACACACACACACACACACACACCACACAGACGCACCCCAACGCCGAGTTTTAAAAAGGAAAGAAAAAAAGGTACCTACTCTTCCTCGTAGTGCAGGGAAAAAGATTCAGGAAGGCAAAGTTCTACCGAATCCATGTGCGACCGGCAACCATTATTTGTGTACCCCAGCTATAAATCAAAGTTTCCTTGACAGAGCACAGGGCAATTAACACAAATGTTCTCCTAGTGACAAGCCTATAGGCACAGCCAGTTGGGACCAAAGCTCTCACACTCTCCTAATCAAGGACTTAAAGCCCCGATTGGAGCTTATTAATATGAAGTAGGGCTTTACATATGCAGTCCCACTGGCCCAGGCGCGCAGCCGATTGGGGGGCCTCTGCCCAATCAGGAGGGAGGCGACGGGAGGCTGCACCCAGCCAGCCAAGCCAGGCAGGTAGCAAGGGTGCGCAGAGCCAGCGCAGGGGGCTGCCCACTGAGAGTGGGAGAGAGCGAGCAGCCGGACCAGCGAGCTCCGAGGGCTCCCAGTAGATACGGTGTTTTCTTTCTTGCTTTGCTTTCTTCTCTCTCTCTTTCTCCCCCCCCCACCCTTTTGAGAAGCTCCGAAAGAAACATAACTAATTTAACTCTCTAAGCCCTGGAGGGATCTGTGTCTGGTTTCTAGCCTAAAATCTATTTTGCCTTGCAAAGAAGAACTCTCGCACTCAGTTAATTTGGGAAAGGATTCTGCGGAAGGTAGAGAATTAAGTTTGTCCTGCTGTGGTCAGTGTTTTAATGACACTGGGGGCTGCTGCTGTACTTTCTCATTGATTTATAATGGTGTCTTTTCCTGTTTTCCTGATCTATCCTGGCATTTAAAACATATATATGAAAGATGTGCTTATAAATTGTTGGGGCGTGGGAATTGGGATCATCATCTTTGAGGTGGACTGCAGCTTTACACAAGTTTAGAAGAGGAAATAGTGCATTCAGACTATTTGAGGGGATGCCTATGTAAATCACATGTGCAAACATTTCTTTACCTGCAGCTCTTTACTTATAGATATAAAATGCATTGCTTTTCAAAGCAAAGGTAAACAGCTGCAGGGCAAATTGGTTTATTCAGTTTTAGTGGTGGGAGACTGAAGGTTATAGGGTAAATAGTACTATAAATCCATTTCAGTGCATTTTGACAATATAGAGACTGCATTTTTTTGTAAGGAGAACATTATTAAACACACCAAAAATATTCTTAATCACATACTTATCTCACTACAAGCTTCCAAACTGGGAGACAGATACAACTATACATAATTTTACTCAAAAGATCAGCTTTGGAATAAAATGCAGTATACATACGTTTTCCTACACATAACAAACCCTGAATGCCTTAAAAATAATCAACCCAGAAACATTTCATAAATCATTACACAGTCTGGTCATTATAAGAACTAGTTTCAAGCAAATAGTAATTCTTAATTCTCAGAAACTTATTATTTTAAGGAGAGCGAATCTAAGAAGGACATTTTTTCCCCTTCAACAGTGCATGGAATGATTTTAGTTTCTATATAACGAAGACTTTTCTTAGGTCCTATTTTAAACTGCAGGGTTTGTGATACCAGCAAATGTACATGGGAAAAGATACCAGCTATTTATGGCAAAGAGATAACTACACCCTAATAGAGAATGGAAGACTCACATTTTGATATAATTCAGCTCTATTGCTTACCAACTGTTTGCATCTTAAGTCTTACATGTTATAAATAGTATAACCTTTGAGCTCATACCAAATGAATTCAGATATTCAGTGTGTATTAAATTTACCATATCAAAACTCAACTCTTCCTTTCACCCTCTCAAATTTTCCAGGTCTTAAAAAATAACACTAAAATAGAACAACCATATTAAAATTCAAAAAATAAAAATGACAGACATGATTTGGTTCCCCAACAGAAGAAAGCAATTTCCCTGCCATGTATTTAGGCATTTCTAAGATATGGGCCTGATTCCTTTTATTTGTGGTCTAAATGCATACAAGTTTGTAAATGAGAACTCGCACAGCAAAAACTGTGCCTGAGAATACTATATAAAAGCAGGTAGTAAAAGCTTAATTACCAGTAGCATTATGCTGTCTATATTGTTAAATGTGAACTCTGCAATTAAGATGTAAATTTGGTTGTGAGCAGTGAATTAAAAGAGCTTTGAGATGTAGAAGAAAATCCAAGCATTCTGCAGACACCCGGGGAAAAAAACAAGATTTCTCTATTCAATCTAAAATGAGACATGTAATCATTTTATAATTAAAAAATAAATAAAAAGGCATCTTGAAAAAGAAACATGATTTTTCTAAAATACGATAGACAAAATCTAGAAACCAATACTGCATTCGAAAGAAAAACATCTTTGGCTCAGATGATTACTACCTTGATTTCCAAATAAGCTAACATGGACAAAGTAATTAGATTTGATTATATATATTATAAAAAGATATACCAAAAAAAGTTCCTTTCTGAATTTGTCCAGGGGCAGTTCTTTAAAAAAAAAAAAAATACATATTATTGAAGGTTCTCATGGCATCATTTAACACTCAACATATTCAGATTTTGCACCTGTGCAGAATCCTGTACTGTGTTCAGTTTCTTTGCATTATCATGCTGTGACAGAGCCTGTTTATTACTCCTTTGAAATGGCTTTTTAAAGACCAGATTTGTAGTCAATTATTTACTGATGGACCTTAAGTCACCATATTTCATGAGACTTATCTTTTATTTCCCAGAATTGTCTTTATTTCCCTTTGGGTACTTATTTGCCCCATTATGAAATACTTGAATTCATTGGTATATATTTTTAATCATAGGTTCATATTCTTGTGTAAGTCTTTCTTCTATGCTCACAGAGATACATGCACAAACATCCCCGGTGCAGCAGCCCGCACTGAGCATATTTCATCGATGCAAGGTGCAGCGTCCACTGAGCCAGCTGCTTCTGAATGACCGGCATGTGCTAGATTTGTGGCGCTCTATGCTTCCCCAGGGGATCAAAGTGTCACCTCCACAAGCCAAGACCTGAGATTACACTGACTGTCTTAAATCCAGTTTAACCAATTTAAAATGTAAAATAATAGCTACTGCACTAAACTTGTGAGACAGCTTCAGAATATTTTACTGAATACATAGCTTAGTCATCTCAAGAACGTTTCCTAGTCACAGATTTACTTACCTGAAGAGGAAAGAGTTCACAGACCACAGGAGAAATAAATACATTTGAGCATAAACCTTTTAGAATCGAACTACAAAGGATAAGGGGGGGCAAATACAATTAAAAAAATAAACAGTGTAGCATAAGCACCTACTGCTAATCAGTCTACACACTTCACAATCTTACCACAAGGAGTCCATCCAAAGCAGGATAAATGGAACCAAACAAAAGGACCTCTGATGATTGCTTCACAAAGCATGTTAATAAATTACTTAATATCAGTATATTAGGCATCAGGCCCCAGGTCTATACCCAGTTTCAGTCTCTTCTTCTTAAACAAAGCAGTCACAAATATCCAAACATTATTCTCAGCCCCCGAATAACTACTGGGACACCAAGCAGAAAATATACTTCATTTCCATTTGAAATAACAGAATGGAATAGTAATAAGCAAAACTCAAGTGCAAACAAAAGGTAGATTCCTATGTGTTGTGTGTACCAGAAATCTTACTCTAGTCTAGTGAGAATCATTCCTAAAACACTAGCACTGACTTCTCAAAGCTGATGAGAAATGCATAGTCTCATTATTATTGCATTCTAATAGCTATTTTCAGCCCCCAACTTCCTGTTCTGGAAATTAACAGAGCCAATCTGCATTAAAATGTTTATAGTTGCCACACGTTGTTTGAAGCAAAGTTTGATCTTATATTGCATGTTTGTCATTTGTTAAGTATTGAAACCTGAACAACGTATAACACATTCAGATTTTCAAATCGCCTGGCCATCTACCTTTGCAGATCTTTCCTTTATAATCACAAAACCTGTGAAAAGCTGTTTACCTTTTTGAACCACCTTCCCTGAGGCCATTGATATATCTGTTGTGTATAGTAGCATATGCCAAATTACAAAAGCAAACCAAACTATTCAAACCTACTATCTGTAACCCCAAAAGAAAACCTACAATGAGCATCCCTGGGAGAGAACTTTCTCGGAGGACAGCAGGAGACCCAGACGCCAGGCCCCTGCCTGTCCCCTCAAGAGTTATGTGGCCCCGCGCAGGTCACCTCACTGATCTGTCTCTCACTTCTGAATCTTTGCACTGGATTTTCTTTTATGCTGTAAACATGTTTGAAAATATACCTCTCCCACTGAGAACATGAAGACTTCTTTGGAATCTGTATGACTACTTTACTCTCTATTGCCACCACATCTCTATCAATTCATCATACCTAATTTTCTGTTGCTGTTCGTTTCTAGGCCACAGGCTTTGATATTTAAATTATTGTCTCTATTGGCAAGAAGCAATCATTTCCACTGGAAGTGGTCGCTTCCACAGAAGCACAAATAAAAGCCTCTCCTTTGGACAAACCTCTTGTCCTATCAGTCCATCCTATTCCCAAATTACCTAGTCCATATAAAAAAAAAAAAAAAAAAAAAAAGAGCCTGTTCTCTGGGGAATAATTACCTCACCTCCATAACACACTAAACTTCTTGCCCAGTGTGTTTGTGAAAGTGGAAAATAAAACGAATCAAAAGAAGACAGAGAAACCAAAAAAGGCCATGGCCATTCTGCTTCCGTTTAATTAATTCAGGATCGTTTCACTTTCATTTTGTCAAAGTAATAATATACATTGTAAAATGTCAGTAAAAATTAAATGATAAACTACAGTAACTCCGATGGGAAAAGGGACTCTAGTTATGTTGTCTTTCCAACATGCTTACTCTGTTAAAATATGAAATGCATTTTCGAGTGTCCTACAAGCTTTCTATAATCTGCATGGCATGTATTTACAGAGCAATAGTTAACATTTTGAGATTATATATTAATAAATGAGCTGCAGTTATATTCTTCCCTGAATGTTAAGCACCACAAGCTCAATGCAGAAAACATTCAAGGTCAATGTCCCGTTTTAGACCTTTTCAGGCAGCTGTAATATTATGATAATCAAGCTTAAAATATTCCTATAGAAAGAGTAAATTAGCCTTTTCACTTGAAAGATGATTATGATAAACAATAAACCTAAGAGAGGACAAAATCCCTACTTTTAAAAGCCATAAATTGTTGACTCAATCATGTGTGTGATAGTGTCCAAAATAAAGGGCAGCTTAAGTCTGAGGGGTGGGGGTAGGGAGTGGGGAGACGGAAGGGGAAGTGGAACAAAGAGGACAGGTTTCACAGTGAGCTAGACTTGTTCTGACATCAGTCAAATGATCAATTATCCATCTTAACAGCCCCATTTAGCTATAAATGTCCATATCCATGAAACATGAAAAAAAGTACAAATCATTTTTTCCTGATATATATGAACGTTCAATATTATTTGCAAGGTCTCTTTCCCTGTTGCTTCGGTCCACACTTTTGTCCAAATTTTCAAAGGATCAGTGAAAAGAAAAAGTGAGATATTTAGCATCTGTGCCCATATTAGCAAACTTAAAAGGGTTATTATTGTTATTGTTATTGTTGTGATTTAATTTTAGAACTCTCTGATACACTTCAGAGTTCCTTTTTATAAATGACAACAATTAATCAAAATCTGTTTCCCCTACCCAAGGCAAATGAATCAGGGATGCCTGTGTTTGTTATATCTGGCAGAAGTCAGGAGATAGCAGAGGAGCTGAGGGGGCAAGGGAGTGATAGATTGTTCTGGACATAAGCCTGAGGCTGGGATTCCAAGTATAAGTATGGAGATGGACTTCGCCCATTTAGGTCTCAGTTTCCTCAGCTATTATGTGAAATTGTCGTGGGGATTGAATTAAGTTTAGCAGGATCAGGGCTGAGTACGAGGGCAAGTGATCCAGAGCCTGGGGCATTCTGGGTCATGCAGTTGTCTTCTAACACCATCACCTACAGTGCTCCTCCCTCATTACACTCTCACAAGTGCCTCAGTTTGGATAATAAACTTTACTGCCATCCTGCACAGAGCGAGTATCCCATATATTAGTCCTGTTAGCTTTAAATCTCTCCAGATGAAAGAAGAGATATAAGGGCATAGCATATCAATTCATTTGGCCTATGTGTTCAACTAGGAGTTCTAGGTACTTAATAATGAAAAGAAAATGAAGTACAAGCATTATCCCCCAACATGAAAATCGCAATGATTTTTAGAGTAAGATGATATGAACTTTACCGTAATATGTTATAGAATATAGACTATATAAAATAATTGTACATTATTTACCTATAGACTTGAATTCATCAGAGGGGGAAATGAACACACCCTCTCTTCAAGTTACCAGCAGTATGTGTGTGTGTGTGAACAGGAGGAAGACAGATTTGGGAGAGTGAAGTAGTCCAGCTGACTTTCCAGAGCATTCAGTTAGACATTGTTTACAGGAGAAAGGGACAGAGAAATCACTCCTCCTCCTTTTTGCTCTCCATAAAACAGTTTTCCCCCACCCACCTAGCCCAGCAGTTTAGTCGATAATACCGTTGATTTTATTACCATCCAAGCACAAGCTCATTCGCCCAGGAGCCCCTTTGATCTGATACCCCAAGAACTCAATTTCTTCACAAGGCTTTGCTCTTGTTACACTGAATGACCACTAATCTATGGCAGAATGGGCAGTGGGAATTACAAAAGGCAGGAAAAGACCACAGGGATTAGGAGTCCAACTTGGTTACCTTACCAGTGAGGAAAATAAGGCTTGGTGTGGTTAAGAGCCTTAACCCAGGTGACACACCCAGGTAGCAGAAAAGACCATATTAGGGAAGATTACACTTCTCTCCTTTCCACTGCTTACTTGGTAACAAGCTTCTAGTGTTAATCCCCTGATTGTTGACAATATTCCATCGCACAGAACTCTAGCTGAGACCTGGCCCCTCTGAGGACAAAGGTCCCAAGTAAAATCCAGGGGCACCTGGCTCCAAAAGATAAATACCCAACTTACAGCAAAGGGTCCTCTGTTTTCTCAGAAAGCTTAGAAAAGTTTTTTAAAGCCACATTTTTTTTTAATAGAAGTAGGTATGAATTAGCAGAGATAAAGTCATTCTTCTCTCTAGCTCTAATCAGATGTCTTTTTATAAATACATTTGACTACCATTTCTTTTAGGGTTCCAGTGTTTACAAAATGGCTATTCCTTTCCCATCCTCATACCTACCCATCTGTAATCTGTGGACCTGGGCCAGGTCTGATGGTGTCCCCAGGGCCAGCAGTGGAACTGGGTACATATTCCTGTCAATGACGTAGGAACACAATGAATTGTCTTGGACGAGTGAGTGGATGAAAAATAAAAACTAATGGGCAAAGAAAGCAATTGCTCATTTTATTATTATTCAACTTTAAATTAGGTTGCCAAATTTAAAACAAGATGATCTGATTGGATTATTGAAATAATACAGGGAACCTTTAAAGGATAAGGTAATTTCAGAAAATAAAAAAAGAAGAAGAGGAGGTTGGTGGGAGAAGACAGAAGAACAGAAGGTCAAAGCCTCTATATGTTAGAATGTTCCAGGACGGCCTCATCATTTATTCTTCTAGGAGGGGGCAATGAGGAATCATGGCTTGCTTCCTCTTCTATTTTTCTGTTTTCTAAATATACAGATTGAGCAATTATTAGATAATAAAAAATGCATTATTAAAATAAAATCAAATGAAGTTGCTGCATCAGTACCTAAAACCCTTTTAAGATGGGGACATTTACCTGACAGCGATGCTTTAAAAATCATAGTTCCAGATACACCCCCAAAACAACTACCTTTAATAAAATGTTGAACATGGCTCTTGCATACAACCTAACATTTCTATAGGAGGGAGTCTAGTTTCTTTCAACCCATAGAGGTTTCCTCAGTGAAATATTGATGAGGATTCCATGGAGATGACCGCCTGGAACCTGTTTCTGTGAGGTGTTCAGCAGCACTGCACACCAAAGATATTCAGAAAGGAGGTGGGCTTTTCTTTCATATGGGAGAGGAAGAAGGGAATTAGTGAGTGGTCAGAAGAAAGTGACAAAAGTTTTGCCTGCATATCACTTTATTCCTGTCTTTATTCCCAACTCCTATATGTTTTGTTCGGTGGTTTTAGTCCAAGGGCACGACATTGATGAAAGCAGCCAAAGGTTATTTCTAGAAAACAACACTTTGGATGCAGGAGAGAGAGAGGCAAGGAAGACGTAATTCATTTCCCTGTTAGATTTAATAAAATTGGGATGGGGGCTCTGAAGACAATTCTGGACATTCACACAGGGGTCTCTTATACCTCCTACAGCTGAGGCTAAGTTCACAGCTCTTTGCATTCCAAACTTGATTCAATCAAACCTCATGTTGCAGAAACAGAAAATAGCATAATTAAAGACCCCATTTCCCCCCCTAGAATTTAGTTACCACTTGAATTAGGAAACTAAATAAATCAAAGACAATTTTCATTAGTGAGAAACAGATTAATTCACACCTTTCAATAAACTGGAAATTGAAACAAAGAAGTAAAATTTAACAAAGGAAGATGATTTTTCTAATCTTACATTTTAAATATACATCAGGTAGAAAAGTTAAGTTGTTTGGAAAATGAAATAAGTAGCATATCTAATATTCTTGCTATAATTTAAAATTAGTGAACAGTTCATCAAGCAAAACAAATCTTTTGTTCCTTGCAACAATGGAGTAGCTATATTATTATTAACCCATTTAAAGTTGACAAAACTGAGGCCCAAAGAGTTTACTCGATTGTCCAAAGAACACCAAGTTGTTATATTGCAAAATCAGGACTTGAATTCCTTGCTTTTCAAAATTTACATTTTTTTGTATTGCCAATCACAAGCCATTTGCCACTTAGACACAGAAGGAGTACAGGAGAATATTTACCACCTTTACCACAAGTGCCTTTACTCACTAAAATTTTGTTTTAGGAAAGTGGGCTAAAGCTGCTCCTAACAATTATATACTCACACTGTCTTTCTTTTGAGGAAACACTTTTGGTGCCTGATCTCTATCAGGTCCTGTGGAATTTTCCTGGGAAAATAAATACAATGCTAATGAGAACTTAAAATACAAAATGGAAACCTAAGGTCTCAATTCCTGTCTATCTCTGGTTTCACTCAGAAAGGTTTGGGGTAACTCCTTCATGACTTTATCTTCCCCAGGTCTCACAGGATGCAACAGGAGGTCAATGCTACAATATCTTAGCCAAGGAACAAAGATGAAAGAAGCAACGATATTTTTTAATTTAAATATAAAAAAATCACCATATTTAACTGGAATTTCCCCAGGATGCCCTCATTAATAAAAAAGAAGTATTACCAACACATATAACAGCTTTATAAATATTAACATTCTCTCCAGGATTGTTCTATTTCATCTCCTATCTTTCCAGAATGCTGTAGAAGGGGACTGATTGCACTGCTGAGTGCCAGCCATTCTTGGGTCTGGGTATATTATTGCTAAGAAGATCTTGGAAGGAAACACAGCCACATTCTGTCCCCTCTATTAGCAAAGATGACTAAATGAGACGATGTTAGTTGTAATGGATTTCTTCCGTGGTGAGAGCTTTCCAGTTTGGCCCCACCATCGGCCTCATTCCCATTCAGGGATCAGTTAGCCCTACTCAGTTCTTTAGTTACCATCAATACTTTGAGATGTGCATTGTAAAGACTTAATTCATGGGCTCTTTCTGGAGAAGTTACATATTTATAAATATAGCATCTAATATTGCAAAGGAAGTGTTCCTTCTCTGGTAATTCTGGGTCTTACAGAGTCAGCTACAATGCTTAGCAACACAATCCACCGGGCCCACAGAATAACCTTCCAGTCCCTTAAGGATAACTAAAATGTGTCCTAATGGATGAGCCTCCTTCTGAGGTCCTCAGACCAAATCTGTGGGATATAGGTTTCTGTATTCCACAAACCTTTGTGCTAACTGGCCTTCCTGATTTGTATCCAGGTATATTGTACTATGTCTGTTGTTTCTCCATTCAGTAAACCTTTTGGTGACTTTTCATCATCTGTACTGTACCTAACACTGTAATCTGGACATTTCTGGTTCTCAATAAATATTTGCTCAGAACTGTTGATTGGAATAAAATTTGTCAATTTGATTTGTCAATTTGCCACTTAATTTTTTGGTGAGTATCAATGTTTCTCTGAAGAAATTCTATATTTTGATGGAGCTAAAATATTTACTCTTTCATAATTAACTACTCACTCAAAGGAACCGTATTTTGACTTAGGAGGAAAGGAGTGCTGTCACTGCTGAATTTCCTGCCAGTTGATAAGAGGAAAACATTGATGACACATTTCAATCTTCATGTTTTTTTTTTCTTAAAAGATGTTGCAAAGTGATGGCAAACCCCTGCCTCTCGCTATCCTTGCCATCCATGAAAAAATCTTCAGAACAATTGCTTGATCATTTTGAATCCTTAAAATCGTACTCATAAATAAATCTTCATCCGTAGGTGGCCCTGATTGGCCTCAGTTAACTGCATGATTTACTTAAGAGCTTGATTTTCTGGTCCACTACATTCACCTCTTCTTGAGAAAGAGAGCGAAAAGGAAAATCCCCAGGGGAAGTTACTAGGGTATTAATGAGTAACCTTTCTAGACAGCACAATTCATCCAAAATCTGATGCTTCCACAGAGTTAAGACTACTTTAATGCCAATGTTAATCCCCTCAAGTTAAAGCAAGCTGGATTTCAGGATAAGGATGAAAAGAAAATCTTTGCATTTCCCCCCCTTCCCTGTTTTGTCCCCTTTTCCCTGTCTTGCCCTGAGCTGTGGGAGAAAGAACCCTCAGAGGTAAAGGTGTTCTGGTGACCTGAGGAGAGGCATTGTATTGCACTAGTCTTTGGTGAAGTGCTGACTGGACTCAGCAATGGTTCTCAAAGTGTGGGGCCCGCGTGAGAGCATCTGCATCAACTAGAAGCTCTCCAGCCCCACCCCACTACTGAGTCAGAAACTGTGGGGCGCTGGAGCCCAGCCATCAGGGTTTCAACACACCCTCAAGGTGATTCTGATGTGCACCAACGGGTGAGAACACTGTGCAACAGGATCACTCTTGCCCCTTTTTGCCCTAAAATCCTACAGTTTCATCACTGGGAACACGCACCCCTGCTATCATAACCCATGGTTTGGATTATTCACATCTTGCCCACCAGACTGAAGAAAATCATGTTTCAGGTTGTTGAGTCGAGCTGTATGAAGAAAGTTGCACAATCGCCAAACCCAATAAAAACCCCACTATTTACTAGCCAAATTCACTGAGGGGAAGGTAGCTTTCTAGACACCTGTCAATTTGGTTTGCTTTCCAGTGAGTGTATGCTCACTCGCTTCCCTCAGCTGTCCCTGTTTCAAGAATTGAAGTTAAACCTTAACACTGTGAGAAAGAGCCACAGTGAGAAGAGGTGCAGACGCAGCTCCTCCTCGCCTGCAGTCTGCCTCCTGCTATTCTGGGATTGGTGGGCTGGTGGGTTAAACTCTTCTGCATCCCAACTTCCCCCCTTTTAAAATGGTGAAGACTACAACCTCATATTGTTGTTAAGAGAATTAAATGAGATGGTCTATATTTCAGTGGCTTCAACCTTTGAGAAATCCTGATTCCCCAGGCTGTACCTCAGTCAATATCTAATCTCTGACACGGGGCATTTCAAAATCTCCCCAAGTGAGGTCAATATTCTGGCAAAGCTGAGACTGACAAACTGTTGGCCCTGCAACCAGCATCTCACCAGTATTGAGCCATATGTAAGGAGTTAAGTAAAAGCACAGACTTGGATACTGGAGGGCCTCGCATCAATCCTGGCTCTACTCCTTGTTGGCTGTGTGATCTTGGGCAAATACCTGACTTGTTTTGTCTTGGTGTTATCATCTGTTAAGTACAATTAACAAGAAGGAAGAGACTGAAAAAAAATTACCTGTCCCACTGACTTTATCAGATTGTTCTTAAAACAAATGAGATCATGTAAACCCAAGCCAATGGGAACTATGTAAATGTAAGGAAAGATTGTTTCTACCATGCCCATACAAACTATTACTGTCCTGAAGAAATGTCAGCAGTCCATGTCAGATGTCAAGTCACTAAAACCAGTGGCTTCTGGGTATTTTCTAGACCCAATTAAGATGGCTGTTTTCATGGCTGAATAGCCCAAAGCCAGCAGTGATTCCTTTTTTTTTTTTAAAGATTTATCTATTTATGCACACAAGTTGGGGTATAGGCCAGAGGTGTGGGGTGATGAGAGGGTTCACCAGAGACAGAGTGGGGAGCAGAACAGGCAGATCGACGGAAATACATTGCTGAGGGGAGTAGCGGGCAAGGCAGGAGAGGTCTGCCACGCCATGTGGGAATCTCCCTGCCAGGTGTCAAACTTGCGTCACTGCTGCTGACAGCTCCATAGCGCAGCGCTAAACCGCTGCAACACCAGGGAGGCCCGCCAGCAGTAATTCTTGAAGAAGATAATCCGGCTCCACACTGTTATCCCTTGGGGACTTTGAAAAAACACAGAAACCTGAGTCTCACCCAAAGTCCCCGAGTCAGAATACTCAGGGTTGGGTCCACATAGTGGTCTTTTGGGGGAAGAGGTTCACTGGTAGTTTCAAACTGCAGCCAATGTTGAAAAAGAAAGAAGGTGAAGACCAGTTTTTGGGAGTAGCCCAGGTCAGCTGAATATTATTTGTGGGCCCAGCCCTTTTGTGTGATACTGTCCCAAGGAGTCAAATTTCATGGACCCAACATTACACAATTTAACCAAAGTAAGTGCACTGTGGCTAGTGTGTAAGAGGAAAAAGGTGAGCAACAAGGTGTGTGTAACTTAAGTGCTGAGTATAATTTAAAGAGGTAGTCAGTACTAGGTTTCAGAATAAAAACAGATGTGAAACGGTGAAATAAATACTAAGGTGGCATCATAAACAGTTGAGGTGCTTTTCATTTTCTGCTATTCGTATGCACTGTTTGGATGCTTTTACAATGGATGTGCAGTATTTTTCTAACAGATAATAATAGTCAAATAGAATTTAGTGTTGGGAAAGAGGCAGGGATAAGTAGAATGATGGAGGAAAAATACGTAAGACCTGAGAGGTAAACGCAGTTCCCTTATTGGTAAAACATTCTAGAGCTTTCAAACTCCTAGCAGATTGCTCCATATTTCACTTCTTTCCGCTTTTCCCTGTTCCCTCTGCTCAGCAAAATCCTACTTATCCTTAATACTTAGTTTATCCTGGAGGGTCAGGGGAGGCTTCCCAGAGGCCAGAGACCCCAGGCCCTCTCCATTGTCTGCACTCACCAAATGCTATTGACATTTTCCTCCTATTTGTCTATTCTCCCTTGACTATAAGCTTCTTGAGAATAAAACTGCGTCCTGTTCCTCTTCATAAATAATCCCAGCTTTTAGGACAAGTGCACAAAAGGTGATCTCCAAAGACTCATTAAGCTGGGCTAAACAACTGGCTGGTGTGGGAAACGGACTGGAATTTCTAAAGAGGCAAGAATAAGATATCATGTCAGGAAAGCCTTGCATTTTTAATAACATCAAGCAAAGAAGATTCATATACATAAACTGTCTTCAGTGATCTTTCAGACTTTCTACCAGAGGTTAAGTGTCAGGGCTTCCAAGGTCTTTGCCCGATTGGTTTAACTGGTAGGTGCTTTGAAATGCAAATGTTTGATCCTCTAGGGACTGGCCTAGAAAGTCTAGAGCAGCAGTTCTCAAACTGAAGCCCAGAATGTTACAGAGTTTAACCTCCACAATAAGGGGGGAGGGGGGGGCTGAACATGGAGGAGAAGCTCGAGACAACCAGGAGAAGAGACTTGGAAGAAGACTAGGAGGGGGCATGTGAAACACAGAGACATGTGAAGAAGTCACACTTGCTTCTCAGCTTTGGATTTGCACCAGGGACTTGGGAGACATGGACGGTGACACATGGTGTTGAGACAAGTAGACACTTAGAGGAGATGTGAGAGACTGTGGGGAGGCTGACAATGGCAGGCTTTATCTTGACTTGTACTTTGATTTTGCTCCTTTTCTTTCAGACTAGCCTGGACCCTTCTCCCCCTTTCCTATGGATACCCACCAGCAGATGCCTTAGACTGTGGCAAGATTTGGGGCCCAATGACCCTGCATTGGGCCAACCCTGTCTGGCTGGGCATTTACCAATGAGGTAACCCAAAGTTACCCCTTTTATTGGAAAACTATTCTTTCTTCTCTTTCAATGCACACTAATCTTATCAACGTTCTTTCGCACTAAGAGAATGCTTTGTTTTGATGCAGTAGAAGGCAGAACCCATTTTGAGAATGCAAGTTTGGGGGTCCTGCAGTACTCTTCAGGCTGCCTGCTAACAAGTTTTACCTGGAGACTGTTCCTGTGAATTCCTACGCCAACCTGGAAACACCCTGAGGCAACGTCCAGCAATCTGTCTTAATCTTTCTCCAGGTGGGTCTTGAACACACTCAAGTTTAAGAGCCATCTGGTCCAGATGAAAAGATTCATAATAACCAAAAAGCAGCCTCCCTGCTCAACCTCTCTTCAGAGTCCAGTTTCCTGAAACAGCTCTTCTCTAGGGGACATGGACCCCAAACTGATGAGCAAATGTTTCAGAACAGAGCAAGAACTCTACTGGATATAAAAACTTAAAATCGGGACCTCCCTGGTGGCCCAGTGGGTTAAGTACAGTGCTGTGGAGCTGTCAGTGGCTGCTGTGCGAGTTTGATGCATGGCCGGGGATATTTCCACATGGCTCAGCAGACCTCTCCTGCCTCGCCCGCTGCTCTCCCCTCAGCAGTGTATTTCCGTCGATTTGCCTGTTCTGCTCCCCACTCTGTCTCTGCTGAACCCTCTCACCGCCCCACACCTCTGGCCTGTACCCCAGCTTGTATGCAAAAATAAAAATAAATCTTAAAAAAAAATTAAAATCCTCACCTCTGCCCCTCAGGGGAATATGAGGTTGAAGAAGCAAAGGACAAACCTGTCTCTTTTCAAGAGTTCATTCCTCAGACTACTTCCTCCTTTAGGTTTTCCTTACAAATGGCCTTGTAAATGTAGCCTTGCCCACAACCTAGGCCCTGCATTTGACTCCTGACCTGGGGAATATTACCTCCTTTCCTCTGCAGACAAGCCCTGGGATCACTGATGTGCTATTATCCCATGCTTAATAGGCCTGACCTGTGCAATATTATTTTAGCTGGCTACAGTCCTATCTCTAAATTCTCTATTTTGAATGAATACCGATTTTGTGACATGAAGTCTGCTATATAATGAAATGCAAACAATGAAAAGGCTAAATCAGTTTACAAAAAATCTATTTGTCAAACAGTGTGGAGATGTTCCCAATTTAGTCTGGGCAGTTCATGCAGCTTTTGATAAGGGAGTTAAAAATGTAGCTGTTGGCTGAATGGAAATAAAGGCATCTGTACCACAGATATATTTTCCTTTCAAAAGTCTTTGTTGTAACTTGTAGCTAATTAAATGCCCTTACACAAGAGATGTACACACACAGCAAAATTGAGAATTTTCTTACAAGGGAGCCCTGGGATAAGGGAAGAAGAAACACAAGCTTCCCACATACCATGCTTTACATTACATTTACATTTCTATACAGCTTCATCAGCCTGACAAAAAAAAAAAAAAAAAAGCATAAGGGGAGCCCTTTTTCCTTCAGTTTTGTATTTGAGAGATTTCTAAACCCTGCAAAGGAACGTGCTTAACATTAAAAAAAAAAAAAAAATTAAAGCCAAAAAAAAAACCAGCAATTTATGCTTGTGAATGAAAAATAATGCTTTCTTTATACCTTTCTATATAACCAAGAGAGCAGCAAAGTAACTAAAAAGTGATCAAGAATTTAAAGGGCTCAAGTTTTTGTTTGTACCATTTTTCTCACTCCCACTGATTATTTCCAGAAAAAGGTGTTCTGTATTAAACTTGACATTTATGGGTCTCCCTGGTGGCCTAGGGGTTCAGTCTCAGCACTATCACTGCTACAGCCCGAGTTAAATTCCAGGCCAGGGAGCTAAAGTGGTACAGCAGATATCTCCTATCTCTCCGGGTGCTCCCCTTAGCAGTGTATTTCGGTGAATGCTGTTCTGCTGTTCCCTACTGTCTCTAGTGAATTCTCTCACCACCCCCCCGCCCCGAACCTCTGGCCTAAACTCCAGTTCTTTTAAGCAAAATAAATAAACAAATAAACTTGACACTTATTGGAGTGTCTTTCAACTTAACCACATCACATTTATCCATATATGATCATACATACACAGTCCTCAGTTTTTCCAGCCCTTTCAATTTAACTAATTCATTGGGAAATAGTAAACTGTTGATTTTCGATTTTTTTCCATCCTACAAGAAAATAATTCTCAAATACAACTGCCACTGGGTTATCACAGTCCCCACCCTGTGTCTTCTCTCCTTTTTCACATCCATGTGAGCAGCCTGTCCAACCCAATGGGACTCTCCTGGGTGTAAACACAAAGGACCTTCTAAATAGAAGAGCCATTCCTGCTAGAACACTGAAAGCACTTTTTAGCATAATTTCTTCTCTATGTTTGTTCACAGTCCCTGGTCCCTACAAAATTGGATCTCTCAGGCTAAAACTCTGTCCCCACAAGTCTGTCCCTTTGCACACACATACACCCAAATATGTCTTTTCTCCTTGAAACTCAGAAAGATCACCTCCTTCCTGGAGACATATCTTATCATGCCATCATTTTGTGAACTCATATCAACTTGTACATGATTTTTGTGAAGATTTATTTATTTATGCATACAAGCTGAGGTACAGGTCAGAGGTGTGGGGCAGTGAGAAGGTTCACCAGAGACAGAGTGGGGAGCAGAACAGGCAGATCTACCAAGGGGAGGAGTGGGCGAGGCAGGAGAGGTCTGTCACGCCATGTGGGAATCTCCCTGGCCAGGCGTTGAACTCGTGTCGCCACTGCCGACAGCTCCACAGCACAGCGCCTAACCGCTGAGCCACCAGGGAGGCCCAACTTGTACATAATTTTATTTCTTCTATTAAATTGAGAGCTCTTTGAAGGCAGGAACCCTGTTATTCATCTCCAAATGCTTAGAACACTGTTTAGGATCTGACAAAGGGTGGATGGTCCAGGGTTGTTTACTGACTAAACATAATCCTAACATAAATATAATGATGCATATATTAGTGAATAAGCAGAAGCTGAGCATAAAAAATGAGCACAGCAGAGAGCTTTGAATTGTGACTGTTACGTGAAAGGGTAATTTAAACAGCATTCTTGGTCATTCAAAAATAAGTGCTGGGATTAAATTTGTAAATTTCTAAGACCTATTGATTCAATCCTTAATTCATCCCTCTATTCTCATTTCACCTGCATTAATCTCCTCATGAGTGGTTGAACTGGTCTCCCTTCCTCCATTTTTCTGCTCCTTTCTAATCCAACACATATACTGCTTTCCCGCAGTTTCCCCCGTGTTTCCCATTGCTACAGAACAAAAATCAAGCTTTCTGTAACCTGAAATTCAAGTCAGCTCACAATCTGACCTGAATCCTCTAACCCAGCAGATTTCTCACCATTCTGCTTCGAAGAAATTAGGTATAGAAATCCCCACTTAGCCTGACCTACTGAATACATTCCTAATTTCAGGCTTTTGCTCCAGCCATTCCTCCCATCTTATGCTGAGAGTTCCACCCTCTGGAATGTTCTTCATAGATGTGACCTGTTTTTACAGGGCAGATTAAAAGCCTTAAAAATGAACGTTACCATTTCCACTTAGGAGTGGGGGAAAAGGAGAAAGTTTCGAAAGATGTTAGTGGAAGAGGGTTTCAAGGCAAGTGGAACAGTCTTTAATGACAGAGAAGAAGCACAGAATCACAGTTCTTCAATGGACCGTAAGTTTCTTGAGGGCAGGAGCTGCCTGGCTCATTTTAATAATTCCAATTGTACTGTCAGAATACCTTGCATACAGTGGTTAACCAGAAAATACTTCCTTAATAAGTCTTTATCTAGTCCTACATTTTTACCCTCCAAAATTTAACTGAGTATCTTGTATAGAGTAGGTGAATGAGTAATTATTAAATCTTTCAGTCCTTTGAAAAGTGCAAAAAGGGAGGGAGGAGGGAGAGAGAATGAAATTTCAGTTAACTAGGAAGAAAATCCTTAAGAAGAAAAACTAATGGTCAGGAACACAAATATTGCTTATTTTGTTTACACAACAAAAAATAAACTGTATTTAAAAATTAGATAAAATGTTGTATTCACATCGCCCTCTGGTGACGGACTCTTCTAGGCAACGAAAGAACCTCAAACAAAATTTAGGGAGACTTTACCTCCAAAAAGGAGGGACCTACCTTTGCTGTTAAATGTACAAGGAGTAAAGCATTGGATGAGAAGTGCATTGGGTTTCAACTTTGTTTCAGTTTTTAAAGATTCAATTTTGAATTCCAACAAGGTATGGACCTTCTAGTATATTTGCTCAATGGAATGAAGTCATCCCTTTGTCTGTCATGGCCCTCCCATGAGAATCATTACAGACCAGTGGGATGAGGCTGCTAGCTCTCCTACAGGTCTCTTGTGAAAGATATGCTTTCAAATTCAAGAATATATGACTTTAGACAAGTAAAATACCATGAAAATGCATCCTTTTACCAAATTTTCTAAGTATGAGAAAAGTCATCTATATTTATCTGCTACTATCAAGAGTATGCCAAGGTAGCTGATAAAACAATGCACCTTCTTCAAAGCGACTCTTACTATCATCAAGAGAACACTCCATAAATATCCCAGAAATCAAACTGATTATGGCACTGAATTCAGTGAATTCCTCATATGAAAAAATACAAAGCAAATAATCTTCAGGGTCATTTAACTTAAAGAGTTATTTTCAGTTTGCCTAACACTGAGGGCATATTTGAAAGAAGTCATAGGCCCAGAAACACAAAATAGAAACAGCTCTTGGCAGGATTCCCTTTAAAAGAGTTTTCCTAGCATGCTGTTAACCACTAAGTGTTTTCACTATTGTCATCATCTTCATTGTCACCATCATCATAAGTGCCATCATCATCATCACTACCATAATGATTGTCATCACCATCATCATCATCACCACCATCAAACCCATCATCATCAACATCATAATCAATGCGTCACCATCATCAATGACATCACCACTGTCACCATCACTTCCACCCCAATATTGACATCACAGTCAATGTTTCACAGTATCTCCAGTTTGCCATGTGATAGGATTGTGCTCAACATTTTACCCGATTCATTTCATCTGAACTTCACAGTACTCTTAATAATATTCCAATTTAATTGATTAGCAAACTGAGGCCTTACTACAACTTCCATAGTGAGTAACTAGCAGAAACAATTCTATTTCCCCCATATAGCCACTGACTCATGCTCTTAACCATTCTTCATACTGTCATACAGTATCAGACCTCCCTTTACTTACAGTTGCTTCGAACAGGGCACTGCATGGCATGTGATTCTGTTCATTGATTTGCTGCATCCCTTTTTTAATCTAAGGTACTGATAGGAAGGTTTGTAAGGGTTAAGTGTTTTAAGAGAACAAAGGTAAAGAGATCAATGTGGGTTGGCCAAGGAACCAGGAGGGAGTAAGAAATGCCTTGTCTGTTAGAGTCTCTTTTACTTTGTGTCTCGACAAATGGCAATAAACAAGGAATACCAAACTTCAGGGCCTCAAATCAATTTGTTTATTTATACTATATTTGGCAAGCATTTATCAGGATGTTGTTGGCACTGCGCTAGGCGCTAAACAAAATATTTACACACAAGAGAAACGCAAGCCCATATCCTTTTCTTAGAAAGTAAACATCAACCGTACATATTCATAAAGTAACTCATGGGATGTTTGAATCAAATATTTTATCTCATCTGAGTCTAGTCCTGCACACTTGGATACACACACACACACACACACACACACACACACACACACACACACTGAACACACTCTTGAAAGCAAAGTTTCAACAGTGCCAAGGATCCACAGATTTTAGTCAAAGATTTTCAAAATATACACAACAATAAAAAACTGAGTTTAAGTGATGCACATACATAGGACTTATAGAGGTTATTTCCACATCTCACCATCTTTATTCCTGGCAATGCATGCTGTGTTACCTATGAGAAGTCTCTTTTTGGCTACAAATGTGTCCCCTCTTCCATCTGTTCTTCTAGCAATATTGCTGGCCTCCTGCCACAGGCGCTACATCAGCCTTCATGATGTCATCTGACTAGGTTTTCTCCAGTACCCATTTGGTTTGCTCTCCAGATGACGCCAGACAAAGATATTTTTCTGTAGTTCCCTGAGCAGGTTTTAGTTTTGGTTCCATATTAGCAAATGTCTATGTTTCTGCTCTATTTATCGAAGCTGGCAGCCTACTTTGCTAGGGTCAGAAAGAGAGCCTAAAGTTCCAAAAGACACTGCTGGCTGAGGCATCCCAGGTCTCAGTACTGGGCCTTCTGTTTCCTTTCATAACTAGATGGCATTCAGAGATACGCTATTAGACAGAATACTCCCTGAGTCTCACCGTCTTCTTTTAAATGTTGCTTTTTCTTCCCTCATTCATTTAAGAAATATTTATTCAGTACCTGACACTGTGCTGGGCCCAGGTGTCTACCCCCTAGAGGTGAAGGCTGGGCTTCCCCAGGATTCCTGTGGTCAAGTGTCTCCCTACATGTGGTCAAACAGGGTGGGTGCCTATGGGTTAGGGGGTTGCTTCCAGCTATTTCTGTCCCTTAGCAGCAGTTTGTTTAGGGGATAGTTACTTAACGTGTACTTAGCTTCCTCATGTCTAAAAGACCGAGAGTGATTTATATTAAAGTTGTCTTTAAAGGACAATTACCTGTGTATTAAACTCATTCTGTAACTTGTAAAGTGTATCAATTTAAGGAGGTGCTAATATTTAACATAGCATTTCTTACAGGGTGCAATGTAGTTCGATAAAGAAAAATGGAGAACATTCGTTGAGCACTATTTGTTACGTGAGCTTTACATATATTAATTTGTTTAACCTCAAAAAGTCTGACAAGGTAAAAATAATACAAGCCTTCTTTTACCTGGCAATTATTCAATATATCATTTATATATATGCATATAAGTAGTTTGTATAATGATTGCATTATGAAGAAATGAACGAAGGGATAAAGCTCAAACATTAGCATATCCAAGAAAATCTAGCAAGTGACAGAACCAGGTAGGACCCCAGCCATAATTCTGTCCCTAAGGCCAGGCTATTTCTGCTAAGAGAATTATATTTCTTGCATGCAAGGTACTGACAGGTGGGCTCAGATTAGGGCTGATTAAAAGAAAAATAATACAAAATGATAAAACATCAATACTTAAAGGCAGAATGCTCTAACTGGCAAACTAGTAATTACCTGTGTGGCATGTCTAACATCCATTTGTTACCCACATAATTGTAATTTGCAGAAGTATCAAAGGCAACTTTTAAAGGAATTCTTTGCCTAAAGTTTTCAATTTTCAGTGTTTTAACTTGCTGATAATAAAACATAAATTGTATCAAACTTGGAAATGTAGACAGATTTATTCACTTTTTAAGGTATCCCTTAGAGCATTATACCGTTTATTTCTGTTTTATAGCAGACAATTGGCTTTTGTAAAAAGACTTCTGACAAAAGAATAAAAATACTTGCTAGGGGCTTAGAGAACCTTCAAATGCTAAGTAAACAAAAATTGGTCCGTAATTCTAAAAACTATCCCTCTTCTTAACAAATAAATGAAGTGTATTTGCAAACTTGCATGACTCCTCCCCCCACACCATTGTTGTTAGTTTTGTTTATAATCATTTACATAAAATTCTGAACATTTTCCTTAAAACATGCTAATTTAACTTAATTTTTTTTCTTCAACATATTCAAAAGGTCCTGAATTATTACCAGTAATTATCAGTATGATTTAGCCAAGGAAATCTCATCTCAAAACCCATAAAGTAGGTATAATGGAATTGATATATTTTATAGGCCTCCTTGTTTTATTTTATCCATTCTAGGACAAACATAACACTGTAAAGCTTCCCAAATGGTCACACACATATAATGTCATTTAGTTCTTTTACATATTTCTAAGATAAATAAAGTTAGTTTTCTGGTTTGATAGATTCTGAAGCAAACCCTCTGAAAGATTACTAAAATTGCCTTGGCACTTATCAACCCATAAGTGGTAGAGACAAACCCCAAAGTCCTGACCCCAGTCCCACCAGGTTTCAGCTCCCCTCGTTCCTCCACCGCACTCTAGATATGTCACGGGTAAAAGCAACAACGTCTGTGTTAATTTACCTCTTTGTCCCAGAGCCAGCTCTGTTCGCAAGATCATGACGGCTACAGCGCTGCTCTTCTGTGCGGCTCCTTTATATCATCCCAAAGATATAAAGGAAGGGCTGAATCCCTTCCCCACCCCCCGCTTCCACCAACACTGCTTCTGTCCAATTTTTCCAGATATCTAATACAGGAATGTGGAAGAACCTGAAGTATGGACTCGAAGATTGCATTTCCTTCTAAACCCAATGGGAAGATTTTGGCGATTGACCAGATGCTTAATACCAAAACACCTCTGGGTGGGCTCGCTGCAATCCTGGTTGTACTATGGACGATTTGTGTGACTTTGGGCGAATGATTCTCTCTCTTTAGGACTCAATTTGCTGATGTAACAGTGAGAGAAATGGATCACTTTAGACAGTCTACTCAAACTCCTAATATTACTAATTTATGAAAATGGCATTTCGTATTACTCAAAGAATATCACTGCTCAGGAGGCCCCTCGCCCTCCCCCAAAAAACATGATTAATGAGTAGAATCCAATAACTGTTCACCCTTTTTTGTATATAATGTATATAACTGTTCACCCTTTTTTGTATATAATGTTGCTATTTTTCTATCAACCCCATTTTGCTTGTTTCCTGCAACTGAACTAGAAAGGAGATTTTATAAATATTAATTCTATGATGTTGGAACATGCACTTTGACTAATAAGTACTATTGGAAAAAGATGAATTACTCTTAAAATAAAAATGTTAAGTGTGTTTATTCGGATAGTACTGTACTGGGGTATAAACATTAATTTCCAAATATAGCTTAGGAAAGAGGAGGCTTTCTGCAACAGAAGGTAAACCTGGAATCCATCATAAAGCCTGGGGTCTCTGTTCACCTATGAATGGACAGCCTGTTCAAGGCCTGCCCAGAACAGGTGACAAATATGGCTTTTTAAAATCCACGTTACATAGACAGGAAGGAAACCCAAGTTCTGTGATACCAGGAAGCTGAGCTACTCCAATTTAAATGGGAGTTATTTTTTTAAATCTAAAATTAGCAGAATAAGGAACCCATACAACATAGTCAAATGTTTTCCCAGCTTCAGAAACAAATGTTTCCGCACTCATTTTAAAGAATTTAAAATATGGCCTTGCTTCTTGCTCATTCTCTTTCATTGGCAGTACTGGACCAAGGGCCTGAATATTAATAGAACTCTTTATAGAGATTTTTTCCCCTTCGTGCAGATTTTTCTAATTTCTCCTGCAATTTGCTCTATCTAAACCTACAGGAGCCTTTCCAGTTTTCTCTAGTTTTCACTCAAGGTACCAAGAGTGAGTTCAGGAACTTTTTGCCAATTTACAGGCTCCCATTCCTGATGGGAAACAAAAACCTTCCCCGTGTGATAGGATTTGGAAAAATATAGTAGGGGCAGCCAACTTTTTCAAACTTACTTCTACTATCTGTTTGTATTGCGGTGGGAGGTGGTAGGAGCCCATCCCAGACTGAACCAAGAGGCCTTGCAAACCAGCAATCACCCTGGGCCATGACACAGGAGCGTGGCCTGCCCACACATCCTTACCGACCAGGACAGAGTAGGACAGCCACCCACCCAGCTCTGTCCACCCGTGGAGGCCTTCTACACTTGCTTAATTTCAAAACATGCAGGAATCTGCTTCAATTCATCTCTCCTCCAACTCTTTTCTTTCCGAACAGGTACATGCTCTTTATTCTGGCTCATTCTGTATCTGGCACGAGAGCAGAGGGAGCAGACAAGAAACAACCCCCTGCACTGTGTGTGCAGGGGTCTCTCACCATGAAGGTACCTGAATATTTTGCACGGTCCTCTAAGGATGTGTTCACCAGCTGGGGTGGCAAGACCGGTGTGGCATTGTGCACAGGAATAAGTTGTTGACCTCGTCCCACTGTTTGTTCTGTCTCTCGGGTTCCCTAAGACCTGACCAGTGGCTCCTGTTAAACCCGCTTCTGCTAAGCTGTTCTGCATTTGTCTGGCTGGATTTGCATTTCCTGGATCTCTGACTGAATACAAAGTGATTAGAAAGCTTGGTATTAAGCAACAGGGGAGCAGGCTGTGTTGGGTGCTGAGGGAGAGCACTGTGATCTCTACTACCCCTTGAGGGGCACCACGAGCTCCCCACACCACCTAAATGGTCAGCTGTGAAAAGGCATCTCATGATCCCACAAGATCTGCTTGCATGAAGTTGTCATTCTTGCCATAAACTTTAATTTACTGAAACACAGAGCTGAGTCATGTTTTTTTGTACTGTTGTAGCTTTAAAAAAAAGTTTTCTGAGCCTGTCTTTTTCATACCCACTATGGATAAGAGTCATGTCTGAAAACAGAAAAATCATGCAAAGGAGCCCACTAGCTACTCAGATCCTTGGGCTGCTACCAAAGTTCATTCAGAGCTGATGGGTGGACAGATTTACCCAAACAAAACCAGGAAGCATATTGGAGTTAACAGAAGAACTTTTCACTGTGATTTTTGTCTTCCTTACTAGTCAATTTAGATTGCACCTCTCTCCTCAGCAGCACTTCGGGTCTTAATAAACTCAAGTAAAGACCAGAAAAAAAGACACTTGAGACATTTCATGGTTTTAACACTTTGGATAATAGCTGCTGCCCAAATAAAACAAACATCACCACAAAATAATTCATCCATCCTCCTTGTCTTCCCTCCTTCCCTTCTTTCTTTCCCAACTTCCTAAGGCTACTACTGCTCTTCCTCAGTCCAGTTTTGCAGACAGGCCACGCTGCAGTTCTCTTGCCAACAATAGAGGGCGCTGACGCCTCTGCTCTGGCTTCTCTCGCCTGGGAGAGAACAGCCTCCCTCCTCACCCTGTGACTCGCCTTGCAGCAGCCTGCCTCTCAGAACTGCGTTCCTTTTGCCGGAGACGTTCTCTTTCCCAAAGCAGCTGCCTGTATTCTTTCTCTATTAGTCTGTAGTCTACTTTCAGGATTCAAAGCACTGCTTTAAAAAGCTGTTATTTGGCAATAACTCGTGATCCCTTTTTTAATATCTCTTGGCGTTTCTGATTATGAAGAGTTGTCCTCAAAGCATTTCTCCTTTCCTCATTGCTCTTTTCCTAACCCTACTTAAATGCAGTTCATTCAGAGATTATGCCACTGCTCACATCTCGGCTTAAAGAAACGAGAGTTCTATGGGTTCTGGCCCTTTACTGCATGTCCCTATAGCCTACTACTGCCCAGTGACATAGTGGTTACCAAATACCATAAATGGGTAAATTGAGAAGCACTGGGTCACACACATAGTCTAGGCACACAGAGTCTTTAGTGAAGAGAGCTATTTACTCTTTTTGTTTATAACTTAAAGTCATAACCATTTAAACTGTTTTACTCGAATAAGTGAGACGCATCAGCCATTTCCCTGATATGCTTTCCGCAAGGAAGAAAAGCATTCATAGGAACTATCTCAGGAGCATGCTCTATGTTGAACCACTTTCTTCCCATAAAAACTAAAATTACCTAATCGAAAACACGTGATCATCTCACACAGAATGGCTCATAGGAACATAAAATTCCATTCAGCAGTGCTACCAGCTTTCAACAGCTCTCTTTTTAAATGGCTTACCTATCTTTCTCATTGCATTTCAAAGAAACAGATTTCTTTCTTACCCTGGAGTTGGGAATTGAGGTGCCAGATTGAGTGTACCCAACAATACCAAACTGTGGGTGGGTTATTCTTGTTCTTCCTACTTGCTTAAGAGAAAATGGGGCAGTGAATGTCTCTCCATCAAGCAAAGTTCTCAGGAATGAAGACTGCACTAGAGCAAGGTTAGCAAGATGAGCTTCATACTAGAAAAAGAACCAGGAAGCTGAAAGGCAGGGGTTTTAGCTCCAGCAGAAAGGATGAAGGGGCAGCACTGGAGGGGTCGTGAGAGGAGGTGGGAAGATGAGCACCATATTTCCTTTACTACTAATGTGAAAATGTTTTGGTCATGGAAACTGGAGTAATTCCTCCATCAAAAGGTGATGTCTGCGATTTACAGTGGAAAAGGGAGCAAAGGATGTTGGGTAGGTTATTCTGTATCAGATCAGCTTCACAAACCCCTTTGATGGCTTCTCTCTCAGTTCTTTCATCCAGCTTCAACCCTGCCCACCTTTTCTCCTCCCTACTTAGTCAGGGAGCGGGCCTTAGAACCAGCAGTGGGCCTTACAAGTGACAGGGGTGGCTAAAATACCTTCCCTTCCTTTAGAAAGTCCAAGGAAAACTTCTCCGGATAACCAATCCCCAATCTTCTTTCCCCAAGGAGGATTTTATTTATTAAATAAAAATAAGAATATGTCTTTGTTAATCTTGTTTTAGACTGTTTGATGTATTAGGTGGAGGATTATCGGCTGATTTTTTTCTTGTTGGAAGAAACTGTTCCCATGCTGTGGCAGAGCTCCCTTGCAGCCAGCAGCGCCTCTGATGAGAAGGCTACTTCATAAATTACAAACCACCAGAGTGAGTGTCATTACGTAGAATGGCTCTGCCATCTGCTCGTCCACTCTCTACACGACAAAGGCCATCGTCTGTGCTCTGTGACTTGGACACTTCAAGGAGGTCTCAGCCACAGCAAAGGAAAATGCACACGCTTTTATTCCAAAATCAGGCTTTTTTAACCCTAGAATATCCTGTTTCTCAGAATGGCCATTATTCCCATTTAACAGCTGGGGCAACAGAGAAGTAACAGTATGAAGTATTTTACTTACAAATAGCTTTTAAAAACCAAGTAAAAAAAAAAAAAGATTTACTCTTTGTTTCAATAGCAAGAGAACAAATGGTCCTCTTTTTTCCTGCTTTCCCTCTGTCTAAGAAATTTCACATACATTTCATTTCCATTTTCTGAAAGGTTCTTTCAATGGGAGTTACAGGTGCAAATGACAGGAAAGAATGGATTTCTCATTGAACAGGTAGGCACTTTGCAACAATTCATCCCAGCTGCCTCTAGGGAAAAAAATAAAAGTTTTTTTGTGAACTTGATAAAATGCCAGCCAGGAAATAATTCTTTACTTTTATGTATGTTACTTTCCCGAAGCAAACAGGGGAAACACACCTCTCTTTACCTCTGGCAAGCAGTTCAGAATGCATTGCCAGAGGTCCCACTGCTGCAGAAAGAACTGAATGCTGGGTGTTCAAATGAAAGCTGGCCAAATCCAAGAACTAGGTGACCCAGCATGGATTCAGCATGATGGGAACTTAGTAATTCCTCTAGGTATTCACATTCTTCCTTTGGAGGTAACTTTCCCATGTCACAGGAGCACTGCCACATAATGATCAAGAGCATGGATTCTGGAACCAGCCTCTGGGTTCCATCCTTGACTCTTATTAGCTGCCCAGCCTTGGGCCAGTTATTTCACAAGGCTATCCCTTATTTCTTCTGTAAAATGGGTTTATAACAGGATCGACTTCACTGCATTGCTGGGAGAATTAAGAGTGAAATTGCTACAGGGCCCAGAATTAAACTGTTCCAATGAGAATCCAAATTCCAATGGGAATTTGCTGTCTTGTCACTAAATTGCATTTTTCTCTAAAGATGAAAAGTAAAAGAAAGACCAGCTAAGAACCAGAGGTAAATTTATAACAGGATAATGTCTTGTGTTTATGAAAATAATTTAACTTGGCTGTCTTTAGAACCTATAGGCATTAGCATTGGCAACTGACCAATGAAGGCAAAAGTATATACATATATATGCGCAGAAACACGTGCACACACCATGGTATCATTAGAAGTTTCTATGTACACATGAGCATGTTTCTTATACTAAGAGTTTAAAACTGTACATTTGTGCTTCTAGATAAGCTCACTTTTTTGCAAAGACATGGCAAATCAGGCAGAGGGTGCCCATTAGTGCTCTAAGACTTTGGCTGGTCTGTAATCAATACCAAACTCTTTTCATGATCAAACAAAGTTGGTGTTGATGAGACATGGTGAAAGAAAACCAGCAAGGACATGTGAAAACCCCACATTAGCTATTACCACCCCCTCCTTTAAAAACACAAAAAGTAAAAGGAAGTATGACTGAAAGATTTCAACAAACTAACACTATGACTGCTGACAAGTTTCCCTTTGTCTTTATTCTAGTTATCATTTTTAAAAATTTATTCATGCATACAAGAATTAGGGTGTAGGCCAAGGTGCTGTGAGAGAATTCACCAGAGATAGAGTGGAGAGCAGAACAGGCAGATCTGCTGAAATACACTGCTGAGGGGAGCAGTAGGCAAGACAGGAGAGGTCTGCTGTGACATATGGGTCAGCTCCCTGGCCAGGGATTGAAATCATGCCACAGGGGCTGGTGATAGCTTGATAGTGCTGAGACTTTAACCCCTGTGCCACCAGGGAGGCCCTTAGGTGCCAACATTTAAAAAAAAATATTTTTGGAGGTACATGGTGGCTCTCTGCCCCAATATCTATCAGATGGTCCATATTTTTAAATAGGTGTGAGAATATGCACAACCTTACATACATATGTTGTAGTCCTCTAACAACTGTCTACATAAACCCAAAGCACACATGATTCCTTAGTTCAAACACAAAGGCTACTTGGAGATAGTCAAGATTATTCATTATGACTTCACATCCTAGTGTCAGAAACACTGGTTTCAAATACAAGAGGAGGGTGGGGTGGGCAGGGAGGAGAAAGAAGACTTGTCGACATTTTGTGGAGCACGGGAATAACATCAGTCACCAGTGGTCCTACACGTCACATCAGGCTAGGCTTCCTGATCAGCCGTGACACTGCCTGGTGTCATCAGCTCTGCGGAGCATTGGGAGAGCCTCCCGTTATTGCTTGAAGGTTTTTGGTGAGCAACCATGCTGATTTTACTGCCATTTTTTCCCTTCCCAAACCATAAGAGCTTTTAACAGTAACTTCATGGAAAGCAGCTAAACATTTTAAGAGATGGAGGGCAAAAAATATCCCTTCCTTCTGAATATTCTGAAACACAAGACTAAGAATGAATGTGACCTTCATGCAGCCTATTCATTTCTCCCAGGGGCCTGGGCCAGAGGGAACCCCAGAGCATTCCTCCAGAGGAGGCAAGCACAGATGGAGAAATGAGAGCTCATGCATGCACATACGCATGCGTGCGCGCACACGCACACAGAGTCCTGTTTTGGTATTCATTCTTACAAAGGGACAGAAATCTCTCTCACTTTTCCTCTTGAGTCCAGAATCTGGATGTGCTTCCGAGAACATTCAGAGCATCTTCCCCCTCTCTATGCCCGTGCAAAGGTGAGAATCCCTTACCATTCCTTTCCAGGGCATCTTGCTCCTGCTTCCTCCTTAGCTCAAGTTTACCAACATCTCTTAAAAAAAAAAAAAATCCTCCTAGAACACTAAGGATTGAGGCCTAACTTCCTGCTGTGATTCTTCATCGAAAACCACTCAGTCTCTGAGTTCCATCAAGATGCTTGTATTAAATACCCAGCTTAAAATTGTATTCCTTCCTCAGTGTCTAAATCAGTAGAATCAGGAAAAAGAAAAGCCATTTTTGGGCACATTTTAATCAAGTTGGGTAAAAGATTTGGTGGGAAACTTTGAAAGTAATGACTCACTTGAACTTCCTCAATGATTTGTGGATTTCACTCTCAGGTGTTCCTTTCCTATTTTGACTCCATTATAATGGATAATTGAGAACTGACTCCACTGATGGGGAATGCATCCATCCATTCATTCGACAAATAATTCAAGATGATGACAGGGACATGGAATTCGCTAGCATGTAACAAGGCCTCTTTAAAAAAGGCAAATTATGATGGAATATGGAAGAATGCTGGTAGAGCTTCTTTTACTTGTTTAGGTATTTCACGTGTTCCCTGAACACGTGCGCAAAGAACAATAATGAGAGTGGAGCCAAATAAAGGACACGTGATGGGTTTCAAAGCAGTTCAGGTCTTTTCCTTTTACTGCTTTTTCATAAGATCGGCTTAATAAATTTGACTTTATTTTTTTTAAAGCAGCAAATTGGGGATAGTTTGATGCTTCTGACTTCCTAAGGTAGAGTTTTACATCAAATCTTGCTCAAAGAGGCACCAAGTCACATGACTTACCTTCAAAAAAGAAATCAATTTGGGAATTTCAAGTCACGGTTTGTCTTTATTCTATTTAAACCAGAACTCTAGATCATAGTGACCCCAAAATAAAGGTACTGCATATTATGTTATGAAAGGGGAACATCTGGTTAAATAAATGACTGAATGAAGTGTCAAAGTGAATCTTTTATACATAATGCCTTATCCTGAATTATTGATTAATACATGTTATTCTATATAATCAAGCTATTACGTGTAACAAATTATACTGCTGTTGGTGAAAATGAAATTAATTTTCAGTCAAACTTGTTTAGATTTACTTCACATAGTCCCCAAATACCATGGAAGAATGACTTTTAATGCAGGCAAAATTCAATCCCACCCCCACACCCAGACCTAGTCTCCCAATTCTATGGATTCCTAGGTGGCTCCATCATAGCACACACTCAATAGATGTTTATAGCACAGAATCTTTTCTCTTTCATATAAATGATCAATGGCCTGAGACACCAGGCAGCAGAATACAATTTTATGCTAAGGATTTACTTTGCAACATATAATGTTAAAAAGCTTTCAAGTGTTTATGTGCCAGGGGCTATTTACATCTACCAACTTCAAGGATTCTAGTTAAACAATGAGTAAGTCTTCCCCCGCTGGATGATAGGTGCCTATGAGGAGGTCCTGGAGATGCTGCTGAGCCTGGACTGCTGCAGATTACAGGGAATCTAAGAAGATCAACTTGCCCCTGAAACCCTAAGTGGTTTGTATCCCAGAATAAGGTACTTTCCCAACTCTGATAGACCCAGATAAATATAGCTTTTTGCAGCCAGATCTTAAGGAATCCTCTGGCTTTAATTCTCTCACTTGAAAAACAGAGGTAGTAGCTGCTCTAATAGGCCTGTGTGGGAACAGATGCAAAAAGATGGAAAGCTCTGGCCTTCCATAAAACCTTCCCTTCCCCTCATCATCATATAACTTTTAAAATAAGTGATCTATAAATAGAGGTTTTCCCTCTTTTCCTCTGTATTCCAAATATCAGACGGGTGTGTTATGGCAGATGGGTTCAATAATACTGGAAAACAGGTCCTTTCTTGGCTCTGGAATGAGAAGAATTTGGAGTGGGGGGAATGAGGAAACTTGTTTACCAGTGACCATTTCTTTGCATATTACCATGACTGGGGTGCAACAGGAGATTCTGCAAGGTGACTTTCGACTTTGCAGCATCAAGAAAAATCAAGTTCTTCCTCTCTCTTTGACAGCTCTAGCTGTCAGTCTTGATAACCCCCTCCTCTCACCCTGGAAATTGGAGATACCTCATTTTTAGGTACTTTTAAAAGGGGACAAAACCAGAGAGAGGAAGCGGGGGGAAGATTTCCAAAGCTAGGAAACATGCCAATATTTAAAGGAACCAGTGTTTCAAGAAATTAAAGAGTGAAATAATGACAAGTGAAACAGCATAATGTTATAACATAGTACTGATTGTATTCTACCATCTCTAACTTTCCAACAATTGTCTATACAAAAAATGGATCTCATCATTCATTTTGAAAATATCTTGTGGAGTCCCAGAGAAAGAGCATATATTAGAGGAAAGGTTGGAAACATCATCAAAAACCCATATCAAGTAACTGGTAGGTTTCTGGGGGATCCACCTCCAGCTTCCCAAGAGCACAGAGAAAGATTTGGCTGTACAAGAGCCCCCCTCCTCTTCATAGAGACACTGCTTCCTGTGCTACTGGCTTAAGGTTGTCATTGCAACCTGGGGCAATGCTTTGCTCCCAACAATTCATTCATTCAAACTCTGAATCTTTATAATAAAGATTTCCTTCTCCTAAGCAGTAATTCTCTCTGCTCTGGCGGGGAGAGGAATGATTTGTTTTTTCGTTACTGGTTATTTATAAGATATCTACTCTAGATTAGTCCTGCTTGAGTGACACCCTAAATGGCCCCATTCCCCAGCCGTACTCACTTCTGATGGGAGACTGACAACCCCCACTTAGGATGTCTTTCATGTACACAATGAAGTGTAAAACCACTGTGAAAAAGCCTGTGTTTCAAAACAAACCATCTCTATAATAAGCACTTAAAACACTTTTCATTAATATATTTCTTTGTGTATAAAACAAAAGCTTAATGTTGCAACATGGCCTTTGACAATTTTTAAAAAATAAACACTTTCAATTTTTAGCTGGACCAAAAGAATGAACATGCAAGTGAGGCTGGCTTGAGATGTTACCCACATACATTTTCTCTTAATACTGGTGCAAACTGTGTTGTTTGCCAACCAAATTTTGAAAGCTCAATAAAAATCCAAGGGAAAAATGCCTGAATTAGAAAGTAGAGAACTCTACCACCTTCCTATCTTAGGCATTAACAAATGTGCTGGTCTAGAGAGATCCAGTCCTGTCTACCCCCTTATCTGCATTAGCAATTAAGGCTTCAGAGCTGTAGATAGCTGTACAGAGTTCTATACCCAGTTGTGCTCTCTAAATTTTAAATAGCCAGACTTAAATCAAATCAGGCTTTGACTATATTAAAAAGTAAATGCCTATTGTCTAAACTGAGCTAATAGCTAGCACTCTTCTTAATACAGTTAATCTTAGTACCTGCTTTAGGCTGCCAGGAGCTATAAGAGCAGAAGAAGTAAACACATGAATAACATTTTTTTAAAAAAAGAAAGACAATCTTGGAAAACCAGTCATGAAATTATGATTATTCAATTCCTTATTATCAATATATAAGCCAGCAAATTCACATTGATTCTCACTGCCCCCCCTAACCAATATCAAAATCCCCTGGATTAGATCCCAATTCACTTCCATTAATTGTCACCTCCAACAGAGGAGCACAGAGCCTCACAATGAAGCACTTACGAGTTTTCTTTTTCAATCTCTTGTGGGCTTCTCTCAGTTTATCACAAATGAACAATCATGTTGGAAGGGGCGCCTTCTGTTTAATGTCATTAGCGATTGTTTCATAAAACAAACAGCCGCTCCACCATTCGGCTGCAGTTAATCTGAAATCTAACTGGGGAGGCACTCAGAGAGTGGAGTCCTAGGACGAGGTTTGTTCTGGCCATTGCAGGTCTCTTAATCTATGGTCAGTCAAGGCACTTATCTCTCTGCTCAGTTGAGGGATTTCTTTGTCTAAATACTGAACCAAACCCAGTTAACATAGTGCATCCAGAATTTCTTTCTTTCTTTGCCCCCCCCCCCACCCGGGGCAATTTTTTTTTTCCCAGAGACTCAAAGTCTACTGTATATTTATTTATGGACTGTATGATTTTACAAATATTTTCCCAATACTGACAAAGTCAAATTCTTTTTTCAGGTTGGCGCCTGAGTGCTAATCAGTGAGTTTGGGAATCCTGATAAAAGATTAAACTGGGAACAAAAGCACATTTACAGACATGGGAATGATGGGTACTTGCAAAATCAAAAACTTCATGAAGTTATAAACTCCCAGAAAGGTCTGATTATCCCAATACTCAGTGTTGTTGTTGTTATTATTATTCTCTGAAACAACAATAATATTTGGTACATGTTTTATTACAGGGATATTAATTTTTTTCACTGATTCAGTCAAAAAGACACTAAGTAACTACTATTATCCCATTTTCAGACAAAGTAACTGAGGCTTAGAGAGGTGAAGAAATTTTCCAAAGGTCAGGCAGCAGCTCTATCCTTTAAAACAAGATACCCGTCTTTAAAGCATGTCTCCAGACATCAGGCCCTATTAAAACTCGCCACCATGTTGAACTGAAAATTCATGTCTATATAATCACATATTCTGGAGTTCCTGGAAGGGTTTGTACTTACAAGCTCTTGCCCCTTGCCAGATTTCTGTCCCTCTACCCCAGATTTTCAGTGCAAACTATTGCCTTGGTTCCAGGATGGAGCTTTAGGCGCAGAAGGCCGTGGATCACTGCGTTGGGCCCAGGAAGTCAAGGTCACCTCAGTGTCAACAATGTAACTACGCAATTTCCTCACCAGAACTTAGTAGAGGGGCTCTAGTCAAGTGGGCTCAGGCTTCAGGGGTGGATACATTCAGGTGCCAGCTGCTGCCCTGGGTGGCCCCCCAGACTCCTCAGTGCCTCCCAACCTACTTGGCTATCTACCTGTCATTAAGAATTTAAATTCTGCCTGTTTTTTTGTCAACTTCTTGTCGATTTTTAAAGCCCTTCTGTTGTTTTTAATTTTTATCTGTTTCATAATAAAATTAAAAAGATGCTAAAAGGCAGAAATCAAAGTATGAAGCTCATACATAATGTTGACCCTACCAGTGGCCCTACCAGCCAGAATACATAAATAGATCATCTTTTATGCTCCAAATGTGAGGCTAGGCACCAGGGGCCCCGATATTTGCTTCTGAATATACCTACTGTACTAACAGAAAGCAGCATTTTATTTTGCTCCAATAATTTGGTGAAGAGAATCTGAAGGTTACAACTCCTTCACATCCCTCTGTGCTGACCTTCTGACAAGACTCCAGCTCTTCTGAGGGGACAAGCACTTTCGCATCCAAGCATTCACACCCACAGTTCCCTTGGCCTGGATGTAATCATTCCTCTCCACACTCAGCTAATTCCTGCTCAGCTTCAGACCTGAGATCAGAAGTAACTTCTTCTGGGATATGTCCCTATTCTTTGCTTCCCTGAATAGGGTAAGAGTCCATACAATAGGGTTCCAAAGCATCTAGTGCTTCCTCATGCCACAGGGGAATGGCCCCCACAAGGGATGGTGCTAGTCAGGCCCATGCACTGCTGCCTTGCCAACAAGGACAGTGCCTGGGATATGGCCCATTGTCCTTCTGGGAAGAGACTGCAAGGTCCAGGTGATAAATAGGGCCTACATGGGAGGATGAAAGGAAGGTTGTTCTACCCAGAGTAAATGACTTTATTCTCATAACCAATCAAAATTATCTCAAATCCTTTAAAAGTGGAAATAGGATATATATCTTAAAAATTTTATATATAAATAAGTAATGGTTGACACTTGAACAATGTGGAGTCTAGGGACGCTGACCTCTCACAGAAAATCCACATATAGCTTGTGATGCCCCCACAACTTTAACTACAGTTGTCCCTTGGCATCCATGGGGGATGGTTTTAGGATTCCCCCCTCAGATAACAAAATCAGTGGATGCTCAAGCCCCCTATAGTTGACCTTACATATCTGCAGTTTCTGCATCCACAAAGCATTCAAACAGCCAATATCCATGGTTGAATCTGTGAATATGGAACCCATGGATGTGGAGGGCTAACTGTATCTAATAATAAAAAAAAAAATCTACATCTAAGTATAAATGGACCCTTGCAATTCAAACCTATCTTTTCAATGGTCTACTGAGTGTAAAGATACAGACTAGATATATAGATCTGTCCACATAATTATATATCTACTCTATCTTTCTATCTATTACTTATCTGATATCCATGGTCTGGGATTTTGCTTTATAATTAGAAGTAACAGTAAATAAAGGAAATGCTGGATGGAGTTTAAAACTTCCCAGAGAGGGTAAGGACTTCAGTAGAGGGATACAGGGATCAGAAGACAAAGGCACATAGACTTTTTGTCTTGTCATTTTGACCAAGGAAATTGATATGTAGTCAAGATGTGTCCACTCAATAATTACAAACCAGGGCCTCCCTGGTGGTGCAGCGGTTGAGCGCTGCACTGTGGAGCTGTTGGCAGCGGCGACGCGGGTTTGACACCTGGCTGGGGAGATTCCCACATGGCGCGGCAGACCTCTCCTGCCTCGCCCGCTGCTCCTCTCAGCAGTGTGCTTCAGTCAATCTGCCTGTTCTGCTCCCCACTCTGTCTCTGGTGAACCCTCTCGCCGCCCCACGCCTCTGGCCTGTACCCCAGCTTGTATGTGTAAATAAATAAATCTTAAAAAAAAAAAAGAAAAAAAATAATTACAAACCATCTTTGGGCCTCAGCTGATAGGACAGGCACATCCCCAGACCTTGTGAGGGGGCAATGAAGATTAAAACACTGCAATTCTAAGAATGTATGAGTGGAGGACTAGAGAGCAACGTAAAGCCAGTGAAAGCACATGGAAGTCCCTTTGAGTGGCCACTAGTATCAAACTTATTCACTCTCCTTTGTTCACACAGGCTCAAATCTATTGATAGCAGCAGATCTAACCCACTGTTTCACCTTCCAAGATCCATCTTAACTCCCTTCTGGGAAGAGACTGTGAGGTACAGAACAGAAATAAAGAAGATACCGAAAGTGAGTTCCATCACTTCATACACTTTTTCTATTACTACCTGGCATTTTCCTTTTGCAAACTCTAGATCTTTCAGGTCAGCTGAGTAAAACGATGATTAATTCATACAATTAATGTAGAGTACACTGGCCTTTAAATCAAACAAGATTTCAAAGTAGCAAACTTTGCTAATGGAAACCAGAAAAAAATTTTAAAAATCTTACAAATAACCTTATTTCCTGGCTTAGGTAAATGTACGTTAAGTGAATAAATGATCCATAATTTTATACTCATTGCAACTATGTATCTCAGGAAACCTTTCAGACAGAGCAGCCACAAATAACCAAAAAGTCTGCCTTGGATTCACTGTATTCTCTCTGCCCCTGCCAGTGCTCTAATGAAAACCATCTAAAGAAAGTAACATCAAAATACTTTGTAAAATAAGCAAAATTAACCACTTTTTAGCCTATATTTTCAAGCCTGGAGAAGCCTGCTCTCAGTAGAAGGAATAAACAGAGCCATGAAATACCTTAATACTTGCCAAATAAGGAAAAAAAATCAGATGAGCTCATTCACAAATCCTTTCTTCCTTTGAACTGATCTGCAAACTGGTCCTGGACTTGAGGTCTATACCTCAGAGCTGTGAAGCTTTTTAATGCACTGCTCAATCTTCAGGGACATGGCTCCATGGTTTAAAAGTCCAAGGATGAATATCTAGTTTTGCAACTGTCTGACTCAATACTGTGACAATGACACATGCATAGTGGTCGTTGACAAAACAATAATACCAACTCTGTCTTATAAATTTTCACTATAGTACTCTAGTCTATGTATATGTATATGTATATGTGTGTGTGTGTGTGTGCGTGTGTGTGTGCATGTGTGTGTAATTCAAGGTCCCTTTTCCCTAAAGACAAGGAGACTGAATTTTGGAGGGCTATGTAATTGCCCAAGACCAGGAGTTAGTAAAAACTAGTGCCCTATAGGAATTATTCAGGTTGGGAAACACATTTTCTACATTTCTTAGACTTATAAAGTTAACCTAACTCTCAAGCTCAAGATGCTTTTCCAAAGGTAGACACTGATCAGCCATATAGAGTATGGCAATACCTTATACGGGTAAATCCTTGAATTATTATTTGAGTGAAATTACCAAGTTAGTAAATTTTTGACAGCATATACAGCAAGCATTTAATAAATGCTTTTTGGGATTAGACTCACAGGTCACCTAAGAGCATCAGCTCAGTAATTTTTTTTTTTCCTGATCTGTTATCACATATAGACTAAAAGGGAAAAGGGATTAGTGGAAACAAGAAAGGAAGAACAATTGGGGGTTTATATTGGGGACTATTTACACCTGGAAATGGCATTTATGTGAGAAAATCAGTTGAGCTCATTTCCCTCACATCTTCATCTTGCTTTCTTTCCTAAATGTATTGAATGAACTTTCATATAACACTTAATGAAAAATGACTTGGGTGTGAATATTTTCAGGCCATAACATGTTCTTGTTGGGTATGAGGCCTTGTCAAGAAGTACTACAATTTTTGATAAATTGCTAAGAAAAATAGAATATTTATTATTGGGGGTGGGGAGAAACCCTTGTTCTCTGTATAACAAAGGTTATGCTAATTTTAAACACTTTCTCTTTATAGATCACATTTTAGCTCACACTATGGACCAATAACATACAGTGGAGGGCAAGACTGAAAAGGGTAGAGGGTAAAAAATAAAAGAACCTGCGAATAAATCATCAAAGAGAAAACTGGTTACATGCACAGAGGTTTTGACTAGTGAGAATAATCATCCCTTCCCCTGCATCAGCAGGCTAAGTTCAACTCTGTTTTTTGACATGCAGTTGTGCTTCAATTCTTTTCATCGTTAGGTTGTTAAAGTTTTTATCATGTGTGGGTAAGTAGCACAGGAAGAGAAGAGCAAAGTTTTGGATCTCAACACACTTAGAGGTGGTTGATTTCAGACAATTACCAGCTGAGTAGGCTGCTCAGGCAGCCTTGGTTTTGGCATCTACGGAATAAGAATGAACACAGGTCTGTGATTAACTATCATACATGTAAAAACTTAGGTATTCAATGTGATATAGAGAAGACAAATATATGAAAAATTAAATGAAAATTCAGAACAGACTGATAAAAAGGCCAGGATGGTCAAAAGCATTGTCTTGTATGCCATGGTACTTCCAGAGCTATCAGAACTCCCCCAAGACGCTTGACAATGGTATCAGCTTATAGGTGCACAGTCTTTAGGGTATGAATTCAGAAATCTGCAAATTTTAATTGTCAACAAACTCACTAGTCAATCCTTATGCGTGACTCTTACCAGGAAGGAAAAGGAAATTTGAACAAGGGACCCAAGGGAAATGGCTGGCATGCCTTACTTGAGATAATTTCGGGGGGAAGAAGGGGTTGCTTGTAAAGGGATGAATAAAAGGGAATTAAGGACTTTAAATAGGGGAACCATGGAGAGAACCCCAGAAACCAGGTCAGGGACATGGAACTGTTAGCAGCACAGCCTGCAGGATGGATACAGAAACTGTACAAGGGAGAGGGCTCTAAAGGCACCTTGTTCTGGAATATTCTATCTTTTCTTGGTTGAGGAAGACACACAGAGAAGTCTTGAGATTTGGTATTTGGAGAACAGATACTCTGCTCTCACTTTTCTTCCTCTCTGCAATCTCCCGCTGAGCCTCTGCACTGGCCAGCAGAAGCTGGAGGCCAGAGACCCTAGGAGGCTGATCTGGGGGGCAGAAAGAAAACAACTGCATAAAAGGGGTGGGGGGGAGGGCTGACAGAAGGCTGGAAAGATGCTCACCCAATAGCAATGCTCACAGGAGCTCTATTTACTGAGGTTTTGCTGTGGGTTGCTCTTATGAAGACTTCACATGGATTAGGTTGTTTAATCCCCACACAGGCCTTATTATCAGCCTGGTCACAGAAGAGGAACTTCAGGCATGGAAAGGTGGACTACTTCAGGTTAGGACTAGTTAGCAGGCAGCCCAGTATCCCAGGGAAGGAAAGTCGGGTCCCAGGTGAGGGGAGAACACACAAAGAGGAGCGAGGAAAACATGAGGAGGTGTGGGGTATGAGAGAGAGGAGAAAGCCTGGAACACTAAACTTGGAGTGGCTGTTTTCCCATTGGCAGTGGGGAGTCCCAATGCCTTGCCAAGCTTTTGAACATGCTGTTCCTATGAGGCGGGCCCTGAGCTAATCCCTTGGCTTTAGCTGAACTCCCTGTGCTGAGGTGGGAGACAGCTTTATTGCTACTCACAAATGGGGTATTACAGATCCCTGGTTCTTTTTCACCTTTCATTTCTTGCTACTGATATAAAAAGTTATATCAGTAGCAATAGAAACACAAACTCAAAATATCTCAAGGCAGTGGAGGTAAAAATAGAATGTCATAGTAAAGCCAAGCCAGCCTCGTAGCAGATCTTGTAACGCAAACCTGTCGGGTTTTGATCTCTTCATTCAGCATCCTTGTTCTCACAGAGGTGCACTCACATGTAAAACTGTGACAAAAGAACCCAGCCGTATTGTTCTGTTAGTATTATGTCTCTCTCTGTAGCTCAATCAATTCTCGGCCCACCGCAAGGATGAAGATAACAACTCCTCCCATAGGATATCTGAGTATACAGCTGCTCCCACTCAGGGCACTTGGGAGGTACAGTGATGCAAAAATGTATGTGCGAAGGGGATTATGTGAACAGAAAAATGTTATGAGAACAAACGACAAACAATCCTGACTTTTTCTTCTTAGTTACCTGAGTTTTCATGGATGCTCCCCACTCGTTACATTTTTCTCTCTCCTTCTCACAATCCCTATCTGAATTGGGAGATTACTAAGACAAAACAATGAGCAAAAATGTTCATTTATGTGCTAAAACTTTCCCGACATACTAAAAACTGCTTTGGGACAACAGTATATTTTATGTGCTTCTGAGCAAAATGACTTCAACGTCTCTACCTGACTTAGTAGAAGTATCATGAGATGTGATGAAATGGCATCTGAATACTGAATACTTATTTCAGTAACTATCAAGAAGAAACTTGACATTTACAACAGATAATGACCTGTTGGAAGCATTCATAAGAAAGAGCAGAATTCCCTTAAAAGTCTCAACTTTATCCAACCTGATTGTCAAGAATTTTGCTTTCTCAGGTCAGATGTGACTCAGACCAAATGCTTCTTGATGTCCATTCCTTGCTCTCTATCCATTATTCAATTAGGGTTGATGTGATATATTTGATTGTGGTTGTTACATAATCTCTTTTCTGATCTAAAGCAACTTTCTTGTCCCTACAAATAAAACTTGATCAAGCTCAAGTGACTTATAATCACCAAACTGAAGAATGAGAAGGGTCTTCAAACCAAACAATCCAACACCTTGTTTTAATAGTTATAACTGAGGCACAGCCAAGGAAATGACACTTGCCCAAGGTCATAAGCAGTAGTGGACCTGACTCAAATTGTGTTTGATTGGGTTCCTTGTGCTTATTCAGCAAACTCTCCAGAGTTAACAAGGTTTACTTTTTTTTCTTTGGTCCTTATATTTTTTAAAGTCAAACTGCCTGCTAAAAAAATGAAAGGGGAAGAACAAAAAGAAAAGAAGAAACACATAAAGGAGTATATAGAGAACAAAATTTCAAAGGAACTAATTCTGAAAAATAGGGGTATAAGGAAAGAAGGGGAAGTTTTTGGAGTCCAATGCCTAAAATGCCATTGAGATAGCTTAATCATAATCTAATCACCTGCAATGTTTATCATGGGTTACCGTAAGCGTGAGTTTAAAGCCACTTGAATAACAAGATACTGGGTTTTTGTCAGCTATAGCTCCATGATGTCTGTCATTTTCAATATATCTCATGGTAGAAAAACATAAGCAATCATTAAGTCTTTGATTGCTACTAGTACCATTTACTTAAATAGATACATAATTTATACAACCCTGAGCAAACAGTTGAGCAGCTAGAAAGCAGTCACATGCCTATGATTGTCTGGGTGTCTAAATGGCACAGAAAAGTCCTTTGCATTCTTTCTTCTTCAGACAAATTTTCTCAGTATGAAGCTTAACATTTACTCTGGGCTTCAAAAGTATGCATGTCCACTCTGGGCCAAGATAGGCAGGGAAAATGCAGTGATTTTAAAAAAGAACTGATGAGGGTCTCCCTGGGGGCACAATGGATTAAGTCTAAGCACTATGAAGCTATCCGCAGCCACTGCAGCACAAGTTTGATCCCCAGCCAGGGAGATTCCTCCATGGTGCAGCAAACCTCTCCTGCCTCATCTGTTGCTCCCCTCAGCAGTGTACTTCAGTTGATCCACCTATTCTGCTTCCCGCTCTGTCTCTGGTGAATCCTCTCACCACCCCACACCTCTGGCCCACACCCCAGTTCTTGTAGGCATAAATAAATAAATCTTAAAAAAAATAACAAAAATAAAAGAGAACTGATGAAAGGATGAGTTGACTTAGTTTCCAAAACAGTTCTTCCATGACACCATGAGAGGACTCTAAACCATCAGAAATTATACCTGAGATCATTGGTTAAGATACAAATGCTTCATTCAAGATAAAAGTCAACAAAGCTTTTGCACTCTCCAAATCTGCCTATAATTGCTGGGTGTGTTACTCCTGAAGATGTGCTTGCAGAGATCGCTTCCCATTCTCACAAAATCCTCTAAGAAAGGTATTATAGGCACACTTTCCAGTTGAGAAAACCAATGACCAAAGGCTGAGGACTAGTTTATAACCAGAGTAAGGCACAAAACTAATAACTGCAGAATCTACACTCAAATTCAGGGATGTGTAGCACCAAAGCGCAGGCCGTGTCCTTAAAACAAGCCGCCTTGTTACAGTCTATAAAATGCCCATCCACCAGTGAGAAGGGGTTGCTTTAAAATGACTTTAGTGAACAAACTCTGTTATAATAGCTTAATATCCTTCTTTAAAAAAACATTTTTTAAAGGAGGTATCTTTTTATTTATTGACTACCATAAAGTAAATATCATATAAATAATTCAATGCACAAGGAAGTCCAGTCTCTGAAAAGTGACTATCTTGTCTAGATCACACTCTACAGAGAATGAAAACCAGGATTTAAATCTCACCAAGTGTCGAGGCAGGAAAACACCAGGAGCACAGGTTCTCCATGGAGCTGAGCAGACGGGTCTAAAGGGAGGGAGTTCTGGAGCCCTCGGTCGCTTTTGAGGCTTTTAATGGTCTCTTGTAGAGAGGCAGCCAGGTACAGGGCAGGCGGTGGGGCCAAGGCCTGGGAGGCTGGCCGGCCTCCCAGCCCCTGGCAAATCTTCACTCTTGGGCTCTCTGGTGGCATCTCGTGGTCTCTCTACTGCACCCATAACGGTCCTCTGTTCCACACTCCGATCTCTACTACCCCTGCTTCTGTATATAAGCCCAGTCTCTGGGTTCAGGTGTGCCCACTCATGCATGCCCACACCCTGCTTCGGGTGACGGCCATCAATCACCTGATTCTCTCGTTTACCGTACACCAAGTCTGGTTTAGAAGCTAACGGTGTAACAACTACATTTTAAGTCTCAAATTTCTACTATCAATATAGAACCTAATTATTTCAACAACATTTTATTATAAAATTCTCCAAGAAATGTCTAATGTAAGTTGTTGACATCAGTTGTATAAACAAGATGCTTTGGGAAAAGGACACCCCCTTAATGATTAAAATATGTCTATTGACCTCAGAGGGCTTAGACTTGAGAAGAATTGGAGGGAATGTTGAAACTATGGCAGGCAGGGTTTGATTAGTGTCCCAAAGTAATGATGACGAGAATGCAGTGCCATTTCAAAGGGAACACCACATCTCCAGGCAAGTGATTGGAACAGTTGCCCATGGGTGTCATATCAAGTGGTCCCGGAAGGATGGATTTTGACAAGACATTCCAGGCAGATGGAAAAGCATGTTACCGTGAGACAGAGAAGAGTGTCTGGCTGAATTAGCATCAGGATATTGTGTAGGCTGGAGAACAGAGAACAGAGTGCGGTGATATCGCAAAGAGCACTAAGGGCCATTGAAAGTCTCAAAGTTTTGGGTTTAAAAAATGTGGGCATCACTGTAGAAATCAATTATTATAAGGCTATTGCAATAGAGAAGTATCATAGCTAATTACAATTCTATGCAGGTTTACGGACTGCTGTTGGAGATGGACAGATGACACATCAGGAAGCAGTGCCAAAGACAAATTGCCAGGAATCTCTAATTGAGTAGTTAGTGAAGGTATAGATTTAATATTTTGAATCTGAAGTGCTAAAGAAACATCTCAATTGAGGTTTCTGGTAGACATTTGAAAATAAGGAAACTGGCTTAAGATACGACTTGACTTTGAAATGAAGATTTTAGATTTCTCCTGCGTAGAAATGGTGGGCAGAAAATATTGCTAAGAAAGAGAATAAAGAAATAGCAGGCTGAGAAACTAAGAAAGAGCTCACTTTGGGGAAGCAGCAAAAAAAGCGTTAGCAACCAAGGAAAACAGGATGGCGCAAAAAGAGCAAAAGGGAGTTGGGCAAGATGGTAGAAGAGTATCCATGAAATAAAACGCCAGAGAATGAGAGGATGAGGTATAAGAAACAATAAAGTGAAGGTGGGCCAATTTAACAATGGGAAGGCACTGGTGACTCTTGATATCTAGAGGTCAAAAGTGCAAATCACTTAGAAGAAACCTGTGGTAGAGAAAGGAGGAAGATAGCAGTGACTCAGGAGCATAGCGGGGTCTCGAAAACTTTAATTCCTTATTGAGCACACAGGAGCCTTGAGGATGTAAGAAGAAAAAGCAAGCCAAAACCCAGTTTCATTGTCCTGGATTGTTTTGCACAAATTAGCATTTATTTATATTTTACCCTATCATTGTTTGCATCTTTTCACTAGTACATGTTACAAGCGTGTGCCGAGGTCCTTTAGCATTGAAAACAGATCAGCTGTTGCTCCCCCCGTCCCCCGCCCATATAATGTCCTCAAACCATAGGAGATCAGCATTTTTGTTTCATTTCTCACATTTCTCTCTCTATATATAAACATATATTTCTCAGGCACTTTTTTTTTAATTAACAGAAAAAGAGGAACAAATAATAATGACAAGTAGTAACTGGTAAAAAATGTTAAGCAATAACTACTACAAAGTAGGTTACATGACTTATTTCACTAAATCTCTAAAAAACACAAATACTTTATTTTTGAATTACATTTTGTACATAACTATTCAACAATTTCTGCCCTTTCTTCAAAGGCTGATAATAGAACCACCATCAAGGCCTTCCTATAAAGACATATTCAACCATCCACCCATCCACCCTTCCATCTAACCTTCAAATTAATTTATTCCTTCACCAATATGACTACTTTGTGCCAAATACTGGATAAGATAAAGCAAAGGCCTTCATTTATCATTCTCACTTTGTGACAAATAAGTCAAAAATATTTGTCAAATAAGCCAAATATCGTATTTCAATTAATGGGAATTTTTAAAAGTGCAGATAAATAAGATGGGGTAAAAAAGACACTTGCCTTTTATATTAATTTTGCTCATCTACTAAAATGCTCGGTAGTTCTTTAACATAAATACACATATGCTTATAGCAGTATGAAAAAATTCAATTGGAAAATTTAAATTAGGCACATTTCTAATTTAATGCCTTATTATCTTTGCCATAGCATGTGCATATAGTTATCTAATAAGTAAAACGTGTAGAACAAGGAAGAAGAGCCCTGCCCTAGGGGAATTTATAATATATTCTAATGTATTCTAATGGTGTGTGAAAAATACATCTAAAGTCAGAATTTGTCAAAATTTTGTAACTGGGAGATGCTGATAACTATGTCCAAGTATGCATCTAAAATACTCCTGCCATAGGAAGAAATGTCTTTATTCATTGATGCTCATATACTGTATTTAAAAGCTTCCTGTGTACAGCTAAAAAAAAAAAAACAATTAATAGGCTTCTACCTAGAAATAGTTTAAGAAAATATTGTGGGACATTCTTGTTGATTTTATTTATTGTATTGTGGCATTTTTCATATGATATTATGAGATGCAGTGATAAATTTATTTATAGGATTGTTTTTAAAGCTGTGCTTTCTTTCTTTTTCTTTTTTTAAAGACCTAGCTAATGGGCATAAATTTAAATTTCAGATCCCAAATTACATGGTGAAAATGACACTTCTCAAGTAATCAGTTGACCTAAGTTCTGTAAGTTGGCTCTGTATGACCTTTGGCGAACACAACCTCTCTGAGTCGGAGACCATCCCTTTAGAAAGAGGAGATGGAGCAGAAGAATCTGATGGCCAGTCTATAAAGGTGACATTTTTATAAACTCAAAGGCACACAGGGACCAAGCAGGTGCCAGACAGGCTTAAGGAATACAGAGTAGTGGTAGCTTTACTGAAATGGAGAAAAGAGGCCCCATCTAAATAGATTCAAATTCTAACAACACTTTTCACACTGACAAGGAATCGAACAAAGCAAATCTGCAGCCCATGTACAGCCAGTTCGCAAAATCTTCACGGGACAGTTGCAAAGGAATTTCCAATTCTAGAAGGGTGAGCCTATGAAGAACCCTGCCCTTCTCAAGTCCTCACTTCCTACTCTAATATCCTAGAGGAACTCAGCAGCTTGGGTAGAAGATGCCCCAGAAGATTCTCCAACTCCTTAGCCTTTGAAAAACATCTAGATATATACAGCTCTACCTTTACCCAATAGTTAGACCATGACATGAGAAAAACAAGAATTCTGACACCAAGATACCAACATTGAAGTACCTAAGCTTTCTCCAACAGCTTTTTAAATCCTTGAAACATATTCTTTGGCCACTTTTACATATTTAAAGACAAAATCTTCAGCTTGAAAGGTATGTGGTACTTGCCAATGACCTCAGAGAAAGTTAGTTTTATAAAACAGGATGACATACTGAGTTATTTTTCGCTTACCAACATCTTCTGGCTTTGGACCTACATTCCCAAATAGCTTTGAGGATGTGACCCAGTGTCAGGTTACCCAAAGAGCGGCTCAGAAATGTGCTTGGGCAGCAACAGAGCCAGGACACTAACACATTTTTTGGAAAGAAGCTGATATTTGATGTTTCCAAGTTAGGGAGAAAAAATAAACAAAAAAGCACTCTGATGAAAAAAATCCAGAACTTTGTTGATTTCTTAGGATATCTTATAATTTCAAATTTTTATTTTAAATTAACTGTGGGTCAGAGATGAAGATGTGGGCATCCCTTTTAAAAATACTCAAAGCAGTTTCTAAAGGCCTTAAGCTGCCCTTGACCTGACCATCTGGGTAAATGGAGAAGTCAAAGGTGTAAATCAGGGCATGGAAAAATCTCAATCAAGTAACCTGTAATTTTAAATAAAGAAAATTTGGACTTAAACATGCCTGTCTGTAATGTTCATAGTTAAAGAGTATGAACTGTTTTCTGCTTCAAGAAATAGGAATTAGGGTCCCTGGTGGCCGAGGGGTGAAGTCTTAGTGCTGTCACCAAAACGGCCTGAGTTTGATCCCCAGCCAGGGAACTAACCGACATATGGCGCAGCAGACCTCTCCTGTCTCACCTGTGCTCCCCTTAGCAGTGTATTTTAATAAATCCACCTGTTCTGCTCCCCACTCTGTCTTTGGTGAATCCCCTCATCCCCCACACCTCTGGCCTACACCCCAGTTCCTCCATGCCAAAAAAAAAAAAAAAAAAGGAATTAGAAACTCAGTTTACCAAACAGGTAAGGGATTTATCATGGAATGTATGCATTTTCCACACAAATATAGCCTGTTTTGGGTTGAAAACTTCCACCAGAACTACAATGATCTAATTTAAGCAAACGAAAAAAAAAGTTTTATTTACTCTGAACTGCCTTGAGATGGATACAGTCTCTTGTGTAAGGAATTTATTTCTGCGCTTCCTGCATGCCTACTCCCACTCATGAATTAATTTTGGTTAAAATTAAAAGAGAGACTGGAATAAAAGATAGTCAGACTGGGATCTTTTGAGAAAGCAGCTGTAGATCAGCTTGTTTTGAGTCCATAAGAGATATGCTAATCAGTGGGAGTGAGGGGTATGAGTAGGACCGGGCACTGTCAGAAGTGAGAAGGTCTTTCTAATTCCAATAGCACAATACCCTGATAGGTGCCTCTGAACTAACACTGGCCAGTCATAACAAGCCCAATGCTAAAGGGATTTTACACATCAATCTTAAGTGCTGGATTTGAGAATAGTAAGAATAATGAAGCAATAACTAACATTGAAGTATGACACATCTTTTATATATTATGGCACTTAGTTTTTGTAACAATTCTATAAAGGGAATATTTAGCCACCATTTAAAGGTGAACATATTCTCAGTCATAAAGATCATAAAGTTTAGGAATGACAGAGCCAAGATTTGAATCACATGCAGACTTGGTGACGTCAGGACCAGTGTACTTGGCCCTGTGCTTCATTAAAGAGCTTGGTCAGAATCTGCCCTCGGAGGCATCAGATTGGTGCTTGCATCTCTGTCTCCCTGGCTCTCATCCCTTTGTCCTTTGGAAGCCAGATGTGGAGGAAAGCAGGAGGAAACATTTAGCTTCCTTTCAATTTGATGTGTACCCCAAGTCACACATCTGCGGCGGGTGCCTCAGCTGAGCCTGCACGAGTGCCTTGCTCATGTCCCAGATGTGAAAGCACATGTTGTTCCATTACACAGTGTGGTCAGAGATTATGAATTGCAAAAGCAACATGAAATTCTAAACTTAAGCCTCCACTGTACATCAGTTGGGCTGGGCCATCATCATATTACTCTCTCACTTTATGAATGAAAATCTTTACTGCTAAACTCTCCAAATCTTTCTCTTTTGTTTCTCCTTTAAATAGAGGATTGCACACTTTCCTAAAGGTGTTGTCATGTTTCAAAGCTATCGTGCAGAAAGGAAGATGCTGAAGTAACAGAAGAGATGTTGATATACATGGAGACATAGGCCAGGGATGCCACACTAGATCCACATGCTGGTGAAAGTATGAAATCTAGATGCCTGAGAATGGGCTTAAACAGGGACGTGGAGACATTGAAGGCAGTGAAACAATGAATTCTCACTTAAGTTTTTAGTGGTAGCTGATAATGTCACTTGTAGTAAAACTGTGAGCAACGTACTACTGTCTTATTTCAGTTTGCCTTTTGTCACCTGTTGTTCAACTGTTTCTTGGGTAATAAGTGCATTTTCTAGGTTCCAAGATCAGTCACTTTTTGGTTTCCCCACTCCTCCTGTGTGAATTCATCCAACCCGTTCTTTAATTACTTTGCAACTACAGGAATGGTCTTTATCTCTAGTTCTTGAGCTCTGCAGCCATGGCGCCAGGAGACCCATGGACAGCTTGACTAGACTTGCCATAAAAATCTCAAATTCAGTGTCTTACCCTTTCCTGCATTGCTCCCTTTCCTGTAGTCCTGATGCAGGTAAGTCCCACACTCTCCTCTCAATTGCTTCAACTAAGTGCCATGGAGTCTTCATCAATAAAATACCATGTCTTTTAAAAAAAATATTACCCCAAAATTATCACTCATCTCTTTTCCCATTGTCACTGTAAAGCTCCTTTTACTTGTCACCAGATCTATTACAAAAGGCCAAAAATCACCTTAATTCTCAAAGGAGTCCCAGTGATCATTTTTAAACAGGGAGTGCCTCTGGTCTGCTACTCTTCTCTGTAAATCCCTAGAATGACTCCTCATTAGTCTTTAGGATTAAGGCCAAACTTCTTAATATGCTTTATAAGGACCCTCTGGCCAGGTTTAAACTGATATTTAGACTCCACTCCTACTAACTTTCCCTTCCCCACCAAGCTTACAAATAACTGTAACAAACCACAATAAACATAATTTGTGCTGTACTGTTCCCCCTCAAATGCTCTGTCCTTTGTACAATGTAACAACATCTCCCCACTCTATCCCCAACACAAATTTCCCCTAACTTATGCTAGGTCTGTCCTTGAGGACTTTCCTAGCCCACTGTGGTTGACCTGTATGCACCTCAGGGGATCCCAGGGACCCCGACCTATTCCCAAACCTGCCTCTCTGTTATTATTGTCTGGTTTGGGGCCAGCGTTCCTGCACCAGACCGCAGACTCTTACTCATCGTGTGTCCCCAGCATATTCCCTCCACATTTCTCACAGCATAAATAAATGCTGAGTGCCTATTTCTAAAGGTCAAATTCTAGTCGAATATCCAATGTGTTAGCATGAACAATATTTTGATATATTTCTATTGTATATACTTAATATATAATAGAGAATTTGCTTCAAATATATCAGCAGTAGGGGATCCTCTAGAGTTCAGAAGGCAAATATCCAAATAGATATTAAGAGAGGGAGAAATCTCAAGACTCCCCCGCAAGCCCTGCTAAAGTTGAAGGAGAAGGTGGCGATGGTTACACAGCAGCCACTACTAGGCGTGTGGCCAGGTGGTTGTGGATGAGGAGAAGCCACAAACATCAGCACCAGTTGGGCAGGGCACATGCTAAGGAGACGGACACGGAGCTCAGAAGTTATAAGATAAAAGAGGAACCTCTAGCATTCTGAACTGTAGATTTGTCTCCACACCCGGGCATCTCTTAACCTTTTGAAGTACATCTATCATTGTTTTGGATTTATCCTCCTCTCTTCCCAGCCAGGTACTCTTGGCATGATGGATGATAAGGGGCATAATTCACCCGTGTAGCTTGCCCATACAGACTGTAATCAGCAGTGACGTATTTTGTGACAGTTCTGTATAAAAGATGATGAACATAAATAAAACACATTGTGTATTACAGGGTAATAGAATATAAAGCACCGCAGATAGACCCCTCTAGCAGAGAGAATCCAGGATTTAAGTCTGCGAGAGATGGCATTCTGAGGGACAGCTAACATCCTGCCTGGCAGCTCACCCCATTACCCAACAAGAACCCAGCAGTCCAGTTATCTGCCAGCTCAACACAAGCCCTTTCCAGCAAGAGCTAGTGAGAAGTCTCCACAAGTATTTACGAGCTCAAATCAAAGTCCAAAGTGGTATTTTCACTTTCATTCTGCCCATTTTGTCACATAGGCTTGTCTTTTTAATATGCTGCAGAACCCTGAAAACAATGAGTCAGCAAGGTGTTTTGTATAGGACGGATATTGGGATAAAATCTACATCTGAGTTGACTCCACCACTCAGGAATTATATTGCTATTGGATAATCAGGGACATTCCCTTTAAAGATTTATTTTTTTTTTATTTATACATATAAGCTGGGGTACAGGCCAGAGGCATGGGGCGGCGAGAGGGTTCACCAGAGCCAGAGCGGGGAGCAGAGCAGGCAGATCAGAAATACACTGCTGAGGGGAGCAGCGGGCGAGGCAGGAGAGGTCTGCCGCGCCATGTGGGATTCTCCCCGGCCGGGCGTGGAACTCACGTCGCCGCTGCCCGCTGCTGACAGCTCCACAGCACAGTGCTTAACCGCTGCGCCACCGGGGAGGCCCAGGGACATTCCCTTTAAATGGGAATCTTGTCTTATTCCTCTGTAGATTCTCAACATCTAACACAATGCCGCAGTGCTTGGGCAAATGATTGCTCCCCCATCTCTTCTGTTTCTGTCTGTCTCTCTCTCACACACACACATACACTCACACACAGACACATACTCACTCACACACATGCAAACTTTGGCAGCTGATACTCTGAATGCACACACAGGAAACATTTCCCAGAGTTCTCTGCATGTGGAATGCTGCACACACTCTCTGTTTCCTTCCACGCTGACTCGCTGACTCATGAGCATGACCGGGGCTGTCAACAACAGTCCTACCTGGAGTTTCTGGCGACCTTAAATTTAAACAATAGTTGCCTTCACTGTCCTGGCACCTATCACTGCAAAGTAGTTACCAGAAGGGCAGCATGATGAGACTAGTATTATTGAGTAAATAACTAGGAGCTATTTGGGTACCTGCACTCGGGTCTGTGGAAATTATAAAATTGATCAAACAGAGAAACTAGTTCTGGAATTCTTCAGAAATGGAATCTGAGATCTGTGGGGCAGTGTGCGGTGAGGGGAGCAGAAAGGGCAAGGGGAGCCGGGCCTTCATGTTTCAGTGTGGAACAGTGACGGCCCCCAGGAGAGGGAGCTACTGTTGGCAGGGGCTAGTTCCCAGCAAGGTAGCCAACTGTGAGACATAGTTTCTGACAGTTGTGGGTATGAATTTCTGGGTCCAGGAAGGCCACCTGGGCACACGCCACAGTATCCCCTACAAGGGTGGGGGTCAGGTCCCAACTGCCAGCTGTATGGATTCCTGGTCACCTGGTAGCAGTACCCCAGTCACTAATCACCCTTCTGAACCATCCCCCTGCTCTCAGAGTCAGAGGCTATACTCCCATTGACCACAAAGCCACTCCTGACCACAGTGTGCTCCCCAGGCCCTCACAGGCTATAGAAACGCAGGAGGCCTTACCTCAAGCTGAAATGCCTAGCACTCCCCATTGCAAAATTTTATTACATGGATCAAAAATCATGAATCTTCCTGTTTTGAGGGATACTTGATTGGAACTAAACCCATAGAGGAAAAGCCCAGCTTCACTGTTCTGAGAGGAGGAAATAGAAAGAACAGAGCTCCTTCCTCAGTCCTGATAAACACACTGGTGTTGAAAGACAAGCCAAACTTCTGAATGGAAACCTGTCTGCGGCAACAGGTCCTCAGAGGGACACGGTGAGGTGGCAAGGTCAGCTTGGGAGTTCAGGAATCTACTCCTCAAGGTCGTTCCACTAGAACAAGACACCATCAAACAACTCCAGAACACAAACCCCAATACCGAAGAAAATCCCCTTTTTAGTGGTAATGCAAATATTATTCGTATCTGTTATTATGAGGAGCCCTAAACTGCTGGACTACAAACAGTGCAGGCAATGTGTTTATCTAGTCCACTTGGAGAGACTTCCCCTAGCCGTACATGACTATGGGTTACTGTCTTGCTTTTTTGAGTCAGAATGGACTTATAATGATTTTAACACATCTTCCATACAATCTAGTCACAGGCATTAGGAAAGATTCATCCTGGGAGATGCTAAACATTGGAAAAGGTTAGGATTCAGTATTTTGGGAATGATTTTGACCAATGGGCTGGTTCATACAGGCATCTTCACCTGTATGAAGGTAATAATAATAATAACATACTGTGGGGTGAGGCTGAGCATCAAATGATGCTCCACAGATAAAGTGACCCGCATATTTTCATACTATGTGTGCCCTGCATAGAACCACGTTCAGATTTTTGCCTTGTCGTCTGCCACATAAACCCATTGAGCTTTTTTTTAAGAGCTGGAGGCTTAATAAAACAAGGCATATATGTTTTTATAACTCAGATCTGTAACAAAGTGCATCAAGAGGGCAAGTGCAGGAAATAGTGGACCACGTGCCATCTCCGGTGATTACACCTTAATACAACTTGACAGTTTTAATTTTATATAAATACCACCAGGGCCTATCATTCACATTATGGATTTCAAGCTTAACAAATGTAATTTAAAAACAACAAAGCTGCCTTTAAAGGGGTGCTGTCAAAGCACTGACATTTTCAAAATTGAAAACGCACTGTGTATAAGATTTGAAATGGAAAAACCCAGCAATTCTTCTCTCTACCTGACAGAAGTTATCAGGATGAACCCTGGGAATGCCTGGACATTTTTTAAGTTGAGTTATTGATAGGTTAGGACAATTTCTCACAGAATCATATATTTAGATATTGGATAAGGGCTAGTAATGGTGAAAATTTGCTACATGTTTACTGAATCAGGCGTGGGGTAGAAATTACCTGTTCAGTTGTCCCAGAAGATCTGTGGGTTGGTTATTACCTTATGTTCATTTTACCAATGAGGAATGTGGAGTAAAGGGAGGTCTGGGGGCTCCTCTGGTTTCATATGGCTCTCCTCTAATCTGCATTATTTCTAAAATGTAACAAGTCAAGTAGTGGGAGTGGAGTTTACAGAAGAGCAAATGTGTCCAGAGAAGAGCAGGGATTTGCAAAGGCCTGCAGCTAGCTAGTCAGTGGCCTCCAATGCCTAGAACCCAATGCCCAGACCTGTTCTTTGTCAGTTACTGCCTGTCCTTCTGGATTGTGACTCTAGAACAAGAGATTAGAAAGTTCTCAGCAAAATAAAACTGAACTCAGCAAAATAACACAGAACTAAGTACTGTAACTCATTCAGTCCATCAGCAACACACCTGGATCAGATAACCTCTCTGCTTCAGCACTCCATTCAACTAGTAAATTTCAAAATAAATTTTCTGATGCCGTCTAAAACTGCTATGAACTTTGTTGCCTCATGGGGTGGCAACGTTGGAAGCGGTACTGGACGGAGAAAGAAACGATTCAAGAGTCCAAGTAGTGAGGAAATGAGAGAGGGTCACCTAGAGGGACCACCCCTCTGTAGGTGCAGCCTCAAGGCTCACATCTCTGGAAAAAATGATGGCTTTTGGCCCAGTCTCACACTTTCACTAGAAGGGCTTAGATTCCAGGAAGGTGGACAGTCGGGAGGAAGGTGCATGGTGGGGATGCGTATTGGGGATGTATCATAGTCTCACACAAGCTGGGAAACAGGGAACCCTGCCCCACCAAAGCTGCTACTGCTCCAAGCATCCTACCTCTAATTCTCTTTATACTTAACTTTCTATTAAAGTGGTCTAGCTGGTTATGTTAATCTGGCCATGATGCCTGCCTGCTGTTTTCAACAGATATCCTCTAAAGAGACTTTTGTCCCAGAAGAGTCCCAGTACCTGATTCTACATTCTAGCTTCACTCAGCGCTTGGCACCAAACTATATCCCAGGAACAAAGGGTGGGGGCTGGGGGTCCCATATAACTTATTTTTTAAACAAAATTCAAATAAATAAGCAACATCACTTTTATGCAAAACAAGTAAGAAATACACCTGGCTTGTGGGTAACAAGTCTACTCTCATTCAACAGGTAATTTATTCTCATTCAGCCAGTATTTATTGAGCATCTACCACGTGACAGACACTGTGTTCACTCCTAGGAGTATGTGTCTGCATAGCAAGGAAAAAAAGCTTTTTCCTCAATCTTTGTTGGAGAGTAAGACCACAGAGAAACCCTAGTAAATTATTTAGTTGTTGTTTTAGAGTAGTGGTGGAAACAGCAGATAACAAATACTCTATTTGCATCTTCTTTAAATAGCCTTAATTTTCCTTTTTTTCAAAGTTCAACAATGGATTTAACCCAGATGTAGAAATGTCTGTCAAGAAGTCAATCAACATTTATTTAATGCTTCTGCCTTCCAAACTCTTAACCAAATATACTGTCCTCATTCCAAAAAGCCTCTATCATAGGATACTACTCATTCTAAGCAAAAATAAGTCAGTCAATGATAATCCTGTTCCTGGTGCCCATATGTGGGAGATATTCACAAATGCAAAATCCCCCTTTCACTTCCATCTTTTAGAGTGGTTACCTCGTAAAATCAGGGATATAACCACGTAACACAGAACCACACGAGAGTAGCAAGCTTAGATCTTTAGCTTCCAGACAATCCCTAGCAATCATTAATGGGAAAAGTAGGGAGACACATTGGCCAAAGTTCTAGTTTTGTCACACACAGTGGGCTAAAGACATGTCCTATGCAAATGCTTGCAATTTCAAGGTAACAAGTCTCTGACTGAAAGTCTGGATGTTAGAAAGTCTCATTTGGGGTCATGTGGACTAGCTGTCACATCATCTGACAAAAAGGAAATTTTTAGAAAATAGACCTGAATAAGTTTTAAGCAGTTAGGGCTTCATTTCAAAAGTAATTAGGACATACCATCTCTCCTAGCTTATAAAAGAAATTGATTTCACATTTCTTTCCACTATTTGCAAGCATTGGGTGAATAAATAGCCACAGTCAGATGACAAAGGCCTTGCTTTTCATGCAAAACACAAGAGCACTTAAATATAACAGTCCTGGTACAGAGCTTTTAAATTCCTTTTGTTTTTGGACTGAGACGTGGATTTTTCACTTATTACAGGCTGACTGAGTAAGTCACTCATGGCAGTGCCACTTGGGCATAATGTCACCATTCCTTCCTTCTTGGGGTGTTAAGTAGTTTCTGTCTCTGTCTTTCCCTGTATACATTAATATCTAATTTCCATGCTGATTTTCAAAATGCAGGCAAATGCTTTCTGCAATAGCAGGGGGAAGAGAGAGAGCATCTTAGAAACTCTTGAGGAATTCAAGCCTCAATCGTGTTCTAACTTTTGGATTTATGGGAATCAACAGGCATTGCTGCAAACTCTTTTTTTTTTTTTTGAAGTTAGCACTTACCAGCAGAGTTGGATCATTTTCATTAGAAAGAGCTTCTAATGGGTTAGTTCTTTCTTTAAAAAGAACACAAGTTTTACTATAAGAGGCTATAACTTTTTGTCAATAGTCCAGAACAGGACTGATGATCACCATTAATGAAAACTCAGTGAGTTTGCAATCTTGCTTTCTATTTCTTTGTGTCAGACTATGCGATCCTAGACACAAATAGCTTTACAGTCATCATTTTCTACCTTACAAAACAAATAAAACAAGCAGGCCAGAGAAGGTGACAGGAAATGTGTTGGTGAAAATAAAAAATAGCCCTTGTCAATTTTAACAGGTAGTCAATCTTTTGAACCAAATAAGAAATTTATAAAAATAATTTCACCTTGTTTCTTCTTCCCTCGCTGCCAAAAAAAAAAAAAAAAAAAATCTGACTCAAAATTTCCCCGTTCATTATAAATAATCTCATGTACAGATATCAGAAAGATGGAATAAGGAAGGAAGGAAATAGCTCCAATCTTACATTTTTCTCCTAAGAATAATTAGAGGCAGGATTTCGAGGGTCTTGGGAGGGGATGGGTCTGTGCAGTTTGAAAATGCTTTTTAGAAGATTCTGATAGATCTTCTGGTTGAGAACTTAAAATTGATTTCCTTGGTTTGCTTGATCATATGTCTCAATTATATCATGAAGGTTCCAATCGCTTTTCCCTTAGAAGTATGTATTTACCAAGAGAGACTTTCTAAGAGTGGCTGCATCTGAGGAATAGAGCCAATTATAACCATCTTTTTTATATGTGTGTGTGTGTGTGTACATATGCGCATTAAATACCAAAAGTATATTTGGTACACATATACACACACCTATGCGGGGGTGTTTGCAAAAGTGATCCCATTTTATTAGCTGTGTGATTACTGATTCCTATGTACTTAATAGCAGAGTCGGCTTCATAAGATGAAGTCCTTCAGGAAGTGTCTTTTACAGACTAAATTTTTTTCATTGATCTTTAATTAAATTCAAAATAAATTTAGATGATTTTACCCCTTAGAAATCACACTTCCTGACTCTACCTTTAGTTTTGATTGTGCATCTCTAAAGGAATAGTTGCTTATGTATTCATAGTTTCCCACATCAGTTAATCTACTTCTTCTTCAAGTGATCACAAATTCCTAATGGACTTCAAATCCTCTTACCTCTTCCCTGTGTCTGGACAACACTATAGTGATATCTACTGTTGTCACAGGACAGGGAAGTCAGGCAACCCATTTTACTTTGGGGTTGCCCTGTAACACTGTGACAAGACTGCATTCTAAGGGAGTTCCCCGAGACAAAGGTCCCCTAGAACTCCTGCCTAACTAAGTGTGGCTCTGATGTTCCTCACACTATCTAGTCTCTGTTCAGTCCAAAGTATTTTCCACTATTGGCATATAAAATCTCTTGTACTCACTCTCAAAGAATTAGAATGAAAAAGAAAATATTTGGTATTCCAAACAATATTATATATTATCTAGCATTCTTCTGCAATATTGGATGATCCTACCTAATTTTGGACACCCCCTACTTGTTTTATACCAACCTCTTGCTTTTGTTTCTTGACCTCTTAACTAACACAGTTCTTTCTGAGATAATTACAATTGCATTAGATTAAGCAAGGCTATTAACAGCAGTGTCCACAGATTCAGCACACTAGCCAGAAGTTCCAGTGACCCCATCATACTCCTTGGGGAACTGCTTTTACATAATTTACTGCTTCTTTTTCTCTCCCTGCAATGTGTATTGTTTTCTCAACAATTTAATACCTTTTGCTCATTTTCCACTGCTCTCTTAACCTGTTTTAAATATACATGACATAGTTAAGTGTCATTAAGATTCTTCTCTTTAAAACTAAGAATAACTTTTTCAGGGGAACATTAAGTCCCTGACGAAGGTTTTCATTCTGCATCATAGTTACAGCTCATGAGTCATAAAAACCCAAACCTCTATATACTTTATTTCTATGAATGCAGAAACACACATGCATACTCGAATTTATGTTTAAAAAATACATAAAGCGCTAGATTCAAATGCTGAGGTCCAAAAGGGAGAAAAGGGAGTTGGTTAACATAACGATTATTCCAGAATGTCTAAAAACAAAAACCGAAGCACAAATTCCTCTGTGGTTCAGTTTCCTTTTCTGCAATTCATCAATAGTTGAGGAATTACAGAACAGATGATTATATGATGTTTTACTAAGTGCATTCGATTTCTAAAAGAAGACTATTTGCCCCACATTCCTGTCTCCCTTCCTCCTCCTTGTCACCCCAAACCCCAACAAAAAGTTTACCAGTTGGTTAGTCTCTGTGTTATAAGTTCGTGGAAATGCTAGTATTCTTTAACAATAAAAATAAAAATCACACTCAAGTGAGCACTGAATTATTCATATAGTCTGATTTTACATAATTTGGCCATCCCTCTTTTTATTGCTATTTCAGTTTCTATCACTAAACAATTCTCCACTATGTCCACCTTGGATTCCTGTGAACAAGGAGATAACACTTGCAAAATGTTCCCTCGGAGACAATGTTCTGAGCTGATGTCCAAACATTTTGCAGGCTCAACCACGAAAACAGGGAGGAACACCCTCAGTGCCCGGAATGAAAAACAGGGTATTAACAAGACATTTTTTTAAATAAAATTTCTTTAGAATTTAAAAATCTGTAGTGACACAAAAGCTAGCAAAATTGAACCATCACAGGAATAGATTTTTAAGACTTACATTGTCATTCTATATTTTCATTATAAGGGCATACACACCAACCAGAGACATCATTTAAAACAGAATTATAGCACTTAATGTGGCTTTGACATTAAAAGTTACTAATGGACAATGTCAGCCTCTGTTCCCTAAGTAGCGAGAGGAGAGGATAGAGTACTTCTGAGGAGACCATGGTGAGAAGGGAGAGAACAGGAATGGCAGTACCATTGCATTCTCAGCAAAATGCCAAGAGCTGGCTAGGTGAGCCTTCACGATGGGGAATATTCTAGACATCCTCACAATGTGAGGACAGTGTGTGCAGGCCAGGATCTCCAGCAGCGGGCCCTCTAAACCGCAGGGGACTTTTGTTCCAAGTTGGAGAGAAAAGCTGCTGCCCGTGGCCATATCCACACTGAGCCGAAAAAAGCAAGAACAAGAAAGGAAGATGGCTAGGTGGTGAAAACCAAGCAAGTAAACCTGGTTGTGAGGACTGCCTCCTCAAGCAAGAGAAGGGGCTCCTTTTTAAAAAAGCACTGGTGATTGTTTTGCTCCTTTCCAAAATATAATCACTAGCAAGGCATGAGTGCCAAGGACTGGAAGTGCAAATGAAACCTTGGTGGCGGGCGACATTCTTCAAATGTTTGGCGTTACGTGTGAGAAAGGGAAAAGCCACACAGATGGAAAATACTGTAATGAACTGACATGTTCTATTTAAGAACTGTTTGTCAGCCGTAGTTAAGTTGACACTGTCAGCATGGCAACAAATCATAACATTTTGCATGTTTTGCTGCATGCTGGCAGTGGGGCAGCACAGAGCATGCCTGGCTGATAGTGATGGGAGTTTAGGAAAAGCACAATTGGAGCCGGTCCGCTCGGCTGCACCTAAAGGTCCCCACCGGGGAAGAAGACAAGGTCTGGTGTGCTATTTCTGTGTCTATTAGAGAAAACTGCTGTTCAGAGGTTTTTAAAATGGGATATGAGTGGTCTGGGCCTTAAGGGGATTCCCTTCTCTTTGGGTCTTAATTATTGCAATTCACAGAGGATGTCATCCTCCAGGAGACTTCCCTCCTTTTTGGTTTTATCACAAGAGAGAAAAGGGCAAATGACATACACTTGAATTAGACTTTTAGGCCCAGGCACATGTTTCCTGTCTGGGACAGACAGGAGTACTTGTCTTTCCAAATCTGCCCTTCCCAGGGTCCTAGACCCAAGACTGAACTGCATTTTCCTTTCCAGCAGCTAGTGGGCCACAGGACTAAGCTCTCACCCATGAATTGGTAGCAGGGTGCAACTTCCTCCTCATAAGAAAATATCTTAACCTGGGCTTTGCTTCCTCCCCCTTCTTCAAATGGAATGACCAAGGTCAGTGCAATCGTGGAGGCTGGGTTCTTTTTTTTTTTTAAGGATTTTTCTTTTTCTTTTCTTTTTTTAAAGATTTATTTACTTATGCATACAAGCTGGGGTATAGGCCAGAGGCGTGGGGTGGCAAGAGGGTTCACCAGAGACAGAGTGGGGAGCAGAACAGGCAGATTGATGGAAATACACTGCTGAGGGGAGCAGCGGGCAAGGCAGGAGAGGTCTGCTGCGCCATGTGGGAATCTCCCTGGCCGGGCGTCGAACTCGCATCACCGCTGCCGACAGCTCCACAGCGCAGCGCTTAACCACTGCGCCACCAGGGAGGCCAAGGAGGAGGAGGCTGTGTTCTTGAAGAGGATAGCAAATCCATTGTCAGCCTAGGTCTCCCTGCCAACCTACAGCACTCACTTTGATCTTTGCCATGAGTCAAAGATAAAGGTTTATAGTCTTTATTCCACACAATTTTGGAGAATGTTTGCTACAGAAAATTTCTAGTTGCAACTCATTAAGTACTAAATCCTTAACATTGGCTGGTATCATGCTGTGACAATGTCACTCAATCCTGCTTAATCCTGTCCCTCATCTGTAAAATGGTTCTTTTTTACTAAGAGAATATTGAGAGAAATCATTCTGAAAAAGGCAGTTATACATATAGGGATACAACGGAAGGAGCAGGTTCTTCTGAGTGATGAGAGAAGTTTAAAGGGAAGAGCTTGAGATGACTTTTTGTAATCTTTGGATAGAATTTGAACTTGCAAAGATGATGGGCAAGGATGGAGAAAGGATGACTATAGTAGAAGAATCTAGTGCATGTTCAGAGACAATTGGAAAACAGCTTGACTACAGTAGAAGAATCTAGTATGAGGGCAATGAGAAATAAGGCTGGCCGATATATTTGATGACCAGACTGAAGTGTAGCTAAGACATGAGCACTAAAGCAATGCATTACTATGGACCTTGTTTAGTGGAAATAATTTTGCCCTCTTTATCCATGCTTGGTTGTGAGGATAGTTAAGATTTGCTTGAGACCCTGTTCTACAGTAATGCTTGGAGCTGGGGCCGTCATCTTGTGACATAACAGAAAGGCTGCAATGCCAGCTAAGAATCTCAGCACTGTGGAGTAGCTGAATAAACCTGGAAGTACTTATCTCTAAGCTTTCTGTGCTACGGGATAATAAAATGCCTATTTTCAAGCCAACATTAAATGACATTTCTGTTACTTGCAGCTGAAAGCATTATTAAGGGATTAAAAAGTGCAAACAGTTACTTATTATCACAGAGAACAACAGGTCTGGGGAAAAACTTGGTCTCTGAGATTACTTGCAAAACGGTTACTTTAATTTCTCAGACGTGCCTTTCATGATCAATACAGTACAGCAACAGGCCCTCACAAAAGCATTCTAAGATATATTTACAAAAGCAATCTAGAAATTCACTTAACAAGAAAAGAACTCTTTGTTGGTTAATGATCATCTGTACTTCTTTTATAAACATTGTCATTTTTACCATCCCACTGGCACATCAAAATTATATGTACTCTATTCAAAGAAAGTCATCCATTCTTGCTTTTTGATAAAACTTTAGAGCTAGGAAAATCCTGGTAACCAACTAATTTTCTCCAGTTTTACAGAAAGGGAAATCAGCCTGAGGCAATGTATTAAATGCCTTTCACTAAAAGCCTTGTCTAGGATCCCAGCCTTCACCCCCCCCCCCCACCTTTTTAGTTTACAAAAAAATCACAATTAGTCCCTCTGCTGTCAACTAGAAATTTTGTGTGTGTTCCCTGTGTAAGAAATACCTAAAATATATTTTAAATCTCAAAGAAAGTCAACATTTTCTGGAATCAGCTATAATTGATGCATGCTACCAAAGGCATCTGTCTTTAAATAGCAAATTTGAAATGGAATAGTTTAATAACATGTAGACAAAAAGAACCAACCGAAGCCCATACACAAGGACATATTGTCAGGGTTATGTATTATCTCTTGACACCCTGGCCTGATTTGCTAAATATCTCATTTCATGCCATGTCCTAGATCTGGTCTATTTCCCTAGATCCAGTCTTAAATAAAGGCAGGATTGGAAGTCAGTCTGAGCTTAAGTGCAGTACTAAAAAGTAATACCAACGTAATTTAGTCTTGCTATTTCTCTAGCTTTTACTTTTATTTATGTATTTTTTTTTCCTTTTAGTCAGGTTAAAGCAGACAAAGGCCAGAAGAGAAAGGCTTCTTTAGCTATTTATACCTCTCAATCACTGCTCCAGAATCAAATATTCAGGAGAAAAGGGGTCTTAAAATTAGATCTTTGAAGCAATGATAGGATGGGGACAACAGGGAAAAAAAAGAGAGTACCCGAATGTGTATTTTGCTAAATTTAATAAATGTTATTTAATGTAAAATAATTCAGGAATTAAATAGATAACTATATGTTAGAATATGGCACGTTGGTCGGAAATAATTCTGTAAATGCACCAACAAAAAGTTTTCTTAGGTGGCGTTACAACTAAGTTCCATGCATTTGTTGCAGTGCTTGAAGGAAAACTGCTCAGCTGCAGTTGATGCCGATGTCATACTAGACAAGCCATGCAGGGGACTCAAAGACAACCTCTCATGCCATCCCCATTTCAATTTCATAAGGTGCCATGATGTCTTAGTGAAAAAGACTTTTTCTGCTGTTCATAGGAATACAATCAGTGACCTTAGATTCCTTTCTTTGCAAAGCCAGAATCACATCAGACAGCTCAAATTCAGAATTTCCTTAGAACAAGCTTCCTAGATATCCGAGGCAGGTGTCCCTGTTGGCTGGTCCACCGTCCACCTCCAGGTTCACCACTCCATTCCTAAACTTAACTATCCTTCTCATCCCCTGTGTTGGCTAACATCCTGGTAACTGTGATCATGCTTCTTCATTGCTACTCCTGGGAACTGAGCAGGTCAGTATTAGGCCAGAGACTGAGGGACTAAGCTGATACAAGGGCTCCTCAGGACTCCCTCTCCTGGGATCAGATCTTTGCATAGTCCCCTCCCACAGTGTGTCAGGATCAAGTCTGCGACCAGTCCAATACAGCATAAGTGACACTATGTCACTTCTTAGGCCAGATTACAAGAGACACTCCAGCTTCTGCTTGGTCCACTTCTCTCTTGAGCGGTTCACATGCTGTGAGGGAAGCCAGTTACCATGGTGAGCAATATGGAGAGGTCCGGGTGGTAAGGAGCTGGGCCTTCCAGCTGACAGCCATGTGAATGAACTTGGAAGGTGAGCCCCCTTGCTCTGCCATGCCTTCTAATTACTGCTGCCTGGCCAACATTGAGTGCAATCTCGTGGAGACCCATGGCCAGGAATAGCTAACTGCTCTTAGGTTCCTGGCTTGGAAACTATGTGAGATAACAGATAGAACTGTTCTAAGCCATCAAGCATTCAGGTAATTTGTTATGCAGCAAAATACACCCTAACAGGTACTATAGGATTTTGATTTATATTGTGTTTTGTTGTTCTTCTTATCTTTAAGGACTAGAGGGTGGGAACCATCATCTTTAAGGCTAGCAGCATGCCTAAGGGCACAGCAGATCCAATAACCATTTTCTCAATGAATGATTATATCCTTCCTATTTCTATCATTAAAGCAAATTCAATGACAATTACACTTCCAGGCTTTTGGCTTAACTAAGGATTTTTTTTTTTTTAAATAATGTGGTTTAACCCAGGACTATAGAAGAGGAAAAAAAGTACTGAGATGAGATCACCTTTCAGAATCTCCAATTTTTTTAATGCTTCCACCATTAAGAGTTCAATATAAATTTACAATGAGGCATAGTGAGCAATTTAGGAAGACTTGGCCTCTTGCCTTCCAAGCATTCATGATTACAAACTAAAACTTGGCCTCACCAGCTAAGACATGACAGCATGAGGGGAAAGACCAAAGGCTGACGTAAGTGTAAAAGAAATAAACTCCTGTAGGTCTGGGGCTTTAGGGGACAATTTGTCCTCAGGAAAAATATTCCTAAAGGTAAGTATCCCTTAGTAACTTGATAGCTTACAGAATGCGAGAACAAACACCTTTTCAGCTTCTGTAGGTGGGGGCTGTATTCTGCTGTAAGCAGCAGGCAGTTCTGATCCATGTCTCTGGTCAGCTGTCCCTCCCAATCCTCCAACTGTAACAGGGTGGTCCCCAGGAGAAAGGGCGTGTCCAATTTCCCTGTCCCACCCAAGGTAGGGTGGAACTGAGCAGGATTTAAGAAGTTGAAAGGACACACATAGAGGAGACACACAGACAGAAGACAGGAAGAGATGGAAGAAGGATGGAAAGCCAGTAGAGGCCCAAGGAACAGAGAGACTTGTAAAGAAGCTGCACTGGCCTGGACTGGTTGAAATAGATGTGGGTGAGAGACCCGTGGGGAGGTTAACGATGGCTGTGTTGATTTTGGTTTTGATTTTGCTCTGTTCCTCTCAGAATTGCCTGACTGTATCTGACCCTTTTGGATGGGTCCCTGCTGAAAGGTATTTTGGTTCCTCCCAGAATTGTCTGGTTGTTTCTGACCCTTATGTGTGGGTCCCTGCCATAAGCTGTTCTAGACTTGTGGCAGGCTTTCGAGACTTGCTTTGGGCCAATTCCGTTTGGGTGGACTTGTGCCCACGAGGAGTTGGATAACATGGGGTGCTTGACTTAGAAAATATATTCTTTTTCTTCTCTGTCTTTTCTAATTGTATTAAAGTCTGGTTTCCACAAAAGGTCCTGTATGTTTTGTATTGATGCGGCAGATGGCTGAACCCATTTAGTACAGGGCAGGGCTGGGGTTTTGGGGGTGTCCCTCTCCCTGCCCTGTAACACAATCTCCACTCCTACGGAAAACACGGGTTACAAAAAGGGGTAAAATAATCCCATTACCATATGGAAAAATGAAGATGTATCCATGCGGAATCCTCTGAGCAAATAGATTTGGTTGAAGCTGATATGTACTATCAGGGCCACATTCTCTTTTTGTTCCAGGGACTAATTACCTTTTTAGGACAGTGATCTCCTCTGGGACAGTTATTGGAGCCATTACTCCAGAGTGCCATGAAAAGGGTTCTTGGAGTAGAAAGGAGAAAAGCAAAGGCTTCTCAAACACAGTGGGTCTTCACTAAAGGCAAGTTCAAGTTGCATGAATGAAAAGGAAAGTATTTCATTGAGAAATAATTTCCCTGTATGCATGAGCTGTATCTTTAGGGGCCATGAACCTGGGAAACCTCTAGTCTTCTCCTTTTGTAGACCCAGAGAAAACTCTTTTCCTCCCCTCCACCCTAAACTAGCTGATAAGAGAATAACTCAAGAATTCAAGAGCCAGAATCATTTTTTTGGCATTAAAAAAATCACTAAAATATTAAAAAGAGAAAAAACCTGAATGGGGTGGTGCAAGGAAGGGCTTCAGGTTCAGTTAATTTCCATTCCAGAAAACGAGATTTGATTCTTGCATCACTTGACAAAGACTGCTTACTTCTCATAAATGTGAGGACTGCCCCAAAGGCATAAAGTAATAAGCCAAGAACTAAACCTTAAAACAATACACTCTCTGGAAAATAAACTGACAGTTCTGTGCCTTAATTACAGCTGCCTTTCCATTAAAATAAATAAATAAGCAGATTATTTGATACATAGAAGAAAACAAAAGTGGTTTTCTATGTTGAACCCTGGAATTTCACTTTTGAGAAAGACTTTGCCCTTCCCTTAGTCTCAGAAATTATCATTGAAACTAGAAGAAACAGAAACCCCATTTTTATTGAAAGAGGAGACACACTTGACCTTTAGCCTGACACATGAAGTTGAAAAACAGAGGGTAGAGCAATAATTGCTGCAGACACCCAGGAAGTATCCCACAAACATAGGCAAAGTGGGGTATCACCAAGAAGCAGGACTCTACCCTGAAGACTCAGGGGGGTGAGTATAAGATATTGGCGGAAGGCAGGGGTGAGGCATGAGGCTAAGAACACGTGGGGTTGGCTGAAAGTCTGTTCTCCACATCCTCCACTACACCCTACAAAGCAAAGCAGCCATTTTTTCTCCTTACTTTGCTTTAGGAGAAACTGAGCTGGAGAAATTCTAGCGACCAGAATACCAGGAGACATAAAGTGAAGGGGGGAGCTGAGGGGCCCCTCTGACACGGTGCTGAAACACAGGCATTATAGGGATACCTGCAGACCCTCATCCCTCTTCCCCACTGTGTACCCAGACAGCTGCGAACCCCAAGGCAGGACACTGGAAGACTAGTCAGGAGAAATAGGAGGTCTAGAGAAGGAAACTACAGACAACAATATTTGGGAATTTTCTCAGCAACAACAAAACAACAAAATTGGCTCATTTCAAGGTCACCCTTAAATCAATCCTTCCACATCCCTAGACACACATTTAACCATCACCTTTCTAGAGCTTTGCTCTTAGATGTGAATGGAACCAGCATTTGAGCAACTTTTTACTTTGACATTATGAGTAAATATACATCTTTTCAAATCTTCAAAAAAAAATTCTTCACTGATTTTTATGGTCTCTTTTCTCTCTAATCCAATTTCATGCCTTCTTTTTCTGCCAAACTTTCTGTGTAACCTCATCTTGAGCTCCTGGCAGCTCCAAACTCTAAAGTCTAATTTCAAGACCAGCCTCTTACACACTTCCTAATGCACACCTCTTGATCAATTCCCCTGCTGTTTAGACACTACTGGCTCTTTTCCAGCCACGCAACCTCAAAACCTAAGCATCATTACAAAAACAACAACAACAAAACATCTTTCTATTTTGGATTGTTCTAAATTTGCAGAAAAGTTGTAAAGAGAGTGGAAGAAAGTTCCCACCTCTGTATCTCACACTGTTTCTCATTGTTAACATCTTAGATGAGTAGGGTACATTTGTCGCAACCAATAACCAGTACTGATTCATTATTATTCACTCAACCCCACACTTTATCCAGATTTCCTTAATTTTTACCTCCTGTTCTTTTCTTTTCCAGGATCCCGTCCAGGACATAGCAGCACACTTAGTCGTCATGTCTCCTCAGGTTCCTCTTGACTGTCACAGTTCCTCAGATCTACCTTGTCTTTAGTGACCTCGACAGTTTTGAGGAGTACTGGGAAAGTATTTTGTGGAATTCCTCAGTTGAGATGCACTAGATGTTTTTCCCATGATTAGACTGGGGCTATGGGCTTGGGGGCTGAAGACCACAGAGGTAAAGTGCTGTTTTGATCCTTTCATATCAAAGGTACATACCATCAACAGGACTTATCACTGCTGAGGCTGACCTTGGTCACCTGACTGGGTTGAGTCTGTCAAGGTTCTGCACCTTAAAGTTGCTTCTTCCAGGTCCGTTCTATATTTGGGGGGATGATTCACTATGTAGAGGCCAAGCTTAGGCACTGGGTTGTTATGTTCCTCCTCCTTCAGGGTGGAGAATAGAGACTTTTGAATTCTTTGCAGCATCACTTTTACTCATCCTTTGCCTTTGCTCCCCATTTCAAACATTTTCCTAATAAGTACACAGCACAGTGGGGATGCAAATCAGATACTCTAAAGCAAGCCCTGACTCCACTCTAGGTTGAAAGGAGAGACAGTGAACTAGTTCTGATACCTTAGGGCTTTCTTCCTTCTTTTCTTCAACAAATACTAACTGTATGCTATCACAGGGTGGGGTATGAATCAGCATTAGGAATTCAATGGTAAATCAAATAGCTACAGGGTTCAAAGGCTTGTGTTGGTAGCATCCAAGAAGGTCAGAGAAGTCTTCCCTGAGGCAGTGTCTTTCCAGTTAAGATCTGAGTGAAGGGGTAGAAGTAAGTCTATGAAAAGGGCTACAGGAAGTAAGAGAGTGTTCTAGGTAAAGGGATAACATGGCAAAGGCTCTGCTAGGAAAGGGAGTTCAGGAGACAAAGAAGGGAGAGAGGATGAGGCCTCCCTGGTGACATAAGGGATTAAGTCTTAGCACTATGAAGCTATCAGCATGAGTTTGATTCCCAGTCAGGGAGCTAGCCCACATGGCCCAGCAGACCTCTCCTGTCTCGCCTGCTGCTCCTCTCAGCAGTGTATTTCAGTCAATCTGCCTCTTCCACTCCCCACTGTCTCTGGTGAATCCTCTCACCTCACCACACCTCTGGTATATGCCCCAGCTCTTGTATGCATAAATAAATAAATCTTAAAAAAAAAAAAAAAAGAAGGGAGAGAGGATGAAAGATGCCTCTGGAAAGCCAGGGATGTGACATGGCGCCACTGGTGGGGACAGTGTCATGGATACCTTAGAGCTTTAGATAGATCATTGAATCCACTAAAGGAGAATCTATCTGGGCAACAGAATGGATGCAGGGCAACCAGTTAAAAGGCTTTTGCAGAAGCCCACGTGGGAGGCAATGGTAGCTTGGTATAAACTAGGGACAATGGAGATGGATGCAATGGACAGATTCAGGATAGGAGAATATGATCTTAGGTGAGTGACCTAACTTCCCTGTTCTTCAGTTTCTTTTCTTTTTTTTTTTTTTTAAAGATTTTTTATTTATTTATGCATACAAGCTGGGGTACAGACCAGAGGCGTGGGGCGGTGAGCGGGTTCACCAGAGACAGAGTGGGGAGCAGCACACGCAGATCGAAGGAAATACACTGCTGAGGGGAGCAGCGGGCGAGGCAGGAGAGGTCTGCCGCACCATGTGGGTATCTCCCTGGCCGGGCGTCGAACCTGCGTCACCGCTGCCGACAGCTCCACAGCGCAGCGCTTAACCGCTGCGCCACCAGGGAGGCCCTGTTCTTCAGTTTCTTAATCAAATAAATACCTATGTCATGGAGCTACTGTGAGGTAATGAATTAATACATGCATCCCCACTATATATGAGATATATCCCCCACTATACAGACTACTGTTATTTAAAGAAATGTCTGTTGCTATATCAAAAAATATTATTAATATCAGTTACATGGCATGTAACCTGAATAGGCACCTATATCAGCAGAACTTGCAATCCTCTAAAAAACAAAATGAGAAAGCATGGATTTATAATTTCCAAGGCCTTCTCCAGTCCTAAGTGGTTAATATTCTTAACTATAATTCCTTGCTAGTCTAAGAAGACTCTAAGCGCTTATGTATGCTATCCCCAAGAGCTTAGTCAGTAAATATTACCTTATCTTATTGAACCTGTAGCATTGTAACAATACCCACCAGACACTTTTCAAAAAACTGACAGTGGATGAAAAGTTTTCTTCATTTTCATTTGTAAACCTTTCACATGCAGGGCCAAGAGAATTTGGTTCAGCATTTCTACCAATTACAGAGTAACTCTTACTATTTCTTCCATGTTTAGAAGGTATTTCAGAGAAGGATCTATCCCAGTAGGCTTTAAACATCCAAAGACACCACCAAAACCCACAAAACCACAGTTTACTCAAATGGTGGATTTGATTACCCAGAACAGCAAAGGGTATGTGTAATCACTGCATCCAACAGGACATAAAAGCATTAACCTTGAGTCTGGTTGTGCTAGGATGGGTGGGCATTTACAAAGGAGATAACTTACACAGGGAGACAAGGTCAATCTATGCACAGGAAGCCTGAATAGAAGACTGCGGAAATTATGAAGAATCTCTCAATTCAGACTGTACACAGACAGGAAAGAATTTGGAAGAGAGGGGATGAGAGCTATGTGAAACAGAAAGGGCCAACAGCACTGGGATGTGTAACAGCGGGTCCTAGAAGATAAGGCTATTTCCTTTGATGTCATTTCATTTTAAAGTTGATGAGGAAAAAAAGAACAATTGAGTCCCAGTCAGGGCCACTGTCTGCGTGGAGGTAGCAGTTCTCTCTATGTCTGTGTGGGTTTCTCCTGGGACTCAGGTTTCTGTCCACAACCCAAAGACATGCAGTGAGGTCCAAGGCTGTGTCTCAACAGCCCCAGTTGGAGTGAACAGGGGGGTGTGAGGAGCCTGTAATGAAAGAGCGTCCTGTCCAGGTGGGTTCTGCCTTGACCCCAAGCTGCCAGGATGGGCTCTAGTCCTTTGGATTCAGAACTAGAATAATTTGAGTGGAAAATGAATGAATACAAAGTGAGTAATATCAGAAGTGCTTTAGGTCTTTGTTTATAAGTTTGATGACTTTTTTGTGAGCAGACATATGCTGAAGGAACTTAACTCTTGTTGATATCAGCCTATGGTCTTTATTTTATTTTATTTTCTAAGATTTATTTATTTAGACATTCAAGCTAGTGTGTAGGCCAGAGATGTGTGTGTGGCGGCGGAGGTGGTGAGAGGATTCACCAGAGACAGAGTGGGGAACAGAACAGGCAGACTGAAATACACTGCTGAGGGGAGCAGCGGGTGAGGCAGGAGAGGTCTGCTATGTTATGTGGGAAGCTCCCTGGCCAGGGATCAAATTCATGCAGCAGTGGCTCTGGATAGCTTAATAATGCTGTGACTTACCCTGCTGCACCACCAGGAAGGCCCTCAGCCTATGGTCTTTATACTTCATTTCACAAAAAGTTTCTGTTTCTAAGAACCTATTTATGATATTGAGGGATAATTTACTGCGTTATCACATGAGGGTTTTTTTTTTTTAATAAAAATTCATTTATTCAAGATAGGTGAAAGCAGTCACATACCCATAAAAAGATTTAGGAATGTTCACAACAGCTTTTTTCCTAACAGTTCCAAACTGAAAACAACCTGAATACCCAGCAGGAGACTGAATAAACCAACTGTAGGATATTTGTATGATGGAATATTACTCAGCAACAACAAAAGATATTCTATGGATGCACATACCAACCTAGACAGATTTCATAAACATGGTGCTGAGAAGTCAGACACAGAGGACATGCTGTCTGATTCCATCGGTATGATGTTCTAGAACAGGAAAATTAGACTATGGCAGGGGAAATCAGAACATTTGATGACGGGTTGGGAAAGGATGAGCGGGAAAGCAGAGTGGTAGAACTTCCTGGAGTGATGTAATGTTCAGTTGTGATTGGCATGGTTGTTACACAGGTATATACAATTGTCAAAACCCTTCAAATTGCACACTTACAATCTGTGCATTGTATATGGGGGTCTTTTATATTGATAAAAAGTTTTCAAAATCTTAACCAAAAGGACAACATTTTGCTTCTCTCCCTGTCACAGCTTACATCCTCAATACAAACACAAACATGGAGCAATACAAAGATATTCCAGACCCTTCTACTAAGATAGGTGAATTTATCTGTGATGATAACAGCAATGTTTTCATTTGTTGGCAATTTGAGATTATCATTTACACAGGGGTGCCTCCCGAACCCACATTAATCTCTAAGTAAAAATATCCTAAATTACTGGGGGAAGAGTAGGAAGACTTTGAGAACCTTTCAGATGCAATGGCACCAAAACAAAGAAAGGACACAGAAGTTTCTAAAGGTGAAAAAATAGACCAAAAATTCAGTTGTACATGAGCTAACAGTGCAGGTAAACAATGAACTAATAAAACAGATGATTTTACTGAAAACTTAACACCTCTCAACACAGTTGTCTTCCCAGTCAGGAAACCATTAACATCTTGTCACCAATGCCCCAAGCGCATCAACGATATGAATCCTGAAAACAACCCAGAACAACAAAAGGAATGCACCACCAAGCAGCCAATGGCACGTCTGCTTCAGCTGCCCCTTCATGGCGCACCATGGCTGAAGAACATGCAGAAGTAGGAAGGACACAGGCTGGAGGGGAGAGGAGGGAAGCGATACAGGTAACTTTGAAACAAAGCAAGCATAAATCTGTCAGCCAACTTAAGATGATTTAAGAAGCACCTTCTTGAAAGCCGATTAGGTGGGGTATGTATGCAGGGTTGTTAAAAGTCAGGAACTGGTTCTTTTAATGATGATAAGTCATTATATACAGAATTCTCTTCTAATAAGAAAGAAACATCATTTTCTCAAATTGAAATACCAAAGATGAGGTCTTTAATTACTTTTGGGCCAGAGGTTCCTTTGAGGATCTGATGAAAGCCAGAGACTTTCTCTTCTGAAAACTGCATAAGCTCACAACATTTAACATTCCATTTTACAGAATTTACTTACTCAAATCTTTGTCCACCAACTCATCCCTCTGCAGGCTCCCTGTTGTTTTGGGAACAGGGAAGGCCAATGTTAACAGTGTAAAACCCTCTGTGCTAAAAAGCAATACAAAACACCTTGAAAGACCTTGAAACAAGCGCTTAAATGACTTAATATAGAAATAATAATAGAATAACAGAAATCACAGAAAGCATCTCATTTTTGATATATGGCATACAATGTTATCTATTTAATTTCCTACCAAGTTTTCATATTTAGGAGCTGATTTCAACCTCAGTGTAGCATTTTTCTTGCTTATTTGGTTCCTATCATACACATTTGAGGCTTTCTGATGCTCAAAAACACTTTGCAGAAGGAAAGCAGAGCAAAAACATTTTAAAGGTGAGATGAGAATGACTCAGTTATGCTCTTGGCAGCTCTGGTAATTATTGGTTTGTTTATTCACTTATTCAGTCAACAAACTCCAAACACTGACTATGTATCAGAATGGGGGGAGGAAGCAGGTTTGAAGGAGGAGGATAAGTGCTCCCTTCCAGACAGAGCTGGAAGGGTATTCTAAACACAGGGTCACAAAGAGCATCTTCTCACAGGGCTGGGGCTTTGGGCAAGAGAAAAGTGAGATGTGCAGTGTGTTGGAGCAAGCCAAGCATTAGTGGAAAGCAGGCAGCAGTAAGAAAGTCCCCAAGAGGGAGAGTTAATTGAGTGGTTACTTTGTGCCTGATGATACCAAAAGCTAGTGTAAAATGTTCAATAAAAATTGTACTAGGAAGGAAATAGAAATTATGGACAAAAATCAAATAACTACATTCAGGACCAATGACATGTCTTGTGGGGTCTACTGAAAATTAAAATACATTGTTTAACAATCATGAAGAATTTCAAGATCGCAGCAGCAGAGCATGAAACAAAGTTCAGGGCCCTCCAAGCACTTGGCCCTGTGTGAGGACACTAGTTAGACATTCATGACTCTTCTGACAATCAGATTCCATGAGAAGAGAATTTCAGATGCCTGTGTCTATTATTTACTACCAGAGATCAATGACCCCCATTTCTCCTCAACATGGCAGCCCAAAGTACTTAATCTGTGCTAACTCGCAGGCTGGCAGCTTCACTTAATTTTCTCAGCAACTTAGCTCCCTCCACTTACAGATTATGAAACCAAAGTTAAAGAGGTAAAGTAATCTACTAAAGGGACATATGATCCTTTATATCGTGAAAGTATTTCCTCCATGCCTTGTGTCAGGCTGTTTTACAGGGATGGCTCAAAGGTGACTTGTAAATTGGTGTTTTTATTCCTTTACTATGGGTTCTTTGGCCATGAAAATCCCAGTTCTGTGAAGTGAATCAGAGGGTTTGTTAGCGAGTGAGTGGAAGTTCAAGCGGGAAGAGTCGCTGGCCCATGCAGGTCCTCCACCACACCCCCTTTAGTTGGAAGCGAGGTGGCCATGGAGGAAGCAGAACACCAACATTCTCAGCGATGTCTTTTATCGAGAGAGACAGCGATGAGGAGGAGCACGTACTTGCCATGAGAAGCGACACATTAAAGTGACGAAGTTGTTCAATCCTCAGAACCTACAGTAATTTCTGATTTCGCCAAGTAAACTTCCAATTAACAGTCGCTGGAAAACAAGGCTGGCCGGGGTATTGGTGTTCGTCATCTGTCCCCTCACATCAGACGCTGCTGAGTGACCTGACACTTGACCACATCACTGTTGAGGAGATTCGCTTTGCCTCTTAGGCTGAGAAGCAAGGACTGGAATCACCATAACGGAACATCAATTTGACAGTGACAACTGAAGAAACCAAATATTTACCAAAATTCCTTAAGAGGGTCCCCTCCTACAGTTTGGGGAGCACTTTTGGTGGAACATTTCGGGCTTCCCTTCTTTTAGACTTAGCTGCACTCATGCTAACCCTGTAGCTCAGAGTGCTTTGTGTGAAAAATAGCTCTTCCAGTCATTCCTATTTTAAAACTATTCCTACTCTATTTCTTTTTCCCACTCAGTCCCTGATGTTCTCTGATCCTTATTTTTCTACTCAGCAGAAATTACCTACTGTCAGAGTTTCTTCCTCACTCCAAAGCCTTGTAACCTCATTCTACAGTGTTTTGTTTGGGGCAGCTTTTGTGAAGTAGATAATAAGCCTATTCCTTTTAAGCAAGTAACTGGCCAAAAGGTTCTACACAGAATAATCTGCCAGCACCTCTCCTCCCCATCCACCTGCCATTCTAAATCCACAATTGTGAGGCATAGAGAAAAAAAATTTCCCAACCAACCAATTTCCAATACACCACCTCCCACCAGGCAATCGTGTCTTCTTTGGGCCTCTTGTTCATGGGCAGCGTGAGATACATTTTCAAAATTATTCTGGCAGCCCCTTACAATTGAATTCATTTATTTTATCTCTGGTTCCTGAACTTGGTTTGGGTAGTCATGGCTGGTCAATAGCTCATACAGGAGTAGATGGTTGAGTCCAACACTCCTGAGCCTGCCGCCAGGTTTAGCAGTGAGTGACACCGGTTTAGTGAGCCTGGAGTGGGCCCGACTCAACAGAACCAGAGCGACAGGGCGGGTGCTGGCTGGCATCACAACAAAGCTGCTCCAGCTTGTCCTCAAGTGGAATCAGAGCTTAAGCTAAATGTTAAGGGGCTTCCATCTTGGTACTTCTTCTCCCCACCCCTCATCATTTCCCTTCTGAATAAACCAGGGGATTTAGCAGGGAAAACAGCACATTAGCACCCTTAAATCACAAATCCTTGTACCTTTTTAAAAAGCTGTTGAAGATTTATTAACTTGTAGAAGCGATCATTTAATTGCTTGCCTCTGCTACACCATACGCTATTTTTTTTTTAAATGACCAAATTAAACCTGCTGCACACATCTGTGCTTTGAAGTTCCTGTAAAAAGATCATGCCTCGGAGGGAGGGATAAAAAGGAGAACTGAAATGCTCTCCTTTGGTCCCAGGGTCTTCATCCACCCCTTGCCCCCCGCCCCCCAGATGCCTTCATAGACAGAAGCAAATCATTCTTGTTTAAATGTTTCTAATTCATTTTCCAAGACAGGTCCGGACTTCACTATCATATTTCCCTCCATTATTTCAATGAAAGCCCATAAGCATTTATAAATCGAGGAACATGGTACTTACAATTCTGGGATGTGTGGTACAGCTGTGTATCTTATGAGAACACTATTATGTTTACATATAGCTGTCCTTCCTGTTCATAGAACACACCACTCTTGGCAAAGCTGAAGAAACTAGTGAGAAACAAAGTCCTTTCCACACCAGGAACATGGGAAAACTATCCTTTCAATCGAGCTGCCACTGGCCAGCGAGCAGAGTCTGTTGTCTGAGACTGTGGCGCTTAGAAACTTAGCCCAAAGCCAACCAGAGGACGGACCCCTCTCTACCCTCACTGAACTTGGTGGCAGGTGACTGCAGCATCAGGGAGCCACATTCCCACTTCACATCTAAAAATCAGCAGAGACGTGAGTAGGCAGACACCACAGGCCCCGATTTGCACGCTTGTTCAGTGAGTTAGCAATGTCCCCAAACAGCGTGTGGATAACTAGATGGCATGCGAGTGACAGGGGTGGTGCGTCGGCCGTTTTAAGGGCTGGACGCCTGTTCCTTGGAAAAGACTCATGTTCCATTGCATCAGCCACCCAGTAACACAATCTCATCAACCTATGGGAGCATCAGAAGGCCTGGCAGGTCACAAGCCAGACTCTCGTGGCTGCCAATTGAGATTGACATGTGCTGTAGTCAGAAAGATCACACTGTCCAATTTGGCTAAATTGGTGGTCTCCAACTTCTGAAAGGTATAGTCTGTCAAAGTGAAAAGCACTGCAGGGGGGAAGTGTTAAGTTCCCACAGTGAGTTTCTGATTCCCTGTTGGTTAAAGCGCTCTGGTTTTGTACTAGGGGGGAGGATTCTTGTTTTGTTTTCTTTTTTCCTCCCTGGGTATTATGTTCTGTTTTGGCTTCGGTTCAGTCTCCGTTTTAAGACATCTATGTCCAGAATACTACAGTTATGGGTTTTGGAGGAGGGAGTGACACTGGCTATTATAATCCCCTCAAGCCCAAACCTTCCCTGTCCTCCTCGCTCTCCTTGGTGGGACCCCGGGAACCTGGATGTTCTCATTGAAAGCCAGTGCATTAAGCATAACACATCAAACTACTGTTAACACCCAGCCTCCCGCAAGGCTGTCTCCTAACAGCTCTGTTTTCTGCCTACAGTCTGTGCAAGCAAGTGGAACCATCACACGCACTGAATGCTAAAGGCCACAGCCTTTGTCTTCTCCAAGTTCTGTCTCTTTCAGAGGCTAACATGCAGCAATTAGTCTAATTAATGTGAAACAATGAGCTGTGTTACCACTTATCAAATTGATTGTTCCCCTATCAAAACAAAACAGGCTGGCTTTTTGATGTAATTTCAAGAGATGATTTGAAATGTCATGTTACTGCAAGCCAATTACCTTATGACTACAGTCCCGGCCAACAGAATACATAATTAGCATGAGTTTGGGAAGCTGCTTACTGCTAGTATGTTAATTAACTGTCTTTTGTCATAAAACAAAAAGGTTGTATGGAAGGTTTTGAAATAGGTCTTTTTTATTTACATTTCTTTGTGCTTATCAACGTGAGGCATGACAATGCAAAAGAAGAGAAAATTTTAATTCCACCACTTCAAATTAATACACAGCGGCAAGGTCAGGCATGATGTGCAGGCAGCCATACCATTCCCCTCGCTCCAGCCCAGGCTTGGGGTATTACATTACTCGTGGAGTTAAATTAAGGATCGGGTAAAACTCAAATGTAAGAAATACCGAGCCCTACGAAACAAATACCCTAGTAGACTTCTTTGGAGCTCACTGGCTTGTGTGCATTTGGCGAGGACTGCACAGCTCTTGGCTGCCCTGGGAATAGCATTCAGGTGTCGTCTTTCTATTACAATGCTGAAATTTGGAGAGAATAAATCCATCATCAACGATGGTACTGTCTTTACCTCACTATGGTGGGGAGAGAGTGTGTAATGGGCACCTGTGCTCTTGACGAGGCATCCTTTGAGTCCAGGCCCCCGTGATTCATCTGCAGCTTCTGCTCCTCTGCGATATCTTGGCATTCCCACATTCTAGTTGAAAGATCCGGTTCTGTATCTCTTGAGTTTTCCTGCACTCTAGAGGTAGTCTCAATCAATGAACAATCAAGTTCATGGCAGCCTAGATGATGCATAGTTTGACATGTGTATCACTAAAGTAGCTCCTTTGGAGAACAAATTGGAAGTTGCTAAAATTCTAATGTTATCGTTCAGCTGTCCAGTGGCATTGTCTGGCATGCTGAGGCAGGAAGGCCTCTTTAAAAAAAAAAAAAGATTTATTATTATTGGGCCTCCCTGGTGGCCCAGCCGTTAAGAGCTGCGCTGTGGAGCTGTCGGCAGCGGAGACGTGAGTTCGACGACCAGCCGGGGAGATTCCCACAAGCCGCGGCAGACCTCTCCTGCCTTCCCCACTGCTCCCCTCAGCAGTGTATTTCCGTCAATCTGCCTGTGCTGCTCCCCACTCTGTCTCTGGTGAACCCTCTCGCCGCCCCACGCCTCTGGCCTGTACCCCAGCTTGTATGCATGAATAAATACATCTTTTTATTATTTAAAAAAAATTAAAGATTTATTAAATCTTTTTTATTTCTTTAATTTTAATTTTTAAAAGATTTATTAAATCTTTTTTTTTAATTTTTAATTTTTTTTTAAAGATTTATTTATTTATGCATACAAGCTGTGGTACAGGCCAGAGGCGTGGGGCGGTGAGAGGGTTCACCAGAGACAGAGTGGGGAGCAGCACAGGCAGATGGACGGAAATACAATGCTGAGGGGAGCAGCAGGTGAGGCAGGAGAAGTCTGCCGCGGCATGTGGGAATATCCCCGGCTGGTTGTCCAACTCACGTCGCCGCTGCCGACAGCTCCACAGCGCAGCGCTTAACCGCTGAGCCACCAAGGAGGCCCCAGGAAGGCCTCTTCTGGACATGCACAATTTTCTATGAGAAAGGTGTTCCTATTTTGTGAGGATTCAAAATCTAATGTTTTCCTTGTTCTAGGGTTTAATAGGTAGTCATTTCAGAATAGCCTCAGGACTATGGGAATCACAGCACCCTGCTATTAGAAATATTAGCCTTAGTTTGCAAACTGGATTTTCTATCCTAATAGGTCTCTATTTTTTAACATAGGTGTTTTCAAGTTTTTTTTTTTTTCTGTTTCCTATATCATATAAGTACTGAAAGTCTAATACAGAAATGAAATGGATCAACACAATGCTTTTTCTTTTGGAGTATGGGTTTCTCAGTTGATGATGTAAGTGAAGGAAGGAAGGAAGTTGGGGGTATGGTTGACAGAAAAAAGCAGGGCTTGACTGCATTTCGTAGGCAACACAGTGAGTTTCTGATAAACTCTTCAGCCCTACTCAGCTGCTTCTCTTCTGCTAATATAAACATTTATCATAAATTGTGATTACACTTTCAAAAGGGGTGGAGAGGGGAGAACCAAGAGGTAACCACCTAAGAAACCACTCAATGGTGATGAAAAGGAGCCTCGGAGGAGCGCCTTCCAGGTGCCGGAGCAGCACCAACCCCACACAATCGTGGTCTCAGGATGGGGGACAGACAACACATGGACTGTACTAATCTCACAGATGGCACGGGGATTCTGAAGTATCTGGCACATTCCTGCTTTGGAATTCAAAGGTCACAGAGCCCTAGAGTTTAGTGAAATCTTAGGAATGTCCTCACCACACCTCTCTCTGATGTACACTGGCCCCAACTGACTCAAATGGGAGTACTTTCAGGGATGAGTATGTGGGGGAATTTAGAGAAACTCCCAAATAGGTTCCAGAGATTCTTGAATTCTTCCTGATAAGGAAACTTTGAATTTCTGATGTTTGGATGCTGCTATTACCCTGAAGCTTAGGCAGGGCACACAGATAACATGACTTGTCATAATATCTGGCTTTGGTCCCTAAAGAGGACAGGAGAAGTCCAGGTAAAATACCTTGGCTGGAAAAAAAAGTCCCATCTGAGCTAGAAATCTGGATGTCTTTTTTTTTTTTTTATTTTTTTGCATAGAAGAACTGGGGTATAAGCCGGGGCGGGGGGGTTGGTGGTGGTGAGATGATTCACCAAAGACAGAATGGGGAGCAGAACAGGTAGATTTACTGAAATACACTGTGAGGGGAGCATCAGGCAAGACAGGAGAAGTCTGCTGTACCATGTGGTTACCTCCCTGGCTGGGGATCAAACTCAAACCATAGTGGTGATAGTACTTAACCCCTAGGACACCATAGAGCCCCCCTGGATGAGTCTTGGTGAGAGATCTCGATGAGTCTAAAATTTGGAGACTAAACACCAGGTTTGGTAATAATCAAACACAACAGTTCCCTGGTTCTATGATTTATTCCTAGTTTCAGTGCCAACCTAACCATTCCTCAGGGTATGGTGTCATTGTGCATAGCACCAACATTCATTTTGAATAATTTTGTCAAAGGATTTTTTCCTAAGTTTTTCTCAATGGGAAGTAAAGAAGTAAGGGAGAAAGGAAAGGAGAAAGAGAAGAAACTGTCAAGTCTCTAGAAGTTTTAGGTGCTGTCTATATGTTCACATACCAGACGCCATACTAAATTTTTGTATGACCTTATCACATACTCACATCAATGCAGTGAGCTGGCTACCATTTCCAGCTACATCTCTCTCTACATTCTTGATAAGTCAAGAAGATTTAGAAGAGGACCATCGATGAAACACAGGCTCTTGAACTAATTTTGACTCTAGAGTTGTAAGCGTCACTACACCAGGGGGTTTGGCGTCTATGGTTTTGTTGTGATTTTGGAATTTTAGTGGAATATCTGAACTGAATGAGGACCTGACTGCTTTGGTAGAACCAAAGGGAAAAAGGACTTCCACTCATCACCATTAAAACAGGACCAAATGAGTCAGTGATAATAACCATCTCCAACTAGGAGGTAGTATGGGGAGTTACATGTCTATCATGGAAAGTCTTGCAGATTAGGGATTTAAGGAAAGCTGAGAAATAATAACCTTTCTGGTGCTGAATCCAAAATATTTTCTTTAAATTTAAAACAATGTAATATGTTCAGAAAATAGGGCATTTTTTTCCCTCCTTAAAAGCTAAAATTCCTTCAAAATGTTTTCTTTAGGCTTTCAGCCAACCTGAACACCTCTTGCAGAAACTGAAAACAATGTCATCCTCAGCAGATCTAACAGGCTGTGGGACATCAAAGCTCTAGGCATGGTCACCCCACTCCCAGGAGAGTGATGTCTAGGAACAGGAGGAGCCCAGGGAAGGGTAAGGAGTGAGAAGACCCTGCAGACATACAGCTGAAATATCAGGTCCCCAACACCCTTCACAAAGCCACGTATCTCTATCAGAATAAACCGGGCAACAATCAAATTTCTTATCTTTTGTCTAAGTGCAATAAGATGAGCATGGGGTAAGGAAGACAGAGATGGAGAAAAGGGACAGTTCCATTCACGTGAAAGGAACAGCATGCAGCTACATGCCTAGAAACTGTCCCTCAAATTCTGAGAAACTTTTGTGAGTGGAAACACAGCAGCAGGGCTAGGACACCCACTTTCCACAGTCACATCCTCAGGGCTCACACTCCTTCCCTAATTTGCACCCATGACTTCAAGTGATGCAGTGACGCCATGGTGCCCAGGGCACAAATGCCCACATTTCTACCAAGCCATTTCTACATGTTTTTACTTCTGGTTACAATCTGGGTATCTGTGTTCCAAGCATGAGAATTTTAAAACAGTCCTTAAGCAACTTTATGGGGCACATATGTCCATGTTAATATATATATCAGCATATATTAAATCACAAAGATAATGTAAAAATCTAGAAAGGGTTCAGCTGGGAAGAAGATAAGAAAGTACATGAGAAAAGAGACACAACTTTAGAGACTCAGGCTGGGGACAGCCTCAGAATGCAGTTGAAGAAAAGGCAGAGATCTAACAGAATAAATGGGCTAGTGAGCATCTATCAGACAGATGTACCATCCAGATACATCTGTACTATCTATATACATATGTATCACATACAAGCACTTTTGCTGAAGAATTAGCCTGCTTTCCCAAAGTCACTACTTGTATGCAGACCAATAGGAAGTGCATACAGAAATGAAAATGCAAGTTGCCTTTATGGACATTTCTGATCTAAAATATTGGGCTCTGTTCTGATAGGCAGAACAAATTTCAGAAACTAATGAGAGTAAAAAATGAGTGAAATATGGAGTTACTGGATTTATTAGCACACACAGGGAGAACTGGAATTCTACAAAGCTTTCTTTTTTAAACAGGAGGTTACAGTTGCTCTAGAGGAAGTGTTTGGTATGGGGGAAGATGGAACCTATCAAATAAAATGGGATAATATAAATATTTCATTTAGTCGTTATCATCTCTCTTTATGAAGATGAGAAGACATTATTATCATATTTTTTATTCTAACTCATAAAAAATGGTCAATCTTCCACATTTGTAATGGACGACAGCACACTAATCTTAGTTTGGCATAAAGCTCATACAAATCACTCAATATTTTCAATATAAATGTAATGACTTCTGATTTTAGGAAAAAACACCAATGCTCAAAGAAACATCATGAGTTAACTCTAACCTCCCCTATTGGTCATTTATGTAAGAGTGTGCACTTGCAAAAAATAAAGTAACTTTCTGCATATTCATTATGAACTAGAAGAACGGTAATGAGAAGGAGAGACAGCAAATTTCTTCCTGAGGATTAGGCTCCAATTGGCTGAATTTCCACATCAACCTGGCAATTTTAGCATTAAGTCAGCAGAAGTGAGTTCTTATACACTCTGCCACTTACTGCCAGAGAACATGAGGCAAAGGGAAAAGAACATGCTAGAATAAATTGTGCATTATTTCTGGCATTAGTTAAAGGAACTGAGCATTATAAGAAAAAAAATACAGTACCATTGATTTTTACAGGTGTTTAATACAGATAAGCTGAAAAAAGGGATTCCATTTTAAGCCCAGTGATGGCTAAAGATGCATTCAAATATGTTCAAAAGCAATCTAAAGTCTTCTAAAACGGTGTTTAAGCTATTCAAGCAAAACGTAAATAGTTTTTGTCGTAGTACTGAGGAATGCAGAACAAAAACAAGGAGCTGACTCTGGCACACTGCCAGTCACTGTAACATCAGGGGTCATTAAAACAGAGGTAATACTGTTTATCCAGGACATGATCACAGGTTATTTAGAGACAACAGTAACAGACTGTCTTTACAAAGGGAGCAGGCATAATGACCCTGGAAATCTCCAAGTCCCACACTCAAAAGAAGATACCAAGAGAAACAATCATGTTGAAGACTCAATAGGCTTGAGAGTTCTCACATAAAGAAACTAAATCCATGATTTTTTTCTATGTTGTCTGTTTTAAACACAGTTCTTTAGAGTTCATTTAGAAAGGACTTTTTCCCTCTTGCCTGACAGCAAAGTAGCACCCATTTCAGTGCTCTGTAAGAACCAAATTCTAAAACAAGTTATGTTTGCATACTCACTGAGTGGAGAGCTTTTCTACTGAACTTAAATTGGGGGCTATTGACCTCCAATTTCTGCAGAGCTGTTTATTCCTAGAGAAGATTGCATAATGAAGAAGGCAAAGGAGGGAGCAAACATTTTGACCACATAAACACAGCATTAGTTGGTGCTATAAGTCAGTGATGGAAATGTTTGCTTTTGGCATTCTTCATGCTATACTTTGTCTTCCTCTCCTTAGCTCCTTAGCGATCAGTCTTTCTTTCCTAGAAATATGTTTTGATAACTGGTTCAAATATAAGTCTAATATCTGTAGCTTCCATCATTTGAGCATCTTTTTATCTATTCTCTCCATGACCGTTGGCAGATATGATCTTTTCTTTTCCAGTATCACTGTGATCATATCCTAATTGACCAGGATAGATGTTCTTATGTGAACATGTAGTTAGCCAAAGTCCCTCTAACTTATCAACATAAACTTAACATACCTTTTCCATGCCTTATGGCAAGCATTGTAGACTGTGTTGACGTAAATGAGGATAGTAAGGGCTCACCTGCATAGGTAACAAATATCAGAATAATTACCAAACAGCATGTTTACTAGGACAAAAGAATGCTGCATAGTTGATGAGTTAAGTAGGAACACACAGGAGTACAAACAGGAGAAGCCAGAGTGAACTTGATAGGCTGACAGTAAAGACACTCAGTCAATAACAGATCCCGTGAGCTGACTCATGTTCTGGAGCCACTACAGTGGAAAACTCACAAATCAGATGCTGCTGTTTGTTAACATGTGATATGATCAGCTAAAAGTCCGAGCACTTAGTAACCTTGACAAGACTTGTAAGTGATGCTTCTGGATGCTAACTGGCTCCGCAGTGACCCTCATTTATCTCAGAGTTTTCTTGTGTAAAATGGCACAGGAGTTCTTTATCAGCAATGCTAAGGGGACCTGTGAAAGGCTGTCATTGTAATATTAGAAATCAGGAATATTTTGGAATTTAGTGATACTAATAGTGTAAGGGAACTTAGTAAACATACATCGGACTGAGGATATTAGAAGTTATATTATACAGAGTTACATTAACATCAGTTTTGATTTCACATAGGTGGGGGGCTAGTGTTGTAAGAGATCAAGTTTTGAAGTCAGAAAATGAAGGTACAGGGCCTCCCTGGTGGCGCAGCGGTTGAGCGCTGCGCTGTGGAGCTGTCGGCAGTGCGCAATGCGAGTTCGACGCCCAGCCGGGGAGAGTCCCACATGGTGGGGCAGACCTCTCCTGCCTCGCCCGCTGCTCCCCTCAGCAGTGTATTTCTGGTCTGCCTGTTCTGCTCCCCACTCTGTCTCTGGTGAGCCTTCTCACTGCCCTACGCCTCTGGCCTGTACCCCAGCTTGTATGCAAAAATAAATAAATCTTTAAAAACAAAAATGAAGGTACAAATTGTTGTTTGCCAACATTAGGCAACATTTTGTTGCAGGGTGTCTTCCCTGCGAATGAGGAAACACAGAAAAGCTTAAGCCCTCCCTATATACAAATAATTATTATTTACCAGGTCCTGCTTATGGAGGGGGAAAGCCATTTGGAAAACATCCCCTCCCCTAGGAAAGGAATCCCCACCACTCATGTGGATTTCAGAAGGAGTGTCTCAGTTGCAATAACTGGTGTTTATTAATGTATTATGAACTTCTGCTATGGCATTTGCTCCACAATAAAGAGATTAAGCAATCTCATTTGTCATTTATTTCCAATACCTGCTTTCGTGCCAGCCGCACCACTGATACCCCGGGAGCACCTCTACCCAATTATTTCCCTTTTTGCATTACTTGCTGAAAGTAGTGCTGATGTGCCCAAAAGGCTTTGCTCCTTGGTGATGAAAAAAGAAATAAAGTGTAAACAGCTTCTCTTCTACACCCCCCTCACCCCCTACTGTTGTCTATTGGTGAGAAGAAACACCCCCAGACCAGGGAGCCATATCTAGTAATCAAACCAAATTAGCAACTTGGCAGCGTTGTGGACATGGGCAGGAGAACTATGCTTATTTAGTATGTATTTTAGGGTGGAAGAGACTCCAGCTGTACCATGATGCTCAAAGCTAGAGAGACTTGAATTTTACTCTGCCTGTTTACACAAACGGTTTGGTTGGCTTGCTTAGGGAGGTGTGTGTCAAAATTACTCAAACAACCAGTGAATTCCAGTTTTTTTCTTCTCAAAAAAAGAACAACCAGTTGTTTAGTCAACTCTAAATATTAATTTGCAAACTAATTTGTGAATGCAGACACAAGTCATTATTAATAACACAAGCATAAAGCTTCCTCGCTGTCTAGGCTTTTTAATCCAGCCTTCTAAATGGTTTTTAACCTTAGCATGTAATATTTCTACTTTCTTCACTCTGTTTCACTTTGAAAATGTGCTTTTTGCTTATCCCAGGAGTTTCTGTATTGCTGAAGGCAAGAGTCTCCAGCATACGTTCACAACTGTGAACTGTAAACATTTTTCTACCTTATTCTGCCCAAGGCTCGCAGTCATTTAAATGTCTGTAGATAGTTTCTGAAACACACAAGACTTCACGGAGTCATGGACAATAATCATTTAAAAAAAACTTGCCAATCTTACCAACAATGTAAAACTTACAAAAATCCAATAATTTTAGCTGTGGGCAGATATGGACTGAAAACATATTGTTTTTAACTTCAAATATGATCAGCTTCAAGCATGAGATACAGCAGATTAACTTAATCTCTATGAGGTTATTTCTGACCATTATTTTCTTAAATCCTTCCCTCGCTTTAATCAAGAATAGGAATGTTGAGGGCTTGAGGCAGGGAGGAAGCATAGATTAGTGGTTAGCATAATAGCATGCAAGCTAGGAGATGTGAATTCTATTTTTGGCCAACTGGTTTCAGGTGAGCTCACAGTTTACAGCCTCAGTTTCTCCATTTTATCAAAGGGAAGCATTGCCTATATCCCAAAGGAGAGCATCAAGGTAGTGATATTATTGAGAGCTAGGTACTAGGCACCTAGCTAAGAGATTTGAAAGGATAATCTTATTGAATCCTTTGAGGTAGATAATATTATTTATCCCAATTTTGCAAATGAGGTAACTGAGGTTCAGAGATGTTAAATGACTGGCCCAAGTTTGCACAGTTGGGAACTAACTTGGAAGGCTGAGCTCTGACCCGTGACCCCAACAAACTCACTGGCTCCAATGCTACCTAAAAGGACTTCCCAGGATGTTCAGAATAGGGACCCAGATTTTCTCTCTGTACTCTCAACACAGCAGCATTGCCTCTGCCAACTGAACCCAAGCCTGTGGGCACAGCTGAATGCAGCTGGCAGCAGAGGCTCAGATTTCCCAGGAAGGGAGATGAAGGAATACCCCTGCCATACAGCAGGATGAAGATCACACCCCTGCTTATTTTCTAACCTGTGTGTGGACCAAATGTCTATTGGTGGTGACCTTCATAAAGAAGATACACATGTTGAGTCTCAATGATGAACACCTGAAATTTAGAGGCTGTTATAATGCAATGTGACTTCAATAATACCACCCCAAAAAAAAAAAAAAAACCCACGAAGTGTCTCCAATGAAAATACATACAGGCATACATACACACATACATACACACAAACACACACACATAAGACTTCTCTCTCTCCACCCTCACCATCCCCCCTCCCCTGCTCCCCCCTCTTAACTACCTGCCTTGCCGAGGGGTAAAGTTCAACTAGGGGACTACTGGCCATATGTTACTGGGAATCACAGTGGTCTTTGCCAAATGAGGAGAAAACACACAACAACCAGCTTCCAGAGCAAACTTTTCACAACTGCTGACAGCATGCACACCAAATGGCACACATGCGGGGTATAAAGGCGACACCACCACTCATACATGGTGCTGGCAGGAAAAGACGGCATGAACTTGACTTATACAGATGCTAAAGATTGCCTCTTTTACTGCTCAGCTCCATCCCAGGTTTCAGAGCTGACTTGCCAAAACACAAGCAAATACTGCAAAGGTCTGGTGGTTTCCTATCTTTGGGGTGCTGTATGAAACACAGATTTCAGATGGACCCCATCACAGGTGTGCATAGCCACTGTGGTCATGTACCACCTGTCACAGTGGTGAACTTCGTAAGAGCTATTAATCTTCACATTCCTTGACTTTGGTTAAGCGGTGAAGAGTAAAATAGTGCCTTTTGTGCTTAGGCCAAAAATAAATAAGCAATAAACATGAAATACTACAGTGAAGGAACCAAACTTTCAGAAATGCCCTAGGTTTTAAAGAGTTTGGAGTGAGGTGGTGATGGGTGCACACCTAATTTTCTTTAAATGCAAGTTTTTACATGGAATTGCTAGATCAATACTTTCATATTTCAAAAAACTGAGCTGTTTGAAAAGAAACCAGGTATTCACTCAAGTCTGATAGTAGAGAAGCAGAAAAACAAATCATAATTGTGACTTAAATTGTTCTAAAAAACTTCCTCCCATAAAAAGGCCTTTTTTGCAGGGCACACACTGAAGGTTTGCTATGAAAGAAAAAAACATGTTTCTAAAGAAGAAACTAAAACAATGTGGGACCTAGAGTAGGGCCTCCTTCTCTTACTTAAGGTTTAGAGAAAATTTTTTTGGTCTCTTGTGTTCAGATACTCTCTTTCCAAGACACTGCTTCTTTGGTTCAAAACTCAAAACCAAATTTCAACAATTTTATGGCAAAATACCAAATAGTACAAGTTGTTATTAAAGAAAAAACAAATGAACAAACAAAAAATAGCAAGGAGCTTAGTAGGTCGATACAGAATAGGCTTCCTTAAAAGAAGAAATAACTTTAGGAAAACTCTCCCTCTCCCCACCAACTAAGATCTGGAGAGGTGAAACTAGGAAATGAACTCTTCTCCTTCCTATCAATATTGAAAAAACAGTGACAAGATGCAAATGAACTGCAATCCCTGGTCTTTAAAATGTATTCCAATAGAATAGCCAGTGTATCATCTAAGCATGAAAAAGATGTACAGTGATAGCATTCTGAAAAATGAATTAGAACACATTGTCATCAACTCGAGCAAAAATAATAAAGGTAGGAAAGATTAAGAGGCAAGCATATCTTTCAGAATTGTAAAATGGGTTTATAGGTCTTCTAATAACAACTTTTACTCAAACCTTACATAAATAGGCTTAGATGATACAAATATTATGTGGGCCTTGTGGACACTCCCAGGTTCCTAATCATGTTTAGGGATTACTTGATAGAACAGAGACATTTCATTCCTATTGGGCTGAGGGATTACAGCAAAGAAACATCTAATATTCCATTTTTTAATTTCATGCATTTTTTATTTACCTTTAATGATGCTGTATATATTCATCATCCTGAAATATTAAAACAGTATGAAAAAAGTAATAAATTGGTGGAAAATTTAGGGAATAGGAATGCAACAGCACGCAAATCATACACTATCAAGTGCTTGATACACATTTAAAATGACTGCCGACTACCGCAAAGCCAAATTCCTAGCAGATTTCTGAGGCACAAAGTCACAATAAGAAGATCAGCAGAACAGACTGAAATAATAGAATATTCATCCCTCTAATCCATATGCAATTCTTTAGGGCTTTTTTTTTTTAACAATGCATATGAGGTCTGACTGTATTCAGGATTTTAAATAAGTTGTCTCTCTCCTTCCTGCTCATCTCTGTATTTATTAAAAAAAAAAAAAGTATATACAGTAATCATTTCTGCACTGCTGCACCAAGGAAGACAAGGTTAGCTCACTGCCTCACACTTCAAATGAAACAATGGCATTTTAAAACAACAAAAGTGTTAAAAGAAATACAATGTATTTGTCCCAGTGAAAACTCATGAAATAGTTTTTTTGGAAAGAACTGAGGTTGGTGTCATTCATAGGGGAAATGAAACAATCGTTTTGTCATTTAATTAGCAATTAATGGATTGATAGAATAAAGCATTTAGGTACTGACAAGAAGAACTGAAGATTGGCATTCTGCCTTTGCTTCATTCAACTCCCCTGCAGAGAGGTAAGATTGTCTATGGGGCATTAACAGATACCGGAACAAGGGACAGAAAACTGGAGAAGAATGACTACCATTGCCTAACTTGGCATGAGCTGGGAATTCTGGGAAAGGGAAAGGATACACTGCATCTCAGGTGTCCAACTGTCAGCTCAGCTTTCAGGTGGGTGGTAGCTGCCTCCTCATCCTCTCATGCTCTAACTGTCCCATGTCCGATTGTCTAATGTTCTAATTGCCCCATGTTCTAATTGTCCCCTGGATCTAATAGTCTCCATATTCTAGTTGGCCTCATGTTCTAATGGCTCCCAGGTTCTAATTACCCCATGGTCTAACTGCCCCCATGTTCAAATTGCACCATTTTTTACTTGCACTATTGTTCTAATTATCTCAGGCTTTTATTGTCTAGTTGTGCCCATATTCTATCCCCTTGTTCTGATTGTCCCCATATCCTAAATATCCCATGTTCTAACTGACCCATGTTCTAATTGTCACGTATAATTGTGCGATGTTACTAGCAGTTGTCTTCAATGGGTCTGATGTTATTAAGTTATTTTTTGGGTTGTTTTGTATATCCTGATTTTTTTTTCTTTAACAAGCACGTATTGCCTTGTAACCAAGAAGAAAATCAACAAAGTAAAACCTACTTAAAATGCTACCTATCCTTTAAAACGGTACACATAACTCCTTAAGAGGCTTTTTTCCATTCACCCAAGAGAATCGGTCCCTCCTTTGTGCTAATGTTGCTGGCAAATTTCTTATGGCCTAAATCACATTCTGCCTTGTGATACAGCCCTTTGTGTTTTAAACATGTCTTTTATAGGATTAAGTCTCTTCAGGGCCAAGGCTGGGTCTTCTTTTCCATTATTTTCTCTCTTGTCGTACCGATCACAGCTCTTCCCACCTAACAGGGATTTAGGAATTTGTTGTTGCTGAATTGATTGAAACTAGTTTTGCTAAGTGGTTTTTTTTTTTTTAATTTCTGTTATACTCACTGTTTTCAGCTCATTTCTAATCAGCTAATTCTCCCAGCTATGGATGTGTTTAGGATAAATACTGTTTACAATACCTTTCAGAAAATAAGTTGGGGTGGACTTATATGCCAGACCACCTCAAACAGAGACCCTAACATAAAAAAGAGCATGTCACTTTGTACAATGATGAAAACACTTACAGGGTATGGCATGAATACAAGACAAAAATGTTAGAATCTAAAGTCCTATTATCACCAAGGAGTTGTTGACATATATAAGAGATGAAGAGGGGAAAAGGAAGGAGTTCTTCATCCACTTAGGGAAAGAGATATTGCTAAATTTAATAATGAATTATATCTCAATTTAATAAAAAAAAAAACATAGCCTTATAAAATTTGAAACAAGAAGGAAACCTTAAGGCTGTCCTCACATCTCAGGTTATGGTTCCGGAAATCCTTTACCAGCCACTCCTTGCCATGTGCCTGGAGGTACTGTGGCACTGTTTCCCTCTCCTTCACAGTGTATTCCAAAGTCAAGAGAAATGAGAATCCACCCAATTTTAATTCATTTTTTTCTTGACAATTTTAAGCTTTTACCTTTATTTCCCTCTAAAGACATTAAGAAACTCAAAGGAAAAAAATTCCAAATGTGAAGTGATGAATGACAAGAGAAAAAGGAGAGAAGACTTAAAAGCTGATGTGAATTGTAGGAAAAGCCAAACCCAAAGTCTTATTACACCCTCTTCTGTCTCCTGTCTTATGCCACAATAAACTGCCTTAGATCTGATTGTGACATAGCGATCCTATCTGACATGGTATCATCTTTTATCCAGCTCAAATTTCCATGCCAGTAAGCCTTTCCACTCCAGGCAGTCATTCAAGAATTCAGGAGTGTTCTCAAGTTCTCATGTGAACAGAGATGTGTCAACCCCAAGCAGGTGGCTCAGTAGCCCTCAGATTCTTTGCTGAGTACACCCAGCATTTAGCTAAAGTCTCTTACAGACAGTAGTACACTGATCTGCAATTAGCCACCCAGACTTGTGAGGGTTAATAAATCACCTGATATTTATAACTGGTGACAACAAGTTAAGGTGTCACTTATGATGTAGCAGAGAAAGTGGTAAGACTTTGCTAATTTTAAAATCTATACCAGGTGCCAACTCAATTCTTGAAAGCTTGTCCTTTCTTTTCCTTTGGTATATCCCCTCCCTTTCTGATTCACTCTATGGTTTCATGAACTTTGCTTTCCCTGCCTCCGTGCACTGCTAATGTTTCACCAAAAGTTTTTCAGAAAATATTTCAAAAACTCAAACTCCATTATGAAGATTTTTAAGTCCAATTGGGTTTTATGGATTTAGCTATATGTGTCTGCAGTCTTTTAAAAGTCAAAGCTAATAAGGATACATCACGGTTAAGCCACTTATCATGGAGGGTTGAAAAGAAGAGCATTTGGTGACTACAGGCATCATCCCTCCTGCCAGCTCCCTCCTCCTACGACAAATATGTGGCTTTACCTTCACTAGGAAATTCAGATTTCCCTCCTTTCAGGCAAGGCTCTGCTTTTGTGAAGTTGGTACTTAGTGGGATTTTTCAATTTGCTAAGAAATTCAACTGGATGATTTGAAATCATTGGGTGTTAGTGGGGTTGACAATGGTCAAATACTGAAAATTTCCTATGTTGCAACTAAATAGACTGTCTCACTTGAGCTGTAGGCTGATACCTTTGGCAGATACTATTATATCCATTCTACTGTTAAGTACATTATCACAACTACTTGTGGACAGAGTTGGACTTTAAAAATAGGTTTTCAGTAGTTCAAAGTTCAACCTCTGTCTCCAGGAGCCACTGTCCCTTAGGGCCCTCCATCACCTGGCCCAGCAGGATGGGAGATAGAACTTGCACAAACATGTTTACCATTCAAGTATTTAGAAATCCCCAGCATGATAAATGATGGGATCTCAAACCAGGATCATCTTACTCTTTCTAGAAAGATGTGATTTTATAGTTGTTTGAAGATGACATTGGATATGAATTTTAGCTTATGTGTAGATAAGTACCACCCCCAAGTAGCTAAAGACTTACTCTTCTAAAATGAAGTTTTCTTAAGAAATACATTCTTTTTAAAGATCTGAAAGGATGAGAAATGTAAAACAACATTTGCAGAAAATCAGTTTTTTCACTCACCCAAATAAAATTATTTCAAGCATAAAGAGATGACTGACAACAAAACAAAATTTCTCTCTTGAAAACAAATTGTGGTGTCAGAGGTGTCATGGTACTGCTTAGCAAAATGTTCACAAGTGAATAAATTTAAAGAAAAAGAGCCTAAAAGCAGTAAATGTGTTTCCCCAATCCTTTCCACTCATGTCATTCAAACCCACTGGCACACACCTGTTGTTGTTTAATGACTTGAATTAGACAGGTGTGGGGAGGGCTTATCTTTAAGTCATCAAGGATTTCTGCTTCTCCTTAGACTTGGGTTGTTTCCGGGTATCCTGGATTATCAGTGTGTTACTTCATTTGTTTATATAAATGGACCAATGGCTGCTAAAACACTTCAGAGCACTTAACCAAAGCAAACAAAGCTCTTGAACTTTAAATAGCTAACAAGAGGAGCTATTGACAAGTAGGACTTTTCTTAGCATATCTCAGTATCATTTGGAACCTTAATACAATCTTCCAGATTTACAAGGAAGGCACTTATCTTAATTTAGGCTCTGTGTAAAAGATACCAGCACCCTGATTTGAGGCTAGGTTCAAAAGGTAATGCTACACCTAATCATTTTGCTTTTTTCTTTTACTGTTGAGATTGAAGATGAATCTACCCAATGAGAAAAAGGGAAGAAGGTCTTTGACTTGCTTCTTAGCTTTCTAACATCTTGATTCCCTCCTGTTCCCCACTCGCCAAACTCAAAGGTACTTCAGAGAGATATCCTGTGACTAGAACATTTGATTAACACCAGGGTTCCCGGATCTCAGTCCCAGCATTTCCTTTATCTGAAAGACCATGCATGAATCATGAGCCCTCCCTGACAACCATGTCTCTGTGAAAGGAGGGAGTGGGACTGGATGGAGAGACCCCTTTCAACTCAAATAGCCAGTGACACTACTATTGAATGTATTTAAAATGATGAATCAACTCATTGACTTTATTTGTAGCTAGGGCATGAGAACAATAGCAATGCAGAGTATAAGGTCATAAAAAACATTCCCAAGTGGTGACAATGGATTCCTTGTGTTGCCAAAGAAACTGCATAGTATCCCAGTGGTTTCGGGTGTTAGTATGGCATTTGTGATGGCATTGGGATGCCGGGAAATCCCTCTTCATATTTTCTTTGGAATTCCATAATCTTATTTATGGAATCTTACATACTGCTTGGACCAAAAGAAAATGAATCCTTAAAAAGAAAATTTACATCACTTAGCCTTATTTCCATTTTCCTTTTTAGGCAGACCAGTGCATTAAATTCCAGCTCTTTCCAACTTTTAGGTTTTCTAATTCAATCTAGATTGTTAAACCACTGGGTTATTGGTGGGAATGTAAGCTTTCTTTATATAATTCAAGCATTAGACTAAAAGTGATTTCTCAGGGAAATCTGAAAGATCTACCGGCTACCGATGTTATAAACCACAGTATCAGAAGCATTAAAGTAATAATCATAGACTTTACTACAGATCAACTGCCCTCTGTTACAGTGTAAGGCAGGTCTGTTTGGTGTACATGCTTTACAAAATGCAACTTGGGGACAGCTTTCCGACTGCAAGATATTTCTCTTAATTACCCCTTTTCTGATATAACCATATGCACATCTAGCAATGGAGTGAAGTCCAGAGAGCTGGAAAATGGCATTCCGTCCCCCAGCTTTCTCAAGAACTGTCACATTAGGGAGCAATGTTCAATGTCTCGTCAAATGCCTCTTTGTGTTTTAAGCTTCTTTTTATTTTTTTAAGCCAGTATTAGAGGGAGTGTGAACTACTGAATGTAAAATGCAGTCTTAGCACAGATCCTGCAGGGAATAGCTTTTGAAATTCTCCAACATACTAAGTTATAATTGGGTTTAAATGCATAAAATGGCTGAGTAATTTAAATGTTTAGAAAAGAAAACAGTCTTTCCTGGAGTTTATGAAGTGGTAAGCCTATTTCTTATAATGATTAACTGCAAGTCGTCCTTTTCAACATGAGCATCCACTAGCATATGCTCCAGACAAGGAATGCTGAAGGCATATACCCATTTACCAAACGAGCATCATCTCACATCTTACATGGTCATGTGGATGGCAGCACATTTTTGCGTGTGAAATGAAGATGGTAAGCAATCAACCATGAACCATGTTGAATTTGCTGTCTATGCACCCCACCTTATTAAGTGAAGAATACTGTTCTAAAAACATATATTCAGTATCTGTCTGCACATGGTCCTGCTTGAAGACAGGGATTGCACAGGATCAGCAGATCAGTAGGCTACAGCGTTTGTCACAGTAACACAGTCCGTGATTTCCTGGTCCATCTGCTTACTTCTTATGAGAGCTTCTCTGTCATCAGGTTCTGGCCCACACCATAAAAATCACAACGGCAGACTGCTTCCCCACTTCATGACAGATAGCAGGAGATACAGCCACTGCTACCCTACAAGTCAGTTCTGAAAGTTTCTGAGACTGAATACAAGTCCTTTGTCTACATGATTCCTGCCCCTTAATGGAAAGTTTCAATGGAGAAATCCTTGGCCTGAACCTCAGGAGAACAGAATATGGGACTAAGCTCCACCATTCACTGACTGTATATCTGAATATAGCTTTAATGTTCTTCTTCTAAAAAGAAAAGGAAAGAGTGAAATGTAGATAATAATACTCACACTGGGTTATTGTAACACCCAATAAAACAATGCAAGCAAAGATATACAGAGCTTTGCAAATGCAAAGTGTTATCACAAGGGAAGTCAGACCTTGGAATTGGTTGGCTAGCAATGTTTTAGAGACAGAAAGAGCCAAAAACAGACAGGATATCTGAGACGGTGGATTCTCAGTTATATTTAATGTGAGAGAAATCAGTCAGTAAATGAATGAGACACATCAGTTTGGTTCTTGATGCTGGAAGTATACATAGAGTTTGAGTAAAGAAGCTTTGGGTTCAAATCCAGTTTCTACTATCACATGGCTGTGTGACTTTAGCAAGATTGTTTATACCTATAGGACTCTTTAGACTGAGAGGGACTCAAGATCACTAGACTCCATGGGCTCAACAGTCTAACAAGGGCTCTCCGGAAACATAAAGATAGGGTCACTGCTGAAAGGTACAGCACATGCGTCTCTCATCATCACTAATTTCCCAGATTTAAACTGAATTCATTAGCTCTTGTAACAACACCTTCCCCCAATGAACTCAACCTTTTGTCTGCTGAAGGGTCAATCAATGTCAAGTTTATAGCTTTTATCTAGGAATATAAACTTCCACTCAAGTTTCTTATATTCCCCTTGTTAATAAAACCAGGGGAGCAGCAAGGAATTCTCACGTGCTGAGATGTACAGGGTGGGCAGGTAGAGTTTACTGTGAATGTAAGCTTAGTGCTGATGATAAAGTTCTCAAGTCACCATGAACCAGGCAAATTGTTTAAGGAAAGCACACACATGCCCAGAGACACACAGACGTGTGCAATCAGTAAGTCAACACACACTGGCTAAAGGTACAATTCTAATACGATACATTTATCTGCCTTGTAAACAAACCATATGCTGAAATAGAGTATCAGAATCAAAGGCACAGTGTGGAATAACGTGTTCTGGCACAGCTACTGACCTTGAATTTCAAGTATGATCTAGGCTGGCTGGTCAGATCAAGCAGTTTACAACTTGGCTTGCAAGTTAAGATAGGGGCTAGGCAGATAATAATGCTATTTTATTATTAGAATATAATACTGTGTGAGAATTATTGTATAAACACTTCCCAATTTAATTTCCTCCTCACAAGACTTTGAAGTGGTTATTTTTGATCCCATTTTATGGATAAGGGAAGGGAGCTAATATTCCTGAATCCAAATGTTTTTGCTCTTAGTTTTTAGTTCACACTACATCAAATTTCAGACTGGATTCCAGAGTCCCTCTCATTGCATCCAGTCCTCAGTCCAGAAAAGAATGAGACATGGTTCCTCTATACTTTTCCGTACTTTGTTCTGGAGGGGCTTGGGAAGCCCAGCCGTGAAGAACTGACTGAGGGGTCACTGATCAGTGATCTTCAGTAGCTACAATTGAAACATCATTTTCATTAAAGCACTTTTGAGTTCTTCTCTCTTCCCCAGCAATATCAGGAAAGTCATCCTTCTGCTCGACACAGACATTGACATGAAAGCACTGATTGCTTCAAAACAGAAAACAAAAACAAAAACAAAAACACACTGCTTAGACCTCTAGTTTAGGACCACAGAAAAACACTGGGAGAATTATTTACACTAAATGACTCTAGCAGCTTTCTGTGTATAATGGAAGGACAGTGATCTTCATTGTCTTCTTCAGGTTAGTCTGTATTCTTAAAATAGTACACAATAGATATTTATTGATTTGGTATAGCAAGAGTGGTGTTGAAAATAACCTGCTCTGATGATTTCATTTAAAAATACTTCTCTAAAATATTCTCTCTTATTTGGACTAAGGTACTCACCTTCTTCTGTTTTGCATTTTAAAACTTTGAAAACGTGCTGTAGTTATATTCCATTTATTCACTACTCTCTGGTTTCTCTTCTGAGTTCTAGCATCTGAGAGTAACAGAGGGAAGAAATATGATAAAATCCTAGCTCTGTCTGTCCCCTCACTAGCTGCATGGCCTGGAGAAATGTAACCTCTCAGTTTCCTCACTAATGAAACAGGAATAATGATACCTTTCTCTTTGCACTGAAGAGAAGTTCCTTAAAATTCTCTAGTTCTCCATGATTTTTCTCCCCTCTTGATCAATACAGAACTTACTTCAGTAAGTTTAACACTTAGACTTTCTTGCACTGACTTTTTTGTGTAATGTCCTATTTTGCCAGTGAACGAATGAAGGGAAGGGTATACAGCTGCCTTTACAGTGCCAGGTTGGCTAAGTGGAGAACATGGAAAGTAAATACAACTTGGTCATCTGCAATCAAGTAGGACCTCACAGATCCACATAAATCACAAGACAAGTTCAATGCTAATGGAAATTGGGGAGGACGAGGTTAATCCCAAATAAAACAAGGAGGAAGAAAGACATCCTACAGAAGATGGCATTCGAAAGCATGATTTCATAGGCTGGAGACTGGGACATGATTAAAAAAAATGATGAATTTTTGAATTCTCTTTACATCTCTAACTCTCAGTATCATGCTCACACAAATCATTCCCCAAGGTTTTGTTATTCATTATTCTCTGCTTAAAACATAACTCATTCCTAGTTGAAATTAGCAATGATTGAACATCTTTCATGACCAAGAAAGAACCAGAGCTTGAAATGGCGAGGAGACTATTTTCCAGAGGGAGGGAAAGAGGGTCTAGAATCTGAGAGCAAGCTAGCCATTTCACTATGAAGGAAATGGAGTCTTGTGATTCCTGTCTTGTTATAAAGCCACATATTAATACATTTTCTGCAAATTTAAGGATTGAAAGCAAGGTGTGCCTTTGGTTGGTTTGATCTTAAAACTCTGAAAATGTCTTAATGTAAGGACATATTTACCTGTTTTGTTTGTTTGTTTGTTTGTCTGATTGATTGAGTTTGTTTGTCTATTTTTTTTTACAAAGGGCACTCTTTATGGAAGGAAAGTAGACAGGGGAAAATGGGTATTATATCATCTAACCTATGTTTCTACAGTTGCCAACTGGAGAAGCTAACAGCATCTATAGCAGAGGCTTGTTAGTCAAAGTGCATACTAATATTAAAAGCCTTATAACTTTTGGACTATAAAACCAATTACTGGCTACCAGAAGGGAGGGGAAGGGAGTGAGTAAATTGGGACAAAGTAGACAATTGTGTGGTGAAGGATAGATTTGGACTCTTAGTAGTGAAATTAATGCCATATAACCACATACTGATTCTCAGCAACAAACACCTGAAACTTATATATAATGTTACGATGCAAAGTTATTCCAATAGAAATACATACATACATATATACATACATACATACATACAGGATTATAAGTGTTTTTTTCAAAGGAAAATAAAAGTCAAGTTATTAAAATCCATACTCCCTCTCAACAAAATTACTTGATTACTCTTGGGGAGGGGGTGTGTGTACATACACACACCAGATCTTTTTCTTAAAATTTAAGAGGATTGGTTTTGTCTCTTCAGCTATTGGCATTTGTATTTTCTACTGAAAGAAAATCCAGATACAGTGTATAATTACCAAAAGGACAGTGTATGATAAAAAAAGTTAGGTTTTAGGGCCTCCCCAGTGGCGCAGCGGTTAAGCGCTGCGCTGTGGAGCTGTAGGCAGCGGCATCACGAGTTCAATGTCGGGCGGGAGGGAAATTCCCACATGGCGTGGCAGACCTCTCCTGCCTCACCTGCTGCTCCCCTCAGGATTCTACTCCCCACTCTGTCTCTGGTGAACCCTCTTGCCGCCCCATACCTCTGGTCTGTACCCCAGCTTGTATGCATAAATAAAGAAATCTTTAAAAAATAAAGATAGGTTTTAGATTTTTCTCATACCTAATTAACAGAAAAAAGGTAGAAGTTGTACTGCAATTACTGAAAACATTGTCGCTGGCCTTTCAGTGATGCTAGAAACTGCATGTGCCCTTTCCCCCAGGGCACATCTTTAACCCGTTCTCTTTTCAGCCCCCTATCCTCAGCAATGCTGTACTCACACAGTTGATTGTGGTACCCATGTACCATTTCTCCCCCTGCTGGAAGCTCAGTGCTCCCTGGTTAGGGAGATGTATGCTGTATTTAGGACCTTCCTATGGACTGTGCACACTAAATTTAGGAAAAACAATGGACTATCAGTAGAGATAAATATACTTAAATAACACTTATTTCACTCTTGGAATTTAAAAAAACTAAGCATCTCAGTAGATATGAATCACACTATTAGAATGGCTATGGAATTTAATGCATGTCCAACAGCCCCTTAGTATTGTTAACCTGTGAAGTTCATTCTTCAATTCTGTAACCATTGCTTGAAAAACCCAGAGTCCCTGCCATGTGGAGTGTGTCTGTGAACATACACAGGAGAAATCTCTGATGGTAGGAGGGGTCACTATCGTCACCATCCTTATCACCATCACTCTCACCATTATCATGATAACTAACCATCATTGTCACCAGCACCATCACCATCATCATAACCATCATCACCACCACAGTCACCACCACCATCATCATCATCATCATCATCATCATCATCATCATCATCATCATAATCATAGGACCACTCACTGGTCATTGATCAGACATTGCTAAATTCTTTGAAAAGATTTCATTTCACACCTTACAATTATACTATTCCCATTTTATTGATGAGGAAAAAGAGGCATAAGGCTACATATTTAAGAAGCTCCCAGCTAATAAGCAAGGGGGACAGCATTGCAACCCAGACCTTCTCCCCTCCCAGGGCCCTGTTCTCAGTCATTCTACTTTTACTGTCTGCTCACCGTTTTGAGGACGTATGGGATTAAGAAGTGACTAAAATAGCAGCAAACTCAAAATGCACAAATGGTATCAGCAAAGGCCTACAAAAGGCCGTGCTTTGAAATGAAAGCATTGATGCACAGACAGAAAATACACACACACTCACACACACACACACACACACACACACACACACACACACATATTCAGGAATTTTATTAACGTTTTCTCCCTGCTGAACTTTTAATGCAGCTTCTACAATGTATTCATTGCAAGGTGCCATGAGGGCTGGGCTCACTTTCAGTGTTACCAATTCATGGGCACATTAATAACATAGTTAATATGAAGTGTTTAGAGCCTCCACATCGGTGACAAATTCAACTCAGCCAAATTTCCTGACCACAGAGGCCATGGAGGAACAATTTGGTAGATTTCATCAACAGTTCTAATTATGTTCCTGTCAAGTCGAGAACGAAGTAATCCATAACTGGGGGTGCTGGAAGACAGTGGCACGAAGAGTAATTTATGCCCCCGACACAGGGTCCTTTTTGTAGTTAGTGAGTACAATGCTTGACTAACAAGTGGATTCACAAAGGAATTTATTAGGGAAGACACAGCCCTCTGGGTTTGAGAGGCTTGTCAGGTGTAGGCTTACGAGGAGTTATGGGGCAATGACTTCGAGGAAGTCCTGTTTATACACGCATCAGAGTTCAGGGCTCTCGCAGCCGGGACTGCAGGGGGAGGACATGGGAGATCGGCTCCCAGCCTCGTTGTGACTTTTTCAACTGCTAGATTTGAGCCTGGTCTCTGGAGAGGATTTGCGGGCAGACTTTTAAGTGTGACAGGAGGGCTGCTGAGCAGAGTGAGCCAATGACGAGTCAATTTATGGAATAGATTTTTTTAAAAATAACAGTTCAATCCTCAGATAACATTATCATCAGAGATACAAGGATATTGTTAGAAGGGGGGGATAGGACCCTTTTATGAAGCTATAAATAATGTGCTAATGGAATGTGCAAAGGAAGAGCTAGAAACAGTAAACTGAAATGTCACCATACCCCTGTGTGTGCACCCACCCCCTAGCCCTGAACCAGGAGACAATTAGAAAAGGGGGGAGAAGAGGAAGGAGCCGGTTGGAGGGCAGGTGGGGGAGGGAAGGTGGCCTGCAGTTTTCAGTGATTTTCCACTGTGATCTATATTGGGAAGCAGCTCCAGTTCTCTCCAACAGGGTAATTTTATACATGGCATTCTTATGAAATATTTCACAGTGGGGGAGGGGAAGAAGGAGGGGCTATGTGTCTGGAGATTTTTTTTTCTTCTTTTGTTTTTAGAGTTAAAGCTGGGAATGTTAGCAGCCGCCTAGTTATTATTACCGATCAGTTGTTAATTAAAATAAAATGAAGCTTCTTAAACTTCAACACCATATTGCAAATTATGCAAAAGACACAACTAATTGCATTATTAGCAAAAATTACATTTAAAAATAGCTCCACACAAAGAACTAAAATTATCTAATCTAAACTCACTTTTACCAAAGGAAGCCTGAGGAGACAGAGCTCTGGGGGAAAACAAGGGGTTTTTTGCCTCTCATTCAACAGAGAAACAGAGGAACAGAGAGAAAAGGCCTTGAACTCTGTTGCATCTAATACACTTGGAATCAGTGAAGGTAATCTAGTAAGTAAGTGATTATGGGTCATTCTCATCCAGTGCAATACGATGCATCTTGGGATAGTCAATTATTGGTCATCTACAAATAATTTCCAGGCAAATAATTAAGGAAAATCAGGACTCATTATTATCACCTTGACCATCTTGGGTCTTTAAATATAGGACCTGGCCAGAGATGGGGTAGAAGTAAGCCCTCCAAAATCAGAAATTCACCATTTACTGGTCACTTACCAGCAATGTATATGTGGATGCACATATATATTACGTGAGTTTTATAAACATATGTTTTTCAAGTGAGAAGATTACCATCCACTGTTCTTTTTCCTTAGTTTGCTTCTACCTTTTGCCTGGGAGCCATCTGAGCATTTCCCACTCTTTTTGCTACAGGAGACTTCGAGGGGCCCACCAGCCCCCCTGACTCACGCAGAACAAGGAACAGCAGACTCAGGGCAACACTGCAAAATCATTCCTTAGCTGTCATTCTGTACTTAACATCATTTTGGTTAATTTTGCTCCCTCACACCCCCCTTATTTTTAAATATGTTTATTTTTAAAAAATGTAAAGCTACTGGCATCTTTATTTAGCAATAGGAGTTACTTTAACAAAAGAGTAAAACATTACGCGGACAAAGGACAATTATGATATACATTTCGGAGAACTCCTTCTTGCTCAACAGTGAAGCTCCTAAGCTGAATGGAAAGTTCCTTTTGACTGTTAGTTTTGGCCAGTTTCCTCCCGCCAGTGGAGAACAACAGCATTATGCTCCTAATCCAGGAGAGAGAGACAAGTTACTGACTGAAATGTCATCCTGTTTCGGGGTCATGCGTATGACCCTTTCTGTTTAAACAGCCAGAACCTTACTTTTCATCTGACAGCCCTGGAAATGAAAGTTGCAGTTTACCTAATTTGGTGAAATGGTCATATTAGCTGATGGAGTAAACTGGACCTTCTGAGAGCATATCCCAGGGTTACCTCCCTTCCTTCACTGCCATCTTCACTCTTTCTTTTAAAGATTTATTTATTTATGCATACAAGCTGGGGTGTAGGCCATAGGTGTGGGATGGTGAGAGGGTTCACCAGAGACAGAGTGGGGAGCAGAACAGGCAGATCACCGGAATGCACTGCTGAGGGGAGCATCAGACAAGGCAGGATAGGTCTGCTGAGCCATGTGGGAATCGCCCCACTCGGCATTGAAATCAAGCCACAGCTGCCGACAACTCCACAGCGCAGCACTTAACCCATTGTGCCACCAAGTACGCCCCACCTTCACTTTTGGACTTAATTTTTTTCTCCTGTAGGTTGTTCCCCAAGATGGAGGAGGGTAGCAGCAGACCAAACAGTCAAAGGGGCCTTCTGCTCAAAGGACACACTTCACATAGGGTCCATGTGTCCACAATTCCAGGCCACTTCACTCTGAGCACCAGACTGATTATCCCAAACCTCTTCACTCATTTCCCGTGATGATGCCTTGCACATAGTAAGAAAATTATATATTGCATCAAAAGAACAAAAGTTTCATTTCAAATTTCATAAACGTATGATCTGACTACATGGGATTCTGAAAATGGGTAATTTAGAAATAACCCAGCAGGTGAGGAAATCCACAAGAATTCCATCCTGGGATCCAGAGCATCTATGTGCTTCGTCACTGGCCTGGGCTACCTCTCTGTTCTAATAATAACTGCAGGATGGCTGTGGATCTGCTGACTGGATGGTGTCTCGACGTAAGATCTTCTAGATAATCTGGTTAAAATCTGGACTTGTTATTCCTATGAAAACTTTGACACACACAACTGACCAATTAGTACCTTCATTTGATGTTCTTTCCCCCACCCCTTCTTCTGTTCTTCTCTTTTCCCCCTTCAATCTGTTCTTTTTTTTTTTTTCTGATGTTCTTTTTTTACCCCTCTTTTAAAGACACTGCTAGAACACTTAAGCACTTAAGTAGACACTGCTTAAGGCTAAATTTAGGGGGAGAAAGACCATGTGTCTAAATCAAGGTGGTAATCAAGGTGATTAATCCAGTTACCAAATTTCGCTCAGGATAGTTACCCTCATGCTGCTGTGGATCACTGCTCATCTAAAAAGTGCTCTTCAGACTGCCCCACGGGATGTGTGGCGAGAGGAATGTCAATGTGAGAGGAGGTCAGGAGTCTCTCCTTTGTAGAGTAAACACGGGGCAGCATTGCTCATATAACAGCACCGCGACAAGGATGAAAGAGCACTGGACTGCGAATGCCCCTGCGTGCAGTGAACGAGATAAGAAAAGGGGGCGATTCAAAGACGACCTGTGAGGTCTTTTAGTGTGGATGTTGGCCACGAGCAAAAGCAGAGTCAGGAAGTGAACTTGCAAAGGAAGAGAAGAAAACCATTCGAGAAACGGGTCTGTTGAGCTCCGGGCAGCATGAGGAAGTGGCCGTGAGCAGCATCTCGAAGTGTACTTGGAAATCTGAAGAGAGCTTTGGGCTGGAATGTGCCCTTGGGTCTGAGACATGTACATAAACTTTGAGGCCCTATTCATGGAAGAACGATGAAGACAAATGCCAGGAGGTGGGTGCAATGAAACAAAATGTTTTCTAAAAATCTATGAGAAATTCAGGCAGTTCCAGGGAGGGTCAAGGGTGCTGGGGAACAAGAAGATGTCAGCAAAGAAGAGGTCATTAAACAGGGGAGTTCCAGGATGTAAGGACTGGAAGGTCACTGGTGACCACAGAGACTGTAATGGCAGGTGATGCAGCGCAGGTGATAAGGGACTAAGGAGCAGGCTGGATGACTTGATGGAGGCCAGGTCCGTGAAGCATTTATATGAGAAATTAATGGTAAAGGAAACAAGAAGAGTAAGAGCAATTTGGGCAGTTTCTGAGATGTGTGTATAGGCTGGTTTGTTAGTTAGCTTTGTTTGTGTCCCTAGCGGGGAGGAATCCGGATGTTTAGAGGGAATGACTGATAGAGTTGATTTTAGAGAACCCAGGCAGGATTGGGATTGGATTTGGCAGCACCCTTCTCCATAGGTAGGAGGGAAGAGACCCCAGGGCCAATGTCACCTGACAATGGAAAGGAGTGGCAAGATGAAGCTGACAACTTCCAGGGGTTTTTTGTTTTTAAGGCTACTAATCAAAGGAGTCTCGTGAAATAGCAAAGTAAGGCTCAGAAAAATTTCAGGCTTGATATTTATATTACGACATTCAGTGCGGTAACTTAGCTACAGCGAGTTTTTAGAGATGTCTTGTAAACAAAACCACTAGCTTGATTTATTGAAGTTCCTACTTGTTATCCCATTGTTCTGGCATCATGTGGACCTAGCTCAACAGTCATAGTCTCAAAGATCAGAGCTAAAAAAGACACTACACGCTCACTTACATATTCGTCTGCGAAACAAGTATAAACTTTTGGGAATTCTAGGGCCTGCTTATACAAGGATGAGGGACAGGGGGATGTTGCTAGTTTAACAAAAACCCACGATGGTACATTAGACATTAGAAATATCTTTTTTTTAATCACAAGACCAGTTTTAAATGTAATGCCCACAATGAAGGGAACTTGGTGAGATCTGAATAACACGAGGAACTGACTCATATCTAGACCCTTTCTTGTGCTCTGGCATCCATTCCTATGAAGATGCCTGCACATTTTCCACAGCGAGAAGCAGCCCTTCATCTGTCTCCCATAAAAAAACTGCAGGGCAAGGAGAATAACGCAAAAAAAAGAAAATCAGCTTGTCCTCTTGCCAGTGACTTGAGACCTACCAGCAGTAAGTCATTGAATGTAACTACACCTCGATTATTATTTTATTTCACTTTTTTTCACTGTTTTTATTTCTACAATCACAGATCCAGCAAGGCCGTAATCTCCCAGTGGGAGCATGCCTGGCATGGGCACAACGGGACGACTGTCCTTTTCCGTCTCTATTGTCTAAAAGGGGCTTGGCACCAATGAGCTTTACAACAGCCACCAACCGTTTCTCATTTTTTACCCTGAGAATCATCAGTATCAGCATCAAGGACCGTGGAAGCTCCGCAACTCATCGTGGTAGCAGAGCAAGCCCAGCATGCAAACATTTGGGCTGATTTAAAATCCTTGTGCAGCCGAATCAAACATGACAAGACGATGGTAAAAAGAGAGGCTATTATCCCAAATGAGAGCTGGTGGATGGCTGAAATTGGTTTGAGTGGCAGAGACAAAAGAGGGGGAGAGCAGAGAAATAACAGAGAATGATAATCTCAGATAAAACAGGCTGCTGGATATGCAGGTATAGATGGGCATGCACACATGCACGCGCGCACCCACACACACACACACACACCCCAGAAAAGAAAAGGCTAGTGCTTCTAACCTTTAGTACCAGGCAGATTAAACACAATATCACCTATAATAAGAAAGAATTCCACACTAACTGCATATGATAAAGCTGGCCCATGGCCAGGTAAAGATATATTTAACTTAAAAAGATAATGTAATCCTTTCAATAGATATCTCCAATTTTTACAATAAAAATTATTATTTTATACTTGTAATCCTGTGCTGATGTCTCATTGTTATTATAAGGGGAGAGGTGAAGGGTCACTGATTGAGGACCGGCAAACTCTGGAATAGGCCAATGGTGTGTGTAAAGAGCCTGAAAGTTTCCCCCCAGTCAGTCATCTGGCCCTCAGGCACCCAATACAGGGTCTGCAGGAGAGGAGGTAGCAGGCAGCAGAAAGCTGAGCAGGAACCTCGACCACAGACTCCAGTACACTGGCTTCTGGCCTGTGGGAATTTGCCCATCAGCACATCAGCCCACGTGGGATTACCTGGGTTGCCATCCTTTATTACATCAAGAAGATGTGGTACATATACACAATGGAATACTATTCAGCATTCAAAAAAGATAAACACATGTAATTTGCAGTGACATGGATGGAACTATAAGGGATCATGCGCAGTGAAATAAGCCAGAATGAAAGAGAAAAATATCGAATGGTTTCACTTTTAGCAGGAATATAGGGGAACCAAATAAAAGAGAGACACTCAGTGAGAGAGGGGGAGGATAGGGGCTCAGAATGGGGGAGAGGGGAACACAGGGGACTGTGGTAACGGTTCATGGGTGAATTGGTGGTGGGAAACCTACGGGGAACACACAATTATGTAAAAGACATAAATGATAACAATAAAAAATTGATTAAAATTTTTTTTTTCATTCCCAGGGTAAAAAAAAAAAAGTGCAAAATTAGTTATGGGAGCAGACTTTTTATACCAGAGGCTACAAGGTCAGCCAGCTTTCAGATGCTTTCTGCCATAGGGTTTTTGTTGTGGGGAGAGTGGATTTAATACAGTCTATAGGGAAAGCCCTACTATGCTCAGTTTCTTTTGTCAGTTCCCCCAAATGGTCTCTTCCCTTACCTAGCTGTACATAAGAAGTCATGAAACAGAGGTCCAAGCTTGCTCTTGTGTCTAACATGTACCCAGGAGGTGAAATACCTTCCTCCTGTTGGAGACTTCCTTGTAGCTAGGCACCTGAGATCAGGTACAGTGAAGAGCAAATGAGGTCATAATTTCTCATCATAATTTCTCACTATCGTCAAGTGAAAAATTGGTTCTGATTCTATAATGAATGAAAGAAGCTGAGATACGGCAACAAAAAATGGGTTAATTTGTTTTTCAATCTACAGAAGTGTTGCCTTAAGCATATGAAGATACCATTAACTGACAATCAGATGTGTATGGTGTTGTCCCTCCCAGTTTTTATAACGATTTTGAAACCTTGACACTATTTTTGGATAACACAGTGACCAGAGGCACATGGTGCTGACACATTTGATGAATTTTAGAAGAATTCTGTGCTGTTATGAAAAGAATGAAACTGGCATAGACAGGGATCAGGTACAAGACCCTGGTCTCAATTCACGATGCAGGAACCAACAACATTTACAGCAATTGCATAAGGGTGAAATAACTGTGAAGAAGTTGTCGTTATCAGCAGCTAACCCCAAATTGAATTGGTAGCCTCTCTTTATTAAAGGGATTGTGGATCTCTGAAGTAGATGAGGATTTGTTTCTCTAATTTTGGGGGAGGGAGAATGTAGGGAAGAAGGGGAGGAGGGGGAAGGAGAGAAGACTAAGCAATGTTCTCCCAACAGCCCTTTTTGCTTTTGAGGAAATCTTAGACCAGAGCACACTCCTGTTTTGAGGGTTCACATATTACTCTTCACACCACAGGCTAGCATTTGGTCAGCACTGGCATGCAACACTCTTGTCCTGGGGATTCTAGAAGGATCCAGCAGAAGTACATGAACACTCGGCAGAAAAAGCTGCCAGCTTCATTTAGGATGGAATGTTGACATGAGGTAGCCTGGTCTAGGAGACTTTTGCTGCCCATGTTGGAGAGCAGTAAGAATAATGCCTCCTCTGGACAGTGTTGGGCCAGGTGAAAACCTAAAACAATATGACAGGTAGCTGATGGCAGGTTTACTTTATCATCTAATGTCTTTTAACCTCCTCTCTGCCCTGCGGGGGCAGAGGTATCTTGCAGTTGGGAATAAAAGACAAAAAGCCAAACGTCTGTTCTAACATAAAGCCTTTGGGGAAAGTACATGTGAGTTCATCCAGGTTCAGCAGAGGAAACATCCCTTTAAAAAATTAATCTTTACATTAAAACAAAGACAAGAAAAAAGTATCTGGGCTTGGAACAGCACACATTTTGAAAAAGAGGAACATATTTTTTGCAATGAGGACAGTTTTCAATTTTCAAATTTGCAGTAAGTAACCCTCAAAGAGAAAAATGATTTTTGGACCATGAAAGCGAATACAATGAATTTGTCTAGCAGTTTGTTGCCAGATTGGACAGAGGAAGGCCAGAAGATAATTTTCTCCACTCTCCACACTGATAAGAAAGTCTAAAACAGGGCCTCCCTGGTGGCACAACAAGTTAAGCGCAGCACTGTGGAGCTGCCTGCAGCTGAGCCTGAGTTCGACGCGCGGCAGGGGAGATTCCCACGTGGCGCAGCAGACCTCTCCTGCCTCACCCGCTGCTCCCCTCAGCAATGTATTTTGGCCGATCTGTCTGTTCTGCTCCCCACTCTGTCTCTGGTAAGCCCTCTCAGCACCCCACACCTCTGGCCTGCCCTCCCCAGCTTAGATGCATAAATGAATAATCTTTAAAAAAAAAAAAGACTTAAACAAATGACCCAACAACCAAAGATCATCTCCGATGAAGGACAGTCTTACTTAAGGAATCTGTGGTTTAACCCCGTAGTAGACCTGGTCCTATGTAAGGTTCTCAACTTCCCTTGCCTTTCCTGTCTCAGAATTGAATTTATATCCTCATCCTACAGCTCACGAGAGCCCTGTGCAGAGGTAGGTGAAGGCCCTGCTTACAAGTCCACAGGGCACCTCATCCATCCTGTCCCCGAGGGTACTCACTCTCCAGGGACCCCATTAGCAAAGAAGGGCACAATTAGGTCTTCACTGAAAGCTGCCTGAAAGGAACCTGAACGTTGCAGCAGCTCTGGCTAAGATTCTTCGTTCAGAGCATCATGAAACAGCACGGTCCTAAGTAACAAGCCACTTCTCTCTCCAGCCTATAATCTCCCCAAGGCAGGAAGTAGAATGGACTTTCTACCTGGAGAAGCAGCAGCAACCTCATTGTCACCCAGCATTCCAATTAGGTGGTATATGACAAGACCACCTAGTCATGGCCTGATGGGCCCTCATGGGGAATGCTTTTCACAGGAAGACGCCCATCTTTCCCTACCACTGGCAGGCACCACAACTGGCCTAAGAAGCAGAGGGACTATGGATCTTATAGTGGGGTTACACCACAATCTTTGAAGCAAAAGACCACTGAAAACTGCCTTCTTGCCTCCTGAGCCAGATGTCGACTGACCGCACAGATGCAGGGGCTTTCTTCTTCCTGGAGCTGGTGGAACTTCGTAAAACCCGCTGTCCTGGAGTCTAGAATTCATCCTTGTGAAACACACACCACCAAAATCAATGACGATAAACAACCTAAATAATCACCAGTGTAGATTATTTCTTCTTTTTTTTTTTTTTTTGGCCTCAAAAAGAGTAAAATGACCCCTTCTACCTTGGCCTAAAGGGAGGCACTCAAACCAACATGTTAGTTGCACCATGTCTCAAACAGATAGCAGGAGACAGAGATGGATTCTTTTTGTTGTTGTTAAATTTTATTTCCAGGCATCTTTTCCACTCTGCCCCAACCAAACCACTGTTAAGGAACTGAAATTGAGTTTTGTTAGGTTCTGTTTTGCGAAGTGTGGTTTGTTGTGTTTGTTTGTTTTTATAACAATGTAAAAAGCAGGAATCCTAAAACTGTGATCTTATTAATGAACATAAGATAACCATTTTTCAACAGCAGTTAAAAAATATTCTGTCAGTAGAGTGGGAGGCAGGTCGGAGAGAGTAACTTTTCCAAGGTATTAAATTAAAAAATGTTGAATTAAGTTAAATGTCCCCCCATCCCCACTGAATGGACATTTCCAGTTTTTTAATGTAAGATAAGATTAATGAAAAATACCACTTATCTACATTAAGGGTCAAAATCTCTAGCAAAGGAGCTTCTGGTTCAGCACATGAGAGCTGAGTCCATCGTCCATAATCCAGGGCCCAGGACTCGGATCACATTCTGATGATCCAATTAATGGTGGGCTACTTGCAATCACCCAGAAAGCAAGGCCCCTAACAGATTGTGGGGCTACAACATCAATTTCTTAAGTGCATTTAAAGGATTACAAATGTTAGTCCTGGCTTGAGATGGGAACACCTATCGAGGTGCTCAGAACCACATTACTATAATTGGGTGTCAGAATGAATGCCATTTCTTCTGACAGGTGAGTTGAACACATTGGAATTAAGAGTTTCTTTTAGCCGTATTTCACTTCCCCATTTTTCCTTTTTTTGTTTCATTGGAACATAAATCTGAATGGAAGTAACTTAAAAAAAAAATCCAGATAGCTTTAATTACAGCCCTCCTGATCCTCGGTTTGTCCTCATACACTATTTGGGTGCACTGCCTCTGAGCTTGTTACTATGCAGTGCTAAGGGGCTGGAAATACAATTCTCTTCTTAATAAAGGTAAGGGAATGAGGGGAGAGTGGAGAGCAAGGAAGAATTCTTGGACTTTTCCTTCCCTCTAGCCAAATGAACCTCTTTAAGAATACAGAGGATAACACTTGAAATTCATCACCAGGCTGGAGAATTAAGACAGATCCCCCCTAAATCTTTCATTCTTTCTGAGGTCAGATCAAGTAAAAGTTCTCATTAGGGGAGATCTGAATGGGTGGGCATTGTCTGGATATTTTAAACTCTGAAAGAAGTATTTATACCTTCTTTCCCACCTTTACCTCTATTAAGTCTCTGTACTTAAGGGAAATCACATGCCTTTTAGCCTCCCAAAGCTTGCTCATGGCAAAGTGAATAAGATCTAAACTCAGCACCTTATCTTTTTAGAGGCCTGCCACACAGCTATGCTCAGCTCTGCTGCCAGGATCAAGGCTCTCTAACCTCAGTGAAGCACACCAAGCAACCCCTCCCATCAGACCCTATGCCTGGACTCCAGCTCTGCAACCTTGCCCTAACTCTTTCCTTTCCCTACTCAGATACAAACTAAAAGACTGTCCTCTTACTCCGCTGTAACAGGATACCATCTGCCCACCTACCCAAGTCAAGTCTGTGCTTCATCCTTCCTATCTTTGACCAGAGCATTGGTGTGTGTGTGTGTGTGTGTGTGTGTGTGTGTGTGTGCGCGCACGCACAAAATAGTATGACCACAGTTAGGCATGTGCATGTGGGCATGTGTAGGCACAGGGGCACACATGCTACACACCCACCACCAACCCCCTCCAACACACACACAGATTACAATTTCATGCAAGCAGAGAGTTAGGTTGATTTGCTATCATAATGTAACTGAGCAGAACAGTACCAGGCACAATTCAAATATTTATTTAGTTGAATGGAACTGAAGTTTTGAGTCTGGAACTGAAGTAATGACTCTGCTTCATTAGTTCAGCTGCAGATCAAATGTTTTCTCCAAAGAAGATATAGTCCCCACCCCCAATATCTCTCGCTTATTACCTTGTTTTATTATCACTCCCAATCACATGACAGTATCTAAAATAATGTATGTATATGTTTATTGTCTATTTCCTCATTCTTACTAAATTTCTATGAGGTCAAACATTTCTCTATCTTGTTCCCCTTGGGGCCTTCAGTGCTACGAACGGCATTTGGTATGTGGAAGGTGTGTCATAAGTATGTACTAAATGTGAGTGATTCAAATTCAACCAGTGGCAGTCAAACATGCAAGAGACTTTATTAGAATAGGGTTCCAGATGATGCAAACTTTCCTCACATAATTTTACCAGCAACACAATAAAGAACCTAAATAATGTAAGGATAACACCTGTAAGGTGTAATTTATTCCACCTCCTGTCAAAAGACAAAACTGGTCATGGCAGTTATCTTTGGTGTGGAGACACAGAGTTGAAAAAAAAAAAAGGGTAGAGCAGAATAAAGCTAGCTCTGGGCAAAATTGGGAAATCGGTGATACCTGTCAGGGATGCTTCTCATTTCTCCCACCCCCAGTTCTACCCCACAGTGCCCAGTGGCCTCCTCCCAGTACTTGACTCAGCTTTTCCCTCCCCAAAACACTCCAGCTCTGAAACTTTCTGACTCATCCCAGTTCTTCCAAAATAAGTCTAAGGCATCATGTTCTTTCAAGTCTCTACTCTTAGAAGTAAGCTAAACTGGTAAACTTCTAGATTGAAGGAGCAGCAACCCACTAGAGCTAGTGAACATGACTCCACTCTGGAAAAATGACACGCTCTCTGACAGGTGTCCACCCCTCTCCAGAGGAAGGGGGGAAGACAATACTTCCATTGTTTTGAGTAGTAAACCACCTAGCAAGAGGATTCCTCTTGGCGCATTTTCTTTCTTTTATTTTTTCCTTTGCATTTTTACCATAGCTATTTAACCTTTTGTGTGCCTATAAGTAAAAGCCATTTTTTAGAAACATGGTAGAAAATTTAGATCAGGTGTAAAGTAGAAAATTTAAATTACCCACAACCTTACTATCCTGAAAGAACCAATCTGTGGTTTGTTCCCACTGATTCCATTCTCTTTGGACATTTTTAGATAGTTAGTATCTTACCCTGTTTTCAAATCCACTTCTTCCCACTTGCTATCTTGTGAAAACATTTCCAAGACTTTAAAACAAAAGGAAAACAATTTTCCTTAGAGGAACTTACAGACTTTTACTAGCAATGCTCTACAATAAAATTCCATTTCTACTAATAAACAAGGAAACAGTGTTGAGAGGGGCTGGAAAGCTTTTTCTATAAAGGATGAAAAGTCAGCATTTTTAGGGTTTTAGAGCCAAAGCACATGTTCTCTGTTTCAAATACCCCATTCTTCTCCAGCCGGAGACAATATGTAGAAAATGGCTGACACTGTGTTCCCATGCAAATTGATTCACAAAAATAGGCACTGGACAGGACTTGGTCCCAAAAGAGTAGCTCACCTTTCCACCCCCGGTTTTAGGTCTCTGACTATTTTCTAACATCTATCCCTATAAAAAAAAAAGTCTCCTAGTCAAAGGATATGAACATGTGTAACAGATTTTTTTTTATACCCAGCAGCGATGCCAAACATAGCCGTGTGCCTGATTTTTCACAACATCAAAATGACTTATGTAATAATTTAAAGTTCTGACCCAGTGAACACCCCCACTAAATAGAGGGAAACTGAGCCTGGGTATCCAGTTTCCTGTGACATTCCCCATACACAGCCCTCTTCAAAGGGGGATTTTTACAATACACTCAGAGGCAGAAGGCAAGTTTCTGGGGTCCTATAACAGTGCAGTCCCCCCAAAAGAGAAGGCATAGTGCCTGAAATCACACAGCTTCGATGATTCTGTGTTCCCTCCAGGTTGGTAATTCCCTGACTGTCAACCATATGACAGCAGGCACTACTACCACTTTTTTATTTTAAAAGGACTGAGGCAAGACGTAGTTCATCTTATGCTGTGAGGACTGCTAAGGCCACTAAGCTGAATTGACAATATCAGTTACAGGACATTAAAGTCTTTTGAGCACAATTCCTGCTACTAGGAAGTTGTATTATTAAAGTTTGAAAATGGCAAGGGTATAAATACCTCTATTTCAAATTTTCAAGACATGTTTCATCATATTTTCACTATAAATTTGCTCTCACGTGGCATGATGTTCCAATTCTAGTTTTACTTAACAAACTGTAACAAACTGTGGGGATGGAGCACCTATTTGCTGTTTACCTTTATTCTCAACAGAGAAGCATCTCGATAAATGTCTCCAGAGAGTTCAAAATGTGCCAATATTTAATTGGTGAAGAAAGGAAAAGGGAGAGAGGGATTCATTTTAATTCCTATGTTGACTTTCTTCAGGGTTCTTTAAGCAGTTTTATTTTGTTTTGCTTTGCTTCACATTCTGTCACAATTTCTTCCTGACTGTACTGAAGCATCTCTTTCCCCGCAACCAGTCAGGGAGGATGGGGCTGGGTTGGGGTGAATCACATGAGTCATTTCAGTGCCATTCCTGTGTAGGCAGAGCAGTCTTCCTACTATTGCAGTATTATTCTTGCTCTGTGATTGGGCATGTCCAATCTGTATTCTATGATATTACAGGTCTGTATTTTTTGATACAGGTCTGTATTCTATGATATTACAAAGTGGTACTAAGCTATGGATGAAGCTGGTCTGCTCTCAAGGCCTTCAATCAAACTATCCCAACAGTGCAGCAGAAGGGTCTATAGATAGACATTGGATGTCTGGTTGGCAAGAGACCTGGGGCGTCAACTCTACTTTTGAAGCTTTAAAACACAGCTCTATGTTTAGGGAGGAGAAGGTGAGAACTCTGTTCTTACCTCCCTTTGTAACTACTTACATATTAAATACACACACACACACACACACACACACACACACACAATATTTGCTGTTCCAGAGTTGGGATATGTCAGCATTTGGCCACTTCAGCACTACTGACATGTCAGGGTACATGATTCTTTGTTGTCTTGGGCTGTCCTGTGCATTTTAGCAGCATCCCTGGCCTCCACTCCCCAGACACCAGTCACGGCTATGCTGTTGGAAAAACCAGAAGTGTCTCTAGACATTGTCAAAGGTCCTAATCACCCCAGTTGAGAACCAAAGGACTGTGTGGATGTAGAAAGACAACTAAAAGGCAGAAAGTGTCCGCACTTGGCTATCACCTCTATCAGTCATGGCTCTGGTACAGGAACAGCAGCAGAGCATGTAGCCCTGAGCACAGCTTCCAGGGGCACTAGCCCTCCTTGGATAGTTGGACTGTTTCTTTTCCTGGAGGGTGGAGTAGCTGGCTTGTTGTGTTCAGCTGTCTTCACAAAGCGAGATTGGAGTTTCTTGGGTTTTTTTTTTCACTCATTAGATGGCCCTGCTCAAAATGATTTACACACAGATAATTAAACTTAAGCCCTATGGACTAGTTAACTGTTTAGCAGTGTATACATTTCATATAACCATTTCCATACATCTAGTTTTAAATTCATTAACAAAAATGAATAGCTACCCAGTGCTCTCCACCGCACAGCATGTTGCTATGGTAGGCTCGCTAAATTACCCCTTTCTATCACTCCGCCAGCCATCTCCTAGACAGTTAAACTTTGCTGGGCTGGAAATGTTGCCTACCAATTTGCAGCAAAGCTCATATTTACTATATTTAGTGTGAATCATTGACTGAACTTCAGAAAATATTTGTCTCCATTTATTGTGCCTCTGGAACATTCCACGAGCTTTACAGAACAGTATGTACTCTTTTTTCACTCTTTGAAAAATTAGTGTGAAGCATTTAATAGGCAATATTAGCTTTGAATATGCATTAGAAATACATTTTTTTACTAATAAATCTTGTATCATAAAGTTCCCTAAGTGTGCTTATATATGTTGTATTTTTTCCCTCTTAGCATATTCTATAAGGATCAAATACATTTCTGATATGAACAACCCACAACCCCTTAATTATCTCTAGTTCTGAGTATCACAATAGCAAGAAAAATTAGACAGCAGATCTCTTTCTATAAACTTATTGCCACTTGTAATACATATTTAGGATTTGGGGTAATTTAAAAATATTTTCTATTAAATACAATCTTCAGCTTCATTTCAATCATATTTTGCCACTATTTACAGTGTTCACCTCAGGGTTGAAAGAGAGTGAGGGTGAACTAATCCATTGTTTACACTCAGAATCCTAGGTGGCCTGATCCCATAAAGGTAGTACAAAGCACTGTATCTTTCGTTCTTGGTACTTATCTTAATCTTAATAACTAGCCAGACAAGTGACTCCAGAGTCTGGGGCTTATCAAGTGGAATTTGTCACACGAACCCAACAGAAGACAAGAAGTGCCTTATAAAACAATGCTATACAAATCGTTATCGTTCGATATTTAAAGGTATGTATTCAAAAGGCTATAGGAGACTTTGGTTTATTCATTTATCTCTCTTTGGCTGAACTCAAACTCCACTTGTTCATATTAAACTGGATAGCAAATGAACAGAAATGCTCTTGTTGGGTGTTATCTGCCAGCAGAGTTTACTCCTGAGAGATCAAAAGGATTCTTCCCAATTCCATCTCAGTTCTGGCAATCAAGCAATCTGCTTTAAAAACATACTTTGATACTGATTATTTGGAAACAGATTAATAAGAAAATAAATAGACCCATATTTCACAAAATTTCTGCAATGTCATTGCTTCCAGGATCTTCCCCAGAAGAACACTGTCTGGGTTTTTCCAAAGTAGCTTACACAAACAACCACCATTCACCCTACAATTTCCCCAGATCGTGTCCTGAGTTAAAAATAAGACTGTTCTCTTTTAACTGTAAACTGAATGTATCTTCTTTTGCAGCAAGACGTTTATGAAGATTCTTTATGGAATTATAATGTATTATGAAAATTTCTAATTCTGTCTCCAAATTTTCATTCTAAATAAATGGAGACACTGAGCAGTGGAATGCATATTTCTGTAAGATAAGAATTATTTATAAGTTTTATAGAATATTTTATTATTTCTACAAGAAGTTGATTCTGTTTCTTGAGATTTCAAAGAGAAAGAGATACACAATTTAAAAGTGTGGGTGGCCAAATGATTGGGATTTTCCAGATGAATATTTTCTCTAAAATCCTTTGCAAAAGTAAAATGAATTGTGAAACTGTTTATTAAATGACAGTTGGGTTTTAGCTTTTTACCTATGTTGTCAACCAGAACAGACCCCCTAAATACTACCTTACTACCTTCCTCCTTTCTTAAGAAGATATTAAGAACAGGAATTCTTAATGTTAAGAACATACTACATTTGGTGGGGGTGGCATTCATTTTATTAACATTTATATCCTTAGTAGGATATACTCGCTACTCAATTCATCATAGGTAGCATCAAAACAAAGACCTTGTCTAAAAATTATACCACACCTGGAAACAGGCTAAAAAATAAGATCTAATAATCAAACACACAGTGTGTCTTTTTGGTCTAATAATTAATTTCCTGGGTTCCTATCTCTTTTGTACCAATAATCAAAGGTGTGTTTCTTGATTTAATGTATGCAAAATTAAAGGTAGCAGACTTTAATATGAAAACAGTATATTATATACTACTTTGCCTAGGAATTCAATTCTTCCTTATTCTGTAATAAATAGCCTACTGTTTTCCAAAATGGCAATGAGAAAGACTGATAATATTGATTATAGGTTTTATACTTCTCATTCAATCTACTGATGAACAGTTTACCGAGAAAGAGTCAAATAGATCTACAGAAATATCACTTAGTTACTCTGTGCTTAGGTAATATTACTCCTTATCAAACTGTAATCTTACATGCTGATGAATGTTTTATCTTATCTTGAAGAAATGACTTTCTAGAAATGTGGTTATAAACATAAAGACTTGTGTAGGAGTTTATACGTGTGTTTTACTTAACCAACATTATATTCACAAAACTCTACCAACAAGATATTTTGCTTTCTTGAACGCATCATGTATTTTATCAGATATCATGAGGCAATCATATTTTTTTCTAGATACTTCTTGGAAATATTGGAAGGACAAGCAAGACAGGTTAAAGACATGTCTAATTATAAAGATTTTATTTTTAAAGAAGGAATGAAAACACATTTCAGAGTGTTACTCATTACCAAAAACTGCCGGCTCAGAGTCAGTTTGACCCCTATAAGCCAACAAGATGCATTTTCTGCTCTTTTTCTGTTTTGGCATCAAGGTAGGTTTTGAAATATAGCAAATCAGCAGAGAACTATGGTTGTTCGCCACTGTGCAGATGTGTGCATCTCCTACTGCCCGTACAAAGAATTCTTTTATATTTTCTTGTATATGATAGAAGAAAAGCAAGACCTATCAAACATACGTTAGCACACTGGTATTTGGGGTATACAAAAAAATGGGTTCACACTGATTTCAAGTTTACATCATACAGTTGTACAATGAATCACTGAATGGCTTGGTACAGAGAGGATCCAAATCCTTGATAACCACCCTCAGAAGGGACAGTAAGAAAGAACAATGATCAAGAAAGAACTAGACAAATCTATTGCTCCTGTGTAGTTTACCCGCTAAACCCATAAAAAGTTAAAGCAAAGAGAAAAAGCAAGTATCTCACAAGTGTTGCTTATGTTTAGTTTACTTGAAACTTGGTTTACTTAAGAAAGCTCCTTTAAGATTATATCTAGTTTGAGTCCTTCACCCCTGAAATTAATTTGTCATTCATTTTGAAGAGGCTTAGTGGCAGATTTTAGCTTCTTCATAGATATGACTGCTATCTGCTTGGTTCTTGGATTCTTACAAGGATGTTCATGAAGAATGAATACTAGTTAACCTAGTTAAGGAACACAAAGGTAAGCAGGGCACTGGACAGGAAATTCCTTGCAGTGAAAAAAACCTTAATACACAAATGAGCAATTAAAGAGAAATAAGATCAGAGAGTTCTGACATAATTGTGAAAAAGAACTCATTTACCTCCTAAACATTTTATTTATTACACAAACTTAGCAATCTAATGTAGCTCAAGGTTTATTTCTACAATGAGATTGTAAACTGTTGTAAGGCAGGAAAATATTTGTTGCTATCTTAATAGGAAACAAAATTAATTATAGGTAAGTTGGCACTTACATGTTCTAATTGTGTTGATCTTTGAATAAAATTGGGTTTATGGGACCCTTGAATAATCATAAAATTGTTGAAAAAACATTCAGTTGAATCATCTGATTTTTCAAATTAAGAAATTGGGGCCCAAAATGGTTGAGAGTCTAATCCAAGTTCAGGAAGTTTAGTTCCTTCCACAGATGGGATTCATTCAACTTTAATTCTAACTGCTCGCAAAGATCTTTCCAGATCAAGATTTCTTTGGTCTACTCCCTGGAAAAGCAGTTATGCTCTCTGACCATGGCCCCACTAACTCTTAGGTCACAGGGGATAGTGTGTATGAAGCAACTTGTGCCTATTTCCCATTATTTTCCATAAATGAGATTTTATAGACATGTCTGCAGGTTTCAATAGCTACACCAATTAGAATCTCTGCTCCTTTCCAGTTCCAAGCCATGCAGATTCTCTACATCTTAGCCAAGGACACAAATATACATCAATAATACATATGTCCTCTTCAACAGGTGTATATTTTTTGCTAAATAATTGAGTCAAGTTATAAGTGAAAATCACATTTCCTTTGTGGAGCAGTGGGTAACTGGTAGAAAGAGATGAAAAGTCCTCTAACTCTAGGCTTGACTTGAGTGGACCTAATGCCTTCAACAACCACCCTCCCACATGCTGCTTGTTAGTACCCAAAGAATCAGTGTGCATCATGTCACATCCAACCTCTTCAAGGTTCAAAGGTCAAGGTTTTTACATGTAAACAATGAAGTCCTAACTCTTGTGTACCATATTTAAGATCTTTTCTATCTTGTCCTCAATGTAGTGTTCTTGTTAGCAATCCCACCAATTACTACACACACCTCTACTCGAATTCCACTATTGTTCTGTCCTTTTTTCACATCTCATCTGTATTCATATAGACTTAGAACTCTAAATAACACCCCCTGCCACATGCACATTCACTTTTCTCCCCATCTACTCTCTCCCCTTACCAACATATGCATGCATCACATGTGACTTTCCTTTCACAGACCAGCTGGTCTGGCTGGTCCTTCAAGATCCCTGTCCTGATTCCGAGTCCCAAGAGACACATTCCTGTAAAGTTCTCAATGCACTGTTTTGATCTCTGTCTCTAGCTTTCATCTTTCCTGCTTTTCAACCTCTTCATGATCACTCTGTAATAAAACGATTCAACCGCTTACTCTATCTTCATCAGATACACATTTGAAAAAAAAATTGATAGTTTTTAGAAGTCTGTTTCTGCCTTCCAGAACATCGAAGCCTTCTATTAAATCAGAAATGCCATGAGGATCGTGATGCAGGGGAGAGTCAGACACAACACCATTATGGGGTTAGGCTTCTGCAGTTGTCCCATCCTTGTTAGACTGCATGATCTTTGAAGGCAGTGATTGTATCCATCTGTGTGGGAGGGCATCTAACAAACACCTTTTAGGTATATGCAGATGTATATGCAAGCCTGAGCACTCAATCAATTCTGTTGATATGCATTTTAATGAATGCCCAGTGTGGAAGGCCTCACCCCTTCTACTTTCCTGTCTCAAAGCAGGAGAAGTAGAAATGGTAATGTCTAATGGAGGGGAGCCACTCCTGGTGTCTGATGGACACCAGGACTAGCAAGTCACGTGGCTCTGGGCTCCAGAAATGCCTCTGAAAACCCATGTGGGCCAACATAAAGGTCCAGGTTGGAGAGTGTGTGAGGTTAGTGTCAGGGTCTGGCAGGGTCAATGTCAGACTCCATTTTGGGAGACTGTATCTGTACGGTAAATGAGTCAATCAGGTTTTTTACGCCACTAGCTTCTGTGACAATCACTTGCGGCCTTGATTGTATTAATGCAGAAGGCACTTGGGTGTGGGCCACACATGCCTGATTATGGACACACCTGGAGTATGGTTTGTGCACCTAGAGGTCAGGGATAAAAAGGTGGCATCACCCTGGGGGGGGGGGAGGTTCAAAGTGCCATCTCCCTGCTGACTTGTTTCCCCTGCATAGTATTAAAACCTGTGAAGATGATGCCAAGGGCTTCAAAGTTCTCTTTTAAACTATTAGAACCAGAGGGCCTCCCTGGTGGCACAATGGGTTAAGTCTCAGCACTATGAAGCTATCCACAGCCACTGCAGCACAAGGTCAATCTCCGGCCAGGGAGCTACACCATCCACGTGGCGCAGCAGACCTCTCCTGCCTCACCTGCTGCTCCCCTCAGCAGTGTACTTCAGTCAGTCTGCCTGTTCTGCTCCCCACTCTGTCTCTGGTGAACACTCTCACCACACCTCTGGGCTGTACCCCAGTTCTTGCATGCATAAATAAATAAATATTTAATAAACAAACAAATAAATAAAATAAGCTGTTAGAACCAGGCCTCTCTGGTGACGCAACAGGTTGTCGCGGCACTATGAAAAAAATAAACTGTTAGGAGTGATGGTGAATCTACCTTGCCTGGATGGTTGTAAAACAGTGTCCTAAGTGCATTTTCATTTGGAGGAAAACAGGCTACAGGCTCTTTTCAAAATTTCTTGGAATGTAGGGATAACTGATAGATACTTGGATTCACTATTCAGAGACAACAAAAATCAAAACAAAAAAAAACCCTCCTGTTAAAGTTGGCTTGAACAATACCAGGGCTTAGGGACAAAGTCGGGTTCCTGGCAACAGCACTTAAGAAACAACAAACAGTGGCGCTGTCTTTAGTTTCCAACAGACGTGGCTGTTATTCCAGCTGACTTGAATCCTTACGTGGTGCCAGACACTAGGGTAAGTGCTTTCTGTGAGTGATCTTGTTTAATTCTTAGAAAAATCTCTAGGGGTGTTCTTAGTTCTCCATCGTTCAGAGAAGAAAAGGCAAACACTGAACAAGGAAGGCAACTAAGCAACCAAAAGGTAAACGTTAGGACCTGGGGCCTGCTGAAGTGGGAAGCAAAATGCTTGTTTAACTCCAAGACGATCATCCAAAGCAGTGACAAGTCTGAATCCATCATGGGTGGAGGGAAGGGCCCTCTGGGCTACATATCTACACCTTATCCCCCCATCAGATGTCCCTGCCTGCCAGATATTCACTCCCACGTAAGCCCAAACACCTATGAGCCACCCCGATTAGCCCGGTTGCTAAGAGGACCCCGAGATGCACCTGCAGAACAGACCTGGAGACAGTTGTCACCTCCAGTGAAACAGGGGCCCCCTCCTGCTGCTCTCAGTTCTCACACTCCTGTTTACACACTTTCTCTCATTCAAGTCAAGACAGCTGGTTAGGATGAGGAGCTGCCTGCAGCCCTGCACAGTGGCCCCCAGATCGCTTCAGCCAGCTTGGGATTCTTCAAATAGCTTCCTTTTCTTATTATCAAAAGGAGTGACTCGGTACCCACGGCACGGCATTGACACCTATGGACACCGAAGAAAGCAAAGCATTTCCAGTTTCTTCTGTTCCCCCCCACTCCCCGCCACCCCCAGGACTATAGATAACTCAGTGGCTGTGTGTTTTATATAAAAAAAAATTCAGTGAAAATAAAATATAGTGTGGATACACAGTATACTGAGCAAAAGGAGAAATGGAGGAGTGGCTCGCATACTGATGCAAAGGGACATTATCTGGGAAGCCTGCTCTTTACTTTTATCATATAGGTAATACTAGTTACTTAATCAATCTCTCTCTCCCTCTCCCTTCTTCTCCACACATACACTTTGAAAACAACACAAACCATCTGAGAGTGAAGAAATGAATCAATCTTGATCTTGACCTGAAACTGCTTTGGACCCAGTCCATTACAACGGTTTCTGTCAAATAGGGCCTGGGTTCAAACAACCCACAAAGATAGCAGCTTATTTAAAAAAGCAAATTCACTCTTTATTGGGAGTAGTGCTATTTGAAGCACACACAAGTAAAACTAATTTAACCTTTGGAAAGTTATCTCTGGAGAGAAGAGTCAAAATCCCTTTATAAGATTTTTAAGCACTGCAATTATTGACGAGGAGTATATTGCTTCAGTTTTCTCTAATCAGGAAGAGAAAAAAAGAGAAAAACCCACAAGAGACATCAGCAGCTGTCAGGCCGTTTTCCAACTGCAAAGAGGTAGTTTACAGTGGGCTTGTGCCAGTCTCTCAAGACCCAGTTAAGAAGCCTTTTTAAAATGCCTTAAAAAGCCAACTCATACATTAATCAAGTTGAGCCCTCATCCATACTTACTGCAATACATCAATTACTATGTCTTTTTTTTTTTTAATAAATTCTGGTTGACAGCAGACACCTTATTAAGGCCCACTAAAATGATACAATAAGTAGAAGGCTATTAATATTGCTCTTTTTTTCTCCCTGCTATTGTCTTGCTGCACTGGTCTGCAAACAAATTCAGGCTGCATTACAATTAATGCCAGAGGAACTCCTTCTAACGACTTCCAGCTTGCTAATTTTTTATGCTAATAATAAAAAAAAGGCATTGCTATGCAAGAACGACCCCCTTTTATCATGCTAGCATAGCACACCAGAGAGTGTCTGCTATTGTTCACATGAAAGACAATTAAACCCTGGAACATCAAACCTAAAAATGACAATCTGCTAACCAGCACCGGTCATTGCTCAATGCTTTCCTCTATTTTCTGAACTGATAGAAAACAATTCTCTAAAGACATTTCTTTCCTGTTCTCTTTTAACCATTCTTTGGGGAAAAAAAAGTTAAAAAATACCCTTTGCTGATTTATGCATCTCTGCTTAGAATTTATTAACTGTCTAGACCAATTTCACCACCACAGTCCTATTGCCTGCAGGTTTAAATTCTGGACACATAAAAAGAAAGGCACCAATATCACCCACATAGTACCCCATTTAAAAATAAACATTAAAGATATTCTTCAAAAGTGCACACAATATAAAAGTCTAGAAGGAGAAAGAAAAATCTCATTCTGAAAGTCTGCAGATTTCATCATCTCTGGGGAAGATGCTAGTGTCATACAGCCATAGGTCAGAAGGCTAAGTCTAGTCCATGTGTTAATTTTCAACCAAGCCTGAATGGAAAAAGTCTGCCCTGCATGCTTAGCCACATAAGGAATCTTTCACCAAATGCACATACAATACTGTAAAATTCCTTTTATTTGGGTTTTAGCTATAACAAAGAGAACACAAATACATTTGAATGTTCACTGACTTTCTCAAAGCATTTTTCAAATTACAATGCATAATTTATCTACATGGTAATGAAAACTGTTTACAAATCTGAATTCTGAGAGGCAGCTTGGGGTCTACCACCTGATCATCTTGGAGTTTTGATGAAATCTTCTAACTTCTCCAAGACTCAGTTTCCCCCTTTGTAAAACAAGGAGGACAAAGAGCTCCCTTGTTAGTCTCAACTGCAAAGATAAAATGCAAAGGACATGAAATCTTTATGAAAATGAAGCCTGCAACTACATTGTAACTAAAAATAAATCATTAAGTCAATTTGTTAGCATGTCCTCACCAGAGCTGCACTAAAAAATTTATTATCCAATCACAAGTGACTCTCTAAGGATGGGGGTGGCCACACCCTGTATTTCATCAGCAAGTGTTTTTAGTAAAGGGGCCAGGCACTGTGCTAGGTTCCTTCCCTTGGGTATTTTAATTCATTGTCACAAGAACTCTCTGTCATAGGGATGATCAGCCCCCTTTTTATGAATGAGGAAACGTTGACTCATTCCTAAGGCATCTTTCCATTCAAGCTTTCCTATGGAATAGCAATGTGGAAAGCCAAGCTAAGAGACAAGTTCAGGAAATCTGTGCTTATATAGAGGCTCTGACATTTACTGGCTCTGGAACTTAAGGGCCAGTCACTCATTGCTCTGTTTTAGGCATGTGTAAAACACAGATAGCATTCATCTCCTGGGGTGGCTGTAAGGATCCAATAAACTAATATAATGTTTAGAAAACACCTGGCTAATAGTAAACACTCAATAAATGTGAACAAATGTTATTAACCTTATCCTCCAGCACTGTGTGATAAGCTCTAATGGACAAAATGAGAATAAAATGGGATCAGTAACTTCGACATTTAGCCAAGCTGGAATAACCAGGAACAGATTTACCCTCCCACTCAAAAGGAACAATTGCAACACACTAGAGTGAGGTAAGGAGAGACTATGATCTCTGGGAGATGAGAAACAAATGAGGTAAGACCTGCAATCATCCCAGCTTGCTGCCTTGAGAGAGATTCCAGGCCACATGTGAGAAGGTGAAAGCAGGCAGAGTCTAGCAGAGTCTGCATTAAGGAGACAGCGCTGAGGGTGTGAGGGAGACCAAGACAGCTAGAGTGTGTAGGACAGAGTGCTAGAGGGGAGAGTGCTGCACAGATGGAAGACTCTGCAGATCGAACCTTAACCTGAATATGAATCAGCTCATGCATATCAAGTATTCAAGGCTGAGAAAGAGTCATTCAAAAAGATTGCAGGTAACAGTGCCTGGTGCCCACACAAGGTCAAGAATTGTTCCTAATCCCCTCAGTCAGACTGGAAAAACCTCAGGGGTATTAGGCAGCATACACATAGGGGATAATGAACTTCACAATGAGCATTGCTCCAGTACCCCTAAACAAATCTTAAAAGTAAGAGCCTAAAGAATCAGGCTATTTTCAAGTAAAGTCAAGTCACCTCAAAACAAGACTGAAGAATATTAATAGAAATACAAAATATCCAGCACACAAGATGAAATTTTCACTGTCTGGTATACAATCAGAAGTTATCAGATGATCAAAAAAGCAGGAACACAAAATCCAAAATGAGGAAAATCGATAAACTGAAACATACTCCAAACTGACCCAGAGGTTAGAATTAACAGACAAGGGCATTAACAGTTATGATGACTATATTTTACATGTCCAAAAGCTGAGGCAAGGGAGACTTATAAGCCTACAAATTCACAAATCTCCTCAAATGTCAATATGAGGAACATAAAGAAATCTCTACCAGGCCACATCTTAACCATGTTGCTCAAAATCAACGATAAAGAGAAAATCTGCAAAATCATCAGAGAGAAAACACACTAACTAGTACAGAGAAAAGGCAAGTATGACAGCAGATTTCTCATTGGAAATAATGCAAGTAAGAAGATAGTGAATCGATACATTAAAAGTACTGGAATAAAAATATCTTTCAAAAACAAAGTAAATAAATAAAAACTTTTATAGACATATGAAAGCTGAATAATTTATTACCAGTGGGCCTGCACTATAAAAATGTTAACAGAAGTCCTTCCAACAGAAAAAAAAAAATGATACAAGATGGAAATTAGATTTATACTAAGGAATGAAGAACACTAGAAATGATAAACTACATGGAGAAATATATTTTTGTTTCAATTTACATCTCTTTAAAAGATAATTTACTTTTTAAACAAAAAAATTAGTAATGATACAATGTAGGTTTTACAATATTTGTAAAAACATAATAGGTGACAATAATAGCATGTATATAAAGAGGTGAACCATGGAAGCAAATTATTATAAGTCTCAAGCTACAAATAAAATGGTATAATATCTTGAAAGTAATTTGTAGTAAGAAACGTATATTATAAATCTTTAAGGAATCATTGCAACAACAAAGCAAAGAGTTATAGCTGATAAGCTGAAAGAGATGATAAAATGAAATTATAAGAAATATTTAATCAAAAAGGGTAAAAAATATAGAAAAGAAAAAGGAAACAAAGAACAGATGGAATAAATAGAAAAGAAAAGGAAAGATGCCAGATTTTTTTTTTAATTGAGGTAACATCAGCTTACAATGTTGCTTGTGTTTTATCTGTATAGGATATTCTCCTTTAGATTTTGTTACTACATCATACCCACCACCAAACCACCATTAGTCTACCACAAGATGCCAGATTTAAATCTAATCACATCTACAGCCACATTAAATGTAAGTGGTCTAAATATCCCAATTAAAAGTTAAAGATTTTCAGATCACAGTAAAAATATTCAACTATGTATTGCTCAAAAGAAACATGCCTGTGACCGAAATTAGTCAAATCTTTTCTTTTAGATACAAAAATCAAAAGCATAACCCATCAAAGATAAATTGAACTTCATCAAATTTAAAAACATGTGACACTGCTAACAGAATAAAAAGATAAACCAATTCTGGCAGAAAGTATTGCAAATCATAAAATGTGATAAAGGACTTATGTCTATAATATATAAAGAACTACCAAAACACAATAAGAAAACAAAGAACCTAAAACGAAAATGGAAAGATCTGAATAAATACATCAACAATAAGATATACAAATAAATATGAGAGAAATACAAATTAAAGCCACAATGAGATACTACTATACATATGTTAGAATAAAACTTAAAAAAACCTGAATATATGTGGAATATAGAGAAACCAAACAGAAGATCAAGAAAAAGTTAAAACAAGCAAGCTGGCCAAAGAACTGAGGCATACCTCAAAGAAGGGAATGGAGGAGGGTGTACAAAACAGGGAAGAATGAACACAAGGGCCTTTCTTATGTCTCAAGCATGTTGCATATTCTTGGAGACAATCACTGCCCTTTTGGAGAACAACTGAATATCAGAGATCCAAGTAGTGGACAAGGGTAGAATCCAACTGGTCAACCACCCCCTAGTCCCACTTTCTGTCCTGTTTGCTGCTATCCTAACATATTTTGAGAAATTATTACTACTGTAGATTAAAAATGAATATTTAATATCTCTTCCTCAGTTTTGGGCTTTGAACCATGCTTTCACCTTTGAGTGCATCACCTTTCACCCCATCTACTCACATTCCACCTGACAATTCTGGCTCCATCTATAACCCCCCAAAGGTTTCCTCTTGAGTGTTTTGTCCTAAATCACATTACCCTGCTCATCCCTTTTCTTTCAGTTTCTTAGAGAAATAGCTTATTTCTCTTTCATGAAGTAGCCTTTGAGACATCCTAGCTTCCCTGACTCTGAGTTACAGAGATTGTTAGGGATGGAGAAGGAGGGACACAGTGATTATACAGTCTCTAACCGTAAAATTGGAGAGCAGGAATTGGGATGCAATGATAGATACACAACATACACATGTGCACATACAAACTATTTTGGGGGGTGGTAACAACTTCTTTCAAGATAGTCACTTCAAATGGCACCAATCATGAACCCTGATTGTACTGCAGGACAAATTGAACCTCCCAATTCCTACTCATACCTTTGACAAATTTATGGTCTGCTTTTACAGCTTTTAATCACAGTTTCCTAGGAGCTAGCTGGTTTCTAAATCAACCAGTCAGTAAAAAGCCCTAGTCAGTGCTGCTTGGGAACACATTTAAAACATGGATACTGCCATTTAAAAATGTCCTCTCATCATGTCGGTTTTCTTTTCAGGACCCTCACTGTGCTCTGCCCACGATTCTAGACTTTTTGGGATAATACTTTTTCAGATGATGGTCTTCTACTATAGATGCCCAAAATAAAAATTTAAAGAAATAAAATAATAAAAATGATATTGAATTTTTGTAGTCGAAAACGTTCTTTTCAACAGAAGGGAAAATGCAAGGTAAAGTAGGGGACACCTAACACTTTTCTCAAGAGTGAACATGATCTTTTCACACCATTAGAGGATAAATGGAGCAACATCAGCAGGAAGTGTCAGAGGCTGCCCACCTGAGGAGACACCATGCAGAGGTCCAGAGCCCTGGGAAACACAGCAAACTGGCTGGAGATGGGCTGCGACTTCCAGAGTCTACCACACCTTAAAGGTACATAGTTGGGGGTCACACACCCCCACCCCCTTAGCATAATGGATCTCAGCTCTCTGCACAACAGGAATTGGTCTGTACAGACCTGTTTTCATTCGATTCCCCATGGAAACTGTCCTTGAAACTCCTATTCTTTCTGATGGACCTGCATTTTCATGAATGAGGAAAAGATAAAATGTAGAATCTTCACATAAAAAGATTTCTAGTAGGCTTGAAATTTTTTAAGGCTAGGCAGAAAAAGAAATATTGCCCAAAAGGGATAAAGAACACTATCCAAAGAAATTTCACTTAGGTTTGGCTGCACCTCTGAACTTCCTTGAAAGGGAAGGACAAAGCAGCCGTTTGATCAGCTTAGATCATTTTGATTGAGACTCATATGTTATTTTAAATGAACATTGCTCTGGTAGTTAAGTCTTAAAAATCAACCATCCTTGACAATCATCCAATTTTTTTTTTTTTAAGTCTTACCTTAAGGGTTTCAGAAACACATTTACTGAGCAGGCTGTAGTGGCCAAGTAGCAGAGCTCTTATTGGCTTCACAGCTCCTGGGAGAGACTACTCGCCTTTGTTCTTTATTGTCTTTAAAAACTTTACGTTATAATTTTAAAATGGAAAAAAAATATCAGAGTAAACTTAAAAAGTAAATGGCACAGTGGTTTCAGCAGCTGGCACAATACAAAATTCCAATGTATATTAGATATGTAATTCAACCGAATACTTAATTTTCAAAATGGCTAATAATGCTAAAAAGGAAAGAAAAGCACTGCCTTTCTCTGGTGACATTAAAATGATACGTACATTGACATGCTTTTTGTAATATCACAATAGCAAAGAAGTGGGTAGAACAAGAGTTAGGCTTTGCATTTTTCCCTATATTAGGTCCCTATATGAAACAGCGTTAGCACCTTTTACATCCATACCTAATTTAACATACATTTTTTTTCACTCTGTCAAAGTTCTAGAGTCTTACAACTTACAGTAATGCCAAAAAAAAGTTGAAGGAAAGATCATGCAAAAGAAGACATGACATTTTGCAGAGCCTTTGGTTTATCTTTAGCAAGCACAATTATAAACTATGCCTGAAATAAGCTGCCCAGATATTTGTGTTAACACAGAAATTCTGTTACTGTTAGTTCTCGCTCAGTAAATGCAAATATTGTGAACATGCTATTTAACAGCAGCAAGTGCCATCTCTACCACTTTTATGAACAGTAACATTGTAAAACATGGTCTCAAATAATAAACACATTTATTAAATGGTCTCCTTACAAGCGATACACATATATACACATATTTTATTGGGTAGATTATTAAGTGGCCATAGCTTAAGTGTTCGTATGCAGTATGATATGTATGCACATTCTCTTTACATATGCAATACATTTTATCTTTTGATTTTATTTCTATTTATTTATATAATCTTTCTGTTGGAGAAACCTATCTATATGGCAGGGCAAATGTAATGACAGAGCATATGGTCTTTGGCATATGTGTCCCCACCATTCTCTCCCCTTAGTCCTATCCCATTCCTTAGTTCAGGATATATACCACCATTCTGCCTTACTGTCTTTGGAGATTTCCTGTATGTACATACAGTAAGTCCTTACATTGTTGATAACTTCTTGGAAGCAATACATTTTAAAGAATGCTCTTATTATTATTTCAATACATGTTCTTATCAAAATTTTAAAAAGTATATTTTAGGGGAAAATAATAAGCAAGCATTAGTCTCTAATGAAATTTTGCTTTAAGCTTTCAGGACAACCAGATTAAAATTACATAGTAGCTTTCCAATATAGCAGAAATACCTATATTCCATGATCACTTTGTCTTCTAAAAGGGTTTAAATTATGTACATATTTCTTCTTTCAGAAGTCTTTTCCTATAGCTTTCAAATTCTGGCACCTGTAATTAAATTTCCTTTCATTCTTTGATGTGGGTTTTCAAACTTAAAAGGAGAGTATAATATAAACTCTCATCCTTCTTTTCTTCCACATATACATGCTCCTAATTTTAAAAGTCTTTACATTTACCTAATGACAAATTTCTGTCATTTTCTTTATCAATGTTCATACTGTGAGATGAGGAAAAATCAGATTTGGTTATAAGAAATAAAATAATGAAACTCTGTAAATATTAATGCTCTCATTTTCAAAGTCCTTTGAATTTTGTGCTTAAATGTGTTTGCCTTATGTATATTGATACAGTGCCCACTATAGTATACCACTGTCAGAAAATCTATTCTCACAATATACTTTTGGGTAAACTGAGGCATTGAACAAAATCACATGTTCAAAAATTGGTAAAGAATGTATCTGCAAACTGATTGAGAGAAACACAAAAACTTAATATAGTTTTTCAAAATTTTGCTCCTGTTGCTTCAGTGGTATTTCCTACCTTTTCATTTTTATATGCAAACTCTGACAAAGTTGGAAGATCTAGTCAAATATGATTATCTTTAAACTTACAATTATTTTTATAGTTTGGGCAGACTCTTGCCTTCATATATCTATGAAGAAAAATGTATCTAAGTAATCTGACAGCTAAATAAATTTGCACAGTGGTTTTTTATGTAAGATAAAATAGCTTCATGGGCTTCTGCTAATTTAGAAGCAACCATTAAACTGGTAAGCAAATCATTCTTAAGTTTATTTTAAAAAAGACTAAACACCTCTATTAGCATGATTTATAAACCCAATTTTAATTCTGTTTGGATTACTTTATTTAATATTTGTCTCCCCACTCTCCCACTACTACACTAGTTACCATAGGGGCAATTTTCTTTTCTTTTCAGTATAAAAATTTGTTTACTATAACAAATTTTCAGTATAAAAAATGTTCAATTTGGGGGCCCTCCCTGGTAGTGCAGGGGTTAAAGTCTCAGTGCTATGAAGCTATCACCAGCCAGCCACTGCAGCATGAATCTGGTACCCAACAAGGGAGCTGACCCACATGGCACAGCAGATCTCTCCTGTCTCGCCTGCTGCTTCCCTCAGCAGCGTATTTCAATAGATCCACTTGTTCTGCTTCCCACTCTCTCTGGTGAATCCTCTCACACCCCCACACCTCTGGCCCCACACCCAGTTCTTCTGTGCATAAATTTTAAAAAAATGTTTAATCTTAATTTTAAAATTATAATATAAAAAATCATTTCTTTTAGTGTACAGTTCTATGAATTTTAACCCATGAGTAGATTCATGTAATGACCGCAAGAATCAGAATAAAAAGCAATTCCATTACCCTCCAAATTTGCCTTTGGAGTTTTTTTTCCTTTATGGTCAAACTGCTCCTCACCCCTACCTCCTGTCAACCACTGATAGGGCTCCAACTCTACAATTTTGTTTTTTGAGAATGTCATATATATAGCCTCATGCAGTATATAAACTTTTAAGATGAAGATTCGTCCAGGTTGCTGTTTTTAATTTTATTTATTTTTGCACAGAGGAACTGGGATGTAGGCCAGAGGTATGGAAGTTAAGAGGATTCACCAGAGACAGACTGGGTAGCAGAAAAGGAGGATTTACTGAAATACACTGCTAAGGGGAGCAGCAGGTGAGACAGGAGAGGTAGGCTGCACCATGTGTGAGTCAGCTCCCTAGGCAGGGATTGAACTCAGGCCATAGTGGTAATAGTGCTGAGTCTTAACCCCTTAGCCATCAGGGAGGCCCAGTCTGTTCTTTTTAATGCTGAGTAGTGTTCCATTGTATGGATGTACCGCCGTTTATTAATCCACTCACCCTTGAAGGATATTTGGGTTGTTTCCAGTTTGGTTTAATTATGAACTGACCTGCCACAAATATTCATGTACAGGCTTCTGTGTGAACAGAAATTTACATTTCTTTAAATTAAATACCCAGGAGTGGGATTTCTGCATCATATGGCAGGTGTTTGCTTAACTTGGTAAAATAAATTCCATATTGTTTTTCAAGTCTCCACATTATTTTGCATTTCTACCAGCAAGATTTTCTTTCTTTCTTTCTATAGATTTGAAAGAACAGGTTTATTTAAAAAGGTAGAGGAGGATAAAGGGTGCTTGCACAGACACAAGTGGACAGAAAGAACTGGTACTGGAAGGAACAGATTTGTTAAAAGAGGAACCTGCATAATCATAGATGGGCCTTGGGGAGAGAGCTGCCTCTCCTGCCTGGCAAAGGGAGAAGGTTGGTGAAAACAAACACCTGCATAGTCACAGGTGGGCAGGAGAGTTGTTTCCCCAACCAACTTTTCTTTTGGTAACCTGACTAAGAACTTTTTGCCTAACATCAGATCATGAAAATTTTTTCTTATATTCTCTTTTAAAGTTCTTATAGTCTTACAATTTACTTTTTTTCACTCTTTGGTCAATTTTAAGCTAATTTTTGTGTCAGGCATGAGGGCTTGGCCAACGGTCACTTCTTGGCAGATTGATGTCCAATTACTCTAGGACCATTTTCTGGAAAGACCAGATTGCCTTTGTACCTTTACTAAAGTTTATTGGCTCCATTTGTGTCAGTTTATTTCTGAGTTCTCTGTCACTGATAATTGTCTATTCCTTTGCTGATATCACATTGTCTTGATTAGTAAAATTATACAGTAAGTGTAAAAATCAGGAAGTTTCATTCCTATAAATTCATTAGTCTTTTAAAAAATTATTTTACCTTACTCATTATTTTGCCTTTCCACAAAATCTTCAGATACAGCTGGTCTATATCTACAAAAAATAAATATCCTTTTGGAAAGCTGATTGACATTTTGTTATATCTATTGATCAAACTGAGGAGAATTAACATCTGTACTCATTTGAGTCTTCTGACTCATGGACTCTGTGTATTACTCCATTTTTTTAAGGTCTTCTTTGATTTTTTTCATTAGTATTTAGTTTTCAGCATATGGATAGTGTAAAAATTTTGTAAGAGTAGTATCTATATATTTTATTTTTGGAGCTATTTTAAACTTAAAAAAATTAAAATTCAGATTTAAATTACACCTTGTGATTTATAGAAATGTAATGATTTTTTGATTTTTGTATGTTGATTCTTTCTCTTAAACTTGTTAAATTCACGTATTATCTCTAGGAGAGTCTTTTTTTTTTTTAAAGATTTATTTATTTATGCATACAAGCTGGGGTACAGGCCAGAGGTGTGGGGCGGTGAGAGGGTTCACCAGAGACAGAGTGGGGAGCAGAACAGGCAGATCAGAAATACACTGCTGAGGGGAGCAGGGGGCGAAGCAGGAGAGGTCTGCCGCACCATGTGGGATTCTCCCCGGCTGGGCGTTGAACTTGCTGCCAACAGCTCCACAGCGCAGCGCTCAACTGCTGTGCCACCAGGGAGGCCCAGAGATTCTTTTTTTTAATCTTGGTGGGATTTCTCTATGTAGACTCTCATGGTTTCTACATAAAGAGATAATCGTATTTATTTCCATTCTATATAACTTTTAAGTTTCATTGCACTTTCAATACAATGTTGAATAGGAATTTTATAAATGAATATGAATCAATATTAAATTCTGGCAAGTGCTTTTCATATCACTTAATATGAACCTGTGTTTGTTTTTCCAATTGTACTATTTATGTGATAGATTACACTGATTGATTTTCTAATATCAAACCAGTTTGGCAATCCCACAATATATTCCATTTTGTAATTGTGTGTTATTATTTTTGTATTTTGAAAGATTTGACCTAATCGTTTATTGAGAATTTTTGCTTCTATGATCATGAGAGATAAAAAAAAAAAAAGATGTTATTCATCTTCTATTTTTTGAAGAAGATTTCATAGAATTGGCAATACTTCTTATTTAACTGTTTCAGCCTGGAGATATCTATGTCAGAAGCATTTTAACAGGAATTTGGTTTAACAGGTTTAGAAGTAATTGGTAACACAAGTTATTTTGGTTGAGTTTTAGTAGTTCATGGTTTTCAAGAAATTTGTCCATTTCATCTCAATTGTCAAATGTCTGTGCACTGAATTATTTGTAGTATTCTCTTAGTAACCCTTGAGTGATTGTATGGTTTATAATAATACTGACAATTCATATGGTTGTTCTTTTGTTCACTGTTAAGTCTTACAAATTCATCAATTTTATTATTTTTTTCAAAGAATAAATTTTTGTTTTTATTAACTTCCTCTATTTAAAAAATATTAATTGCTGCTTATTTTTATTAAACTCTTCACTCTGCTTATTTTAAGGTGTATTTTGCTCTTCTTTTTTTTTTGGTTTATTAAGGTGGAATCTTGGAGTATCAATTGGAGTTCTTTTCTAACATATGTATATAAAGTTATATATACATTAGCATTGCTATAGTTGTACCATACATATTTTGATATGCCTTTTTATTGCCACTCAGTTCAAAATATTTTCTTTTTCTTGAAATTTCCTCCTTGATAATGAACTATTTTAAAAAATGAATTTTCTAACATTCAAGTTTTAATATTTTCCTGTTATTTTTAATTATTAATTAATACATTAATTCATTTTGGCCAGAGAACATTTTACATTATTTTATTTTTTTATGGTTTTGAAAATTTATTTTATGATTCATAATATGGTCTGTCTTGAGGAAGTTCCAGATACCCTTGGGGTAGGAAAGTATCTTGCTCTTATCAGGTGGGATATTTTTAAATAAGTCAATTAGATCAATTTTTTGGTGGTGTTATTGAGTTCCTCTATCAATAAGCTTTGTGATTTTCTGTTAGTTTCATCTATTACAGAGAGTAGTACTAATGTCTCCAATTATAATTGTGGATTAGCTGATTTTTCTGCTCAGTACTGATAGATCTCTTGCTTCATGTTGTTTGAAACTAAGTGTTAAAGTTATGGAACAACCCAGATGCCCCAAAACAGATGACTGGATCAAGAAGATGTGGTACATATACACAATGGAATACTAATCAGCATTCAAAAAAGACAAATACATGCAATTTGCAGCAACATGGATGGATCTAGAAGGGATCATGATCAGTGAAATAAGCCAGAAAGAAAATTATCGAATGGTTTCACTTATAACAGGAGTCTAGGGGAGCCAAATAAGAATGCGACATTCAGCAGGGAAGCAGGGGGAGGTAAGGGGCTCAAGAGGGGGGAAGAGGGGAGCACGGGGTACTATGGTGATGGCTCCATGCGTGAACAGGTGGTGGGTAAACTATGGGGAACACACAATAATGTAAAATATATGAATAACAAAAATAAATAAAATATTAAAAAATAAATGAAATGAAGAGTGCTTGAGCTGTGGGCACACACAGTCAAGCTAAAGGTGCCCACATCCATTAAAAATAATAATAAAGTTCACATGTCTAAAATTGCTACATCTTCTTGGTGAATTTACTCTTTTATCATTTGTACAATGTTTCTCTTTATTCCTGATTCGGTGTGTGGTATTTTTTTTTGGGAGGGGAGGGGGCTGGGGGGGGCATTTTCTACTTTATCTCATTAACATAGTTGTTCCAGTTCCATTTTGATTAGTGTTTTCATGGAATATCTTTTTCTCTGCCTTACTTTTGATTATATCATTAAATTAGAAGGAAGTTTCTTTATGGACAGCAGAGAGATGGGTCAAATTTTCTTTTACACCTTTCTGAGATCAACTGTTGTATTTAGAGTGTTTACATATAATGTATATATTTTATACATTCAGATTTATACCTACCAATTTATTATTTGTTTTCTGTCCTCTTTATTAGTTCTCAGTTTCTCCTTTCTTGCCCTCCTTATAGTCACTTGGGCATATTTTAGCATTCCATTTTATCTATTGTGGATTTTATTATCTCTTATATAGTTTTATAGTGGTTGCTCTAGGGAGCAACCTCTAGGGAGTGTAATATATGTAATACACTACTTAGAATTAATTTTACCACTTCAAGCGTAAGTGGAATCCTGACAATCTTATGCTTCCCTATATCCTTTACCCTTCATCTTGTCTTACATATTATATCTATATTCATTGAAAACTAGATCAAAGTTAAATATTTGCTTCCACTGATCACAAATATTTTATTAACTGAAAAGAACAGTCTATGATTTGTACCCAAATATTTACTATATCTCCTGTTCTTCTTTCATATATTCTAAGTTTCATTCTAGTATTATTCTCTAAAGATCTTCCTCTAGAAAATTTTTTAAGGTTTGCTGACAACAAATTCTCCTAATATTCCATCTGAAGATGTCTTTATTCACCTTCATATATGAACAATCATTTTGCTGGATATAAAATTTAGGATTGCAGGGTTTTTTCAGTAATTTTAAAATTCACTTTCTTCTGCCCTCTGTGGTTTTTGATGAGAAATCCACAGTCACTGAAATTTTGTTCCCCTCTAGGAAATGCGTATTTTATCTCTAACCACTTTCAAAAATTTTTTGTGCATTTATTTTTATAGACTTTTGATTATAATGCATCTGAACATGAATTTTTTTATCCTGATTGATTTTCACAAACTTCATAAAGCTATAGGCTCTTTTCTTTCCCCCAATGTGTAAAGATTTGGCAACTGCTTCTTCAATAATTTTTTAAGCACTGACGAGTCTCCTTCTAGGACTTCAATGACACATATGTTAGATTTTTGAGTAGTTCACTGAGTCTTTTTCTCCCCCACATCTTTTTTCCTCTTTGCTTAGCACCTTGGTTAATTTACTACTTGATGTTTCATTTCCATTCTGCTATTACGATTATTCAGTAAGATCTTTATTGAGTTTACTATAATTTTTAGCTGTAAAATTTCCATCTGATTCTTCCTTATTTTTCTTATTTCTTTGCAAACACTTTTGATTTTATGAGTTGTTTCAAGAGGATTGGTGATTGTTTGTTGGAGTGTTTTGTTTGTTTGTTTGTTTGTTTGTTTGTTTGTTTTAAATAGCAGCTTCTATAAAACTCTTTGTCAGATAATTTCAATATCTGTATCATGTCATCATTGGCACTTGCTAATTGCCTTTTCAATGTTGGTTGAAATTTTTCTGTTTTGTTATTGTTTTTTATGTATATACCAAGTAATTTGGGATGGTACGTTGGACACTTTTAATGTTATGCTGTAAGACTTTAAATCTTCTTAAAATCCTATTGAAAAATGTGATATTTTTTTTATTTAGTTGGAAATCAGACTACTGAGGTTTAGCCAATTCCAATTCACCTTCTATAGGTTATGGCTCCAATGTTAGGTCAGTTTTCAAAGTCTCTGCAGAACTGTTCAGATTTTTCCTGTGTGTGTGCCACCCAGTGGCCAGTGTGGATGTAGGCAGTAGTCTAACTTCTAATTCTCAAAGTTTTGATAAAATAAATTAGAATCAGATTGTGCATTTCAACATAGGTGAATATAAACTTCTTTATGAGGTCACTTTCCTAAGCTCTTAACCTACCATGTTACCCCTGGTATTTCCACTTTCTTGGGCTCCCCTATGACATTTGGAACTTAAGTTAACCTATTCCATCACCAAACAGTGCAAAATCAGATAGAAGGAAAGGAAGCAATTTGTTTGTGCTCCATTCTGTGGGAGCATAACTACAGTGATGAGAAGAAGGTTCCCCTCTCATATGTCTGGCTCCTATTAATAACAATCTTGATGTTGAGATGGAACTACTTGTGGGCTGGATGAAGGACATGGAGAAAAGAAAGTAAAGGAAAAACCTCTTTCTAGGTAGTTCTAGTTAAGCTGAACTAGAAGACTTTCCTTGAGCACCCTCTGTCTGAACTCAGACATCTATTCTGGGTGTGACACCAATGAGATCAAGCCAGAAAACACCAGAAGAGGAAAAGTGGTAAACTCACTACCAATTTAGGGGTATTTCCAATTATGATCTTTCCCAATTGACCTAATGTCTACTTTTCAGAATACTCATATAAGGGCTCAATGAATTTTGTACAGGTTTTATCACTGAATTCATTGGGAAACAAAGGGCAGACAGCACTCACTCCATTTTATCCAGAACTACTTTTTTTAAATTACAAAGTGAATATTTCATACATAAAAATATAAAACATGTGCATATTAAAAAATAATATGATATACCACCAATATCAATAACTGGAAATACTGTATCTAGCCCACTAGAAGCCCATTGTTCTTCCCATACTTACATATATCTTCCTCCCTCATAAAGATGATCAGTTTTGTGACCTCAGAGGCCATCAGTCTCCCATACAAGAGAATGATATGCTTTATATATCACATAAAGGTATGATATACTTTAAAGTTCTCTCACTGAAGTATGTAACCCTTAACAATGTACTATTTAGCTGTTTTTACAATTCAGTAATTTTTTTTTTACTAAAGTACAGAATATATGTAGTACACAGATCATAAAACCTGATTAATCATCCCAACGTGAACACAATTTTTAGCCACCACCCGATCTACATATAAAAGACTGTCTGCACCCCATGAGCCCCCCTCAGATCTCTCCATGTCATTTTCTCTATGTTCTTCCTCAAAGGCAACCATTAACCAGACTTCTAATAGCTCAGGTTAGTTTTATCTGTTTTAAAATTTTTAAACTTTATGTAACTAGAACCATACAGAATGCATGTTTCAGATGTAGTTTTTTTCTCCTGGATATTATATTTATGAGATCTATCCATATTGAACAAAACATTTTCTTTTCATTGCTATGCAATATTCTTTTATATGAAGGATAAATTAATGTTTTGAAGATTTTCTGATAGTTCTTTTTAACATAGGTATTATAAATAATTCTGAAAAGTTTACTGCAGTACATAACCAAATAAAGTTGTGTATCTCCTTTATTATACTCCTATTCTGCAGGAAATACATGCGATTGCCTGGGGAAATGGCTTCAGGTTTCAAAAGGCCCAGCCTTTTGAATTCAATCAAAACAAAAGTGCCCCACAAGACAGCTGTAAAGTCAGAAATTCCAACTATTATCCCCATTCTTATTAAAGACAAGTTGATCATTATATATAGAGATGTAGATTTCCAAAGAGATAGAAACAACAAAGGAAATCTACTTTAAAAATATGTTTAAACCATTGTGCCCTCTCCATTGTCTTTCATTTTTTCAGGGTTGATTGGTCAGTGATGAGGCACTTGCATCATGTTTTTGGTAACTAGTCACTGGAAATTGTGAGATGGTAGATCATGGCCAGTATTATTCACGGAAGCTATAGACTGAATCATGCCAAATGATGTAGTCCACCAAGTCACCCAAAGTCAGGTTATATGCTCAACACAGAAAAACACGGACCTGGGCTAAAGCCTCTGTATGTTTTATAGACTTAACACTGAACAGAAATCAATCCTTAGTGTCAATGACGAAGGAAGACATTTTTCAAACCTTTACTGGTAATGTTAGTAGGTTGTCAGATTTGAGGGCTACTCTTTTTGATAGCTTAGATATGGATTCCTCATCATATTAGACACTACAAATAATTATTTTGTTCTATTATCTGAGTGTTAATTTCATTTATGGATTTTTTTGGATGAACATAAGTCCTTACATTTTATACCAATAAATTGATCAATATTTTTTCTTAATTTATCCTTTTGATATTTCAAAAAAATATTTGTCCATATCTAGGTCATGAAGCTATTCTCTTGCATTTTCTTCTATTATTGTTATAGTTTTGCCTTCCACATTTATCTCTATAATGTACATAGAGATGATCTTTGTAAAAAGTTTAGGAAGAGATAAAGTTTTATATTTCTCCATGTAGTACATATTTTCAAAAAGCACATAAAATGCAATCTGTCCCTTCTCCATTAATTTTTTATGTCAACTTTAGTAAGTATTGATTTCACAATTTGAGTCTGTCCTTTAATTTTTTATCATTGGTCTCTGAATTCTTTAAAATATTCAAAATAAACTGTTGAATGAACAAATGATTGAATTACAATTCTACAAAAATATAGGTAAAAATGCCAGGAGATTCTCATTCTTTCATGTAAGTTTTAGGTTTGTTTGTCTTATTTACCCTGATAGGATGTATAATATAGCCTAGTGCCTGAGGCAAAACAGTCCACAGAGTACATATTAAAAAAAAATAGTAAATTTCAACCAGATACTTAGAAAAAGTGCCAGGTGAGCAAAGAGGACAAATACTAAATATGAGATGATAGAAACTGCTTTTTTACAAACAATGCTGTCTTTAGCACATATACTTTAGTTTTAAAGGCAAATAGGTGAGCCCACATCCACTAGAATGGAGTCCATTTATAGAACTCTTTAGCAAATCTGCTTTGCCATCTGTCTTTGTCTCTAAATAACTTGGAGTTCAAGAGTTTACAGGGTGTTGTACTCAAACTCAACTTTTTGGTAAATGGTTATAGAGCAGTGAACTCTCTCTCCAAAAGAACAAATAAACAAAGCCGTGTTGACTTTCTGCCTGCTGCAATTCATGTCTCGAGGCAATTGCCATGACCATCTCTGATTACTGATATTATTATCCCCAGAAGATGGTTCATGGAAATGCTCGTCCCCTGCTAGGTTGTCCCAGTTTTATAAAAGCTGCTTGGCTTACTGTACAGGGGGGAAAAGGCCACCAGGAATAAAAAGGGCTGTTTAAAAAAGAGCAGCTGTGACGATACCGCATCAATGCAGACACAGCAGAGTGAAAATGGGATGTCTATTTGGCTGTTTCGTTTCTCTTCATCTGCTTTTTTCCTACCCCTTTGGTGACAATATCACTAGAAAGTTCATGGAAGTACCATCATGGAATTTTTTGAACAACAAAATGGTTACCCAGCTTGATGCCTTAATCCCAATGCATTTCTCCTTCCAAAGAATTTAACAACAATCTTTCTATCCTTAAATTCATCCCCATCTCCCTGTGCCTTTTTCCAGATAAGGCACACATATTCTATTTAAACTGACAAAATGTTTCAGTGGCACAAATGAAATAAAGTAAAACATCGTTATTCAGGATTTTGTGAATTTTAAATGTGTGACCTATACAGTTATTCATCTGAAATTACTCTGCATTAATGATGTATGTATTTACAAATTACTGTAAATAATGCTAAACTCCTTATGAAGGATAAACTCTCTCCATGCACCTTCCACACTTTGGGAGACTAATATTTAGGAGGCTGATCCATTAAAAAGAAACTAGAAGGAACCACAAAGATGATTTTATCTAACAATTTTCTTATAGGTGAGGAACCTAAAACTCAGAAAGGGAAGCAACCACCTCAATATTCTAAGTGAGTTCCCATTAGCTTCATCCAAATGTAGTTCTAAAACTGCATTCACAATTTTCTAACCATCTTAGTAACATTTTGGTTGACATGACTCAGGCAAATGCGTCTAACGTTGGCATTGCATTTGTGATTCCAACACCGTTTACTATCCCCTTTTATTTAGTTAGGAAATATTTAACACACTGATTTAAAATAATATGGCAGTTAAAAAACTAGTATGGTGGCAAAGTATATTATTAAGGAATGTGACTTAAAAATCCACAATCAAGAGAAAATAAGAATTTTCAAAATATAGTCTCTTTTCTCTTGAAAGTATTTAATATAGATACTGTTTTGCAAAGATAAAAAAAGCACTGTGGGTCCATTATTATCAAATATGCACTAGGATAATTATTGCCTTTTTATATGCTTCCTTTCTACCTTAAAACAATTGAAACTACAGATAAAAAAATAAATATTAATTGAAGCTCAGATCGTTCTGTAGTGAGCCATAGGGAAAATCCCTAAAATACAACATGAAAGGAAAAAAATACATGCATTAAACTAGCAAAATCCAAATGCTTCTACTTTTATGCCTATTAAATGCTAATTATGATGAATGAACAGATGTTACCAAAGAAAAACTTGGTAAAAATTATTTGGAATGGATCACTTCCTAAATAAACTCTTATTTTTTTTCAACATTCCATAATATTCTCCAGATATCTAAAGACTTAAAAAGTAAATGCAGATAATCCTGAAAACTATGGCAGAATTTGGAGGCTTGCTCAAATATAGTCTCCTCAACTGAAGACAGGAACTGTACATAATAAGCATCACCAGCTCTGGGAAGTCATTTCTTAAAGAGATTGACAAATGTAAACCTCACTTCCTCTGCCCACATTTCTACAGTTCTTTCAGACCTTCTTCTAACATTGCACAGAAGGTAAGGGGAGTGACAAGTGACAGTAGAGCCAGGGGTTAGAAGGAAGAGAGAGCAGCAAGGACCACATCAAACGAGGTATAGAAAAAGCAAGACTGGAAAAAAAACTTCCCTATATATTTAGGGTTCCTATCATCAGTGCAATCCCTCTGTGGTGATCTTCTCCTCTACAAAAATAAGTAGGGATTAAGTTTGCCGTATAATAGGTCAAGGAAAAGAATACCTGACCCTAATTACAATCAGATGCTAAGAAAGCCAGATGTGTACTACACAAACATATGAAAGGAAGATAAAAAGTTACGGATACATTCAAACAAATGTTTCAAGGGGAATGAAGATTTAGTGCATAAATCTAATAGGAAAGATGTGCTGTGAACCATCTGGTAAGTGACTTATATAGCCCCATACATTAGCATCTGTTGTCATGTTTTCAAAGTACAGAATTCCAAAACTCTGCTGATGAGTCTTCTGAATGCAATGCATTTGCAGCCCTGCGTTTAAAACAACCCCCCCCCAAAAAAAAACAACACTTGAAGAAAGGACTTGCCCTCTAAATAGAGGTTAACATCAACACTCTCCATCTCAGACTCTCCTTCAGTCCTTACAAACATTTTATTTATTTATTTATTTTTTTTTACTGACTCAACTTATTTTTTTTTTGTTCCAGTAAAGGGCTGCTTATGAAAACCTGCCCATCCCTTAACTGTATCCTGCTGCCCCAATATACCATCTCCTGTTGGCAAAACTGAACCAAACAATGCAGGTAATGAAAGTGTTCTCTGCCACTGTTCAGCAGATGAATCCAGTTTCCACCTCATGGGCTCAGGCCTGTGAAAATCTCCATTTTTTAAATTTATATTATTTCCACCGCCCCTCTTTCCCTTACGACCACCTTATGGGTAGGCGGGCATTACGATTCTAATCATCATTTTATAGACCAAGTTACTAAGGGTCAGAACTTTTTAGTACTTATCCAAGAATACCTGGAGTACAGTGAGTAGTTCAGACCTTGTACTATAAATTCCTTCATCTACTCACTTCCTTACACTGCCTATCACTTCAAATCAGAAACAAGCCTTGTGTGCTATCAGAACATCAACCCTCTTTTGGTATAATGACTGCTGGTACATTACCTGTCAGGTCCCTGATGGCAGGGACTGATTCCCAGTGCTTTAGGCACAGTGCCTTCCCACTAGAAAGATAGCAGAAGCTTGTTGGATGAATTAATGAAGGAACACCAAATAATTCCTAGCATGCACTTAGCAACATGATAGATGATGGAGTAAATAAACAAAATACAGATTTTTGTCCCAATAAGCATAATCAAATGGAAAGAGCAGAATACAAGTTAATATCAGAATGGCTCATGTTTTATGTAGGATTTCAGTGGTACCTGTAAACAACTTAGAGAAGATGGGAAGAGAAGATGGTAGAGAAGATGGGAAGAAGTAGAAAATGACCTTTGTAGATACAAAAATAAAAGAGAAACAGAACAATAGAGCTTTTAAAAGTAATTTTAAAAAGTGACATTGGTAAAATCAAGAACCTATTTCTTATATCTTTAATTTCTAAGATTATATTTTAATAAATGTAATCAGTGTTATACTCTGCCAGCTGCTGAGGAGTCTAAGAGGCAAAATATGTTGTAATATTTTTACTTTTTTTTCACAAAGTGCTGATTTTTAAATCATTGTCTAAATAAAAATAATGCCATCCAAAGGCATAAGTCTGTATTTATAAGACTTACCACCATCCTTATACTCCGAGCATCAACATGTTGATAAGACAACTGCAGACTGGAGGTATGTTCTACCTGCGAGGCCTACTCAATGTGATCATCGTCATGCCCTTCCTTGAAATGAAAATTCAAATACACAAGAGTCTGTAGTGACTCGAGAGAGATTCTACAGCTTCAACATGACCATAAAGCTTCTGCTTAACACAGTGGCCTGGATGAAACAGTAAAACTCATGGCTCTTTTATTTGGATTTTTAAAATTAAGCATGGCCTCCTGCTCCAACATAAGTTCTCTATAATACACAGCTGTGTCAAAGATAGGTAGAACAATTAATTATCTGCTTCTCCCCGACTAATCCACACCCCCAAAGGTAGCACCACGCAGATTCAGGGCCTGCCTGTCAGAACAGTCAGTTCCAGGTAGTTACCATGAAGAATATCACTGCAAATGAAGATCAAGGTCCCATACCACTTTGGAATAGTAATTTCTTAATTCTTATTCAAATCTGGCAGGCAAGATAATAGAACTTGATCTGAATTGGCCATGTGATCCTGATGGCATCCTGCTAATGGGCTGTTCACTTAATTTATGTAATTTTAAAAAATTAAATAGTCATATTTTAAATCCCCACTGCAGTCCTTCAGATTGAAAGTACACATTTAAAAGTTACAGGGTCTTTATAAGTCAGCGTCACCAAACTTCTTCCTTTGTTGTCTGTGCTTCCCATAAGTATTACCTTGACATGGCTCCCCTGGTGGCTGGTGAGGACTAGTCCAGAATCTTATCAGCATGTCACTTAATGCACTGCAGTGGGAAACTAGGTTTGTCAATTTGTTTTTAGACTGAAACATAAATCAGATGCTTTATGAATATGGAGTAAGACTCTAGTATGCTAGGTCACATATACATTTGCAAACAGTACTTGCACAACAGGGCAAATGTCATGTTGAAAAGTCCTCAAACTCAAATTCACTCTTTTTTACACAAAACAAGGAGATGCCAAAAAACCCAAATAACATCTCAATTCATGAGAGCCTACAACGTCTCAGACACCGTGCCGGCTACTAGTTTTATAATGGATTCTAGGCCTGTAGTGGTTGGCTGAATCTTCCCCCAGTTTTAGAAAAACTACACAAGCTAAGGGAAGGCTTCTTAATTTCTCAAAGCTCACTGACTGTTAAAATCTTTGTTTTGAGGCTTCTTCAGTCTCTGAAACTGTCTCCTCAGCTTTCTCTAGTCCAGGACTCAACACCGCACCCTGGAATCGTCTGTCAAGGATTCAGAGAGAGAAAAGTGTCACAGAACATTCACTGCTTTCTATATTGGGCTCTGATCTCAGGGCCGTGAGGTGTACAGCTGCTTTATTCTGGCTTAGGAAGAATTTCCTAACAAGTCTACTAACCCTTTGGTGATAGCCACATGTTGCAGCAGTAACTAAAGATGCTGGCTCTATTCCACACGTTCTTATACCGTGTCCTTTTTGTTGTTGCTTTTGTGACGTAGGAATGAGGATAAGGCCAAAAGCCTTTATTTTCAGCTAATCCCCTCCCCTCAGTTCTTAGTGGATCCCTTAAAGGAGAAGAAAATCAAACACATATTCAGAAGTCCAATTATTCCAAATAAAAGGATTAAAATAGATCATTAGGGATTTGGAGGGAATTTCAGGATGGTAGCAGGACACATGACGGAAAGAGACTGTTCGAGTCATTTCAATCTAAAATGGGTGTACGTTTAATATATGTTCTTTAAAGTCAAACTCAGGCCCCGCTCCTCCACAAATCTCTTCCTGGAAACTCTAGACCATAACCACCGTCTTACCTTTCTCTAACTCCTTTTCCTCAACTTGAGCTGTTAAATAACAGCATTGGTTTGGGAAGAAATTTCCCATTTTTTCTAATTCACTTTTATTGTTGAATTGTCAGATGAGACCTGGTATGTGTAATCTCTAAGTATGACAGTCTCTTAGGTACGAACAGTTATCCCAATAGGCTCCTTTTCCCTACCCCCATTCTAGTCAATGTGAGCTTTTCCACTCAATCATTTTTTAAAGATTTATTTATTTTTGCATACAAGCTGGGGTGCAGGCCAGAGGCATGGGGTGGCGAGAGGGTTCACCTGAGACAGAGTGGGGAGCAGAACAGGCAGATTGACGGAAATACACTGCTGAGGGGAGCAGTGGGCAAGGCAGGAGAGGTCTGCCACGCCATGTGGGACTCTCCCCGGCCAGAGGTCGAACTCGCGTCACCGCTGCCGACAGCTCCACAGCACAGCGCTTACTGCTGCGCCAACAGTGAGCCCCCCCGCACTCCATTTTAATGCCTACCTGAGACTGTACACTGTCTGGTGCCTAGAGTGTCACCTGGAGCCCAAAGAGGGAACTGTTCCACCCCCATTTCTTGTTCAGAGTGAAGACATCTCCATGTCCCTAATGTATGTGGCTGGTTATCATAAGACTATTTTGGTAGTCAAAATTGAGAGACATTCACTGAAACTGACAGTGACATGCACTATTTTAAATGCAGTCTAATATGTATTCATTGAGGAAGCATATCTAATAGTAAAACCTGTAAGAAATAAAAGTCAGGTCAGGTTTGGGTGTAGAAAAATATGTATTAAAGAACTGGTAACACAAACATTATCCATGAATATGCTGTAAGTGGGCCTTTAAAGCTGCCTCATCGTCCCATGAACCCATATTCCCTCAAAAATCCACATAAGAACAAAAAACTATTATTCAATTTAAAAATTAGTGTTCTGTTGTCCTAGTTTCTTAATTAGTAGACTGCCCAGATCTACAAATATCATCACAACCACTTTCAATCTTTGGTCATTTGCCTTCAATCTTCTAAGAAGGTATCATTTTCGTCACTTTTCAGATAGAAAATGGAGGGTCCATGTGATAACAAATCTTGTCCAGCGTCTGAAGTGGTAGAGGGATTTGAACTCACTCTGGCTGACTCCACAGCCTGGACTCAAGGGCTCATAGATACAGTATTTCAGCCACCTCTCTGTTAAACTTTCCTTCCTTAGATTACATTCTCACTGTGAAAAACACCTTCTACATTTCAAGGAACCAATTTGAAATTTGAGCTATCAGAACACAATCATTTTTAATTCTAAGACTTCCTATCTCAAAACATGTCTGACATAAGTCAGAAAAAATGGGGAGATTTACTCTTGGTCCTTAAATAGGTTGTCACTTTTATTAAAAGATGATATTCCCTGTACATTCTGATATGTACTTAGAATTGCCTTTAAAGAGATCATGCTTTTTAAATTTTATGCATGATTTATGTATGTATGTATGTAATATGGTCCTGTTTATAGAACCCTGCATTTTTCTAGCTACAAACATAAGTGATCTACTCATATAAGAGTTTTTCAATTTTCTATCACACACAGAAACACCTATTACTTCCATTGAATAGCTAATGTTTCCTCTGAATACACTCACTGTAAGATACTCATCTTCATTGAACTGTATTAAAGCATAAACCTAAACATGTTCTCTTCCTATCTCTCCAAAAACCTTTCATTTGAAAAGAATAGGAAATACTCTCTCAATGTCACAAGAAAGAATATCTTTTCCCTTCCAACATGCTAGTTTTCAGTTTCCTGTTTGAACCCAGAATTCAATCTGAGTGGCTGTGAGGATCTATTCACTTTGAGTAGGCATGATTATCGTGGTTTCTCTGCCTGATTGGCTAAAGAAGACAACACAATTTGTAATTGATTTTTTTAACCACTAAACAACTAATTTTGTCTTCCAAAAAAAGCTCTAGGGTTTATTAACTGTGCAATCACAATTTACTGAGGTCCTTTCATCAAATTAGCCCTGCAACAATGCATTTTTTTTCCTTATTTTACTTCCATTTCAAGATGGGCTTTCCACTATGGTTCTTATTAAGACACACAGTCACTCTCTAATCTAGGTGTTTTTCTCATGGCAGCAATTAATTATTACAGTTGGAGAATTTTTTAACCCAATTCTAGACTTCCCTTTCATCATTTCCTATTTCCTACAACATCATAAAATATGTTATCTCAAAATTATAGCAACCACTGCCTCTTCAAAGGAATACTCTCTGTTGTTCTTTAGAAACAGTAATATCAGTCTAGAATAATCCACTACATTCCTTTGACTATTTGCTTGTGTCATTATTTAATATATTCATTTATTTCACACATAAGCTCTGCAAAAATAAGCTTCAATGAAATGACCACATTATTGAAATCTTTTTTTTTTTTTCTTGAATGCTCATTTCCTTCAACTTGACCAGCAAGAAAAATTTACTGTCTTTTACCTTCTTCCACTTTACTCACAGGAATATGGGATTCTGAGACTCATCAGTACTTATTTAAACACTTGCTCCTACCAAATGAAATAAATATTCTTTAGTCCCTAGCACCCAACTTAAAGCTTGTCCTAAATGCCAAATGTGTGTGTGTGTGTGTGTGTGTGTGAATGGAAATCCAGAAATAGAGCCCTAAAGATGAATAGATGTGACTGAGGAGCATTTGCATTCTCGAGGGGGTAGGGGGGCTCCCTGTTTCTAAGTGGAACCGAGATCCTACCCCTGACCCCTGTGAAGGGAAGGAGGTGTAAGTACCAATGTGCTGAGGAAATGTGACAAAGGATGGAAGCGTGAAAGCACAAAATGCTGCCCAAGGAATCTTAAGACTATGCTCATACTTGCATTCCAGTCCTCAGAAGAATGAGTGAAGGCAAAAGACAGAGACTCAGAGTTTGAAGCCCTGAGCCCAGAGAGAAGTGAACTTTTGCTTCCTATCAACTGAAGCTACAGCCGGAGTAGTTACATAGTGATCTCAGCATGTTTCCCTAGGAACAAAATAAGTGAAAGATTGCTGACATCTTTCTAGTTTGGTCAAAATGCTGACTCTCCACACTGAGAGATCCAGCAGAGGTGGCCCTGACACAGGCTCCAAGGGGACATTTCTTAGAGGTTGCTGAAGCACAACTTAAGCCAAAATGCCTGGGAAATGGTGAAAGTAGAGGGTTTTGCACACGCTAGGCACACTGCAGCAGACTGTTTTACGAAGAGCAATTCAGCTGTCTGTCAATCAAAGGTTCTGAGGAAATCAGAACACCCACTTCTGACCTTGCTGGGCCACCAGGAGAAGGGTAGAAAGTGGCTGACAGCAGAAATCCCCCCCAGTCAAACAAAATGAAATAAAAGTATTGCTAAAAGGAATTTCTCAATTCTGGTCTCCTTACAAATTCATTGTGCACCATCTTCTGCTTTCACCTAATTTCCCAGAAAACTAAACAGAGAAAAGACACTCTCCTTTTAGAAGATTTCACAGAAGCAGGGGCTCACACCTTGTGGTTGTGTATGTGTTTGTTTCCAAACAGGATTTTTCACTGGACAGGACATCTCCTATATCCATGGGCTTTGCTCTCTTGATGAATCAATTCTTAATAAATCAAGAGTTAATTCAGGGGAATTTATGTGAGGTCATGTAAATCTAATGATTATTTCATTGTGTAAAGAAAGTGGAGGAAAAAATGGGAAGGCCCTTTTCATTTACCTTAAGTGACAGCTGAAAATACAGATGGAATCTGATGAGGAAATAACCCAGCATGCAAGTTGAATAAAATTATTTCCCCCCAAAATTAAATTGTGATGAAGAGTTTACTTGCTTGAGGATGTGTTGATATGGGAGTCTTACAAAAACCTATATCATCTTTCCCCTGTGAATGAGCTTTAATACAGTACAGATCTTACAACCTTTATTGAAATCCAACTGTAGAGTACAAGTTGGGGGAAGCAAAAATGAATATGATGCAAACCTAACATTATTCTCCAGGAGTTCATGGTCTAGAGGGGAAGACTTATATAATGAGACTTGTGAGATTCAGGGAGTCGGGTGCCCCTTTTAACTGTACCCATTGGACTGGAAATAACAAAGTCAGGGTTTCATAGTGAAAATTTACTGAGAAATTACAATATAGAGGATCAGCCCAATCCACCCTCTGTCCAAATTATGAAAGTGTCTTTCATTCCCAACTTGGACACATGGATGCATCTACCTGAGATGGCCTGTGATAAAAACCCACCCTATGGCAAGCCTGCCATGCCCACATAAGCATGAGTTTCATATTTAAAAGTGGATGCACACTCACTCACAGACACACACACACACACACACACACACACACACACACACACACACACGTAGAGGTGTCCAGACAACTAAAGCACTGCTTCTCCATGTCTATTCCTATATGTAAACTATTCCTATGTAAACTATTCCATTTGCTTTCCTACCCACCCCCAACCTTGGAGTAATAACTTCTAGGAAAGAAGAAATAATAAAGAATGATTACACAATCTTATTTGGGCAAAAAGCTAACATATGGGTATCAAGGCCAAAAATATGGATTTCAAGATAAAACATATGGATGCCCATATGGGGGGAAAAAAAAAAGGTTTCCTGGCCGGAAACTCTGCTGTTGCATTTTTTATGCCTTATATGTGTGGTGCAGTTTTCCCCTTCTGCCGAATAATACTGTATGCTGACAGATTTAAATGTTATAAATTCACATGCAAATTTCACAAAATGCTCCACTGTTAGAATCTTTATTAGGTTTTTTTTTTTGATTCTCTTAATCCTTTTCATAACTTATTAACTCATCAAGTAATGGATTTCTTAGCAAAATGGGTGAGGCTTATTACAATCCATCCCATTGTTGAATCTTTCGTTGATGCTCAACTAATGAAACTTATTTTTCTTCAGAACCTCAATAGAAAACACTTTCCTTCATAGACAAGTGTGCTCAAGAGTACCCACATGTGCATGTACACACACAAAGACACACACACAATAAGTAGCTTCTCTGGCAAACAAACCTGCCTTTCTTGAGTGTCATGCCCTGCCCCCCTACCTTGGCAACAGACACCTGTGCCAACCTCATCTGTTCTGGAGGGTCACACACCTGGGAGGAGGCAACATGTGGGTCAACTGAAAAGTAGGTTCTCTGTCTTCATCTCTCACATTTTATTCACAGCTCCCCTTCTCCTTCAAGGGGCAGCGGGAATGGTGGTATCCAGAAAACAGAAGACTTTGGAAGAAATGTGCCCGTGGTGTTTTGCCTGTTTTTGTCAGTTGAGCAGATGCTATATCTGAAGTTAAATAATTTACAAAAGAAAACAATCTTTAATGAAATTTTAGTGTGCGTCTTATGGCCTTCAAATAACTAGGATAGAATTTTAAACTCTGGCCTTATAATACCATGGGGGTTGGGGGACAAAGGAGACCCTCTAACTAGAGATTTGTTTATTTTGCAGTTTTCAAAGGAGAAGGGGCATCCTTTCTGACTTTCAGCTCCTGGAACTCTGGATGTCATGTAAGAACATGGTCTTCTGGGGCCTCCCTGGTGGCACCAGGGTTAAAGTCTCAGCCTTATAAAGGAATCGGCAGCCACTACAGCATGCTTTTGACTCACGTGGTGCAGCAGACCTCTCCTTTCTCACCCACTGCTCCCCTCAGCAGTGTATTTCAGTGGATCCACCTGTCTGTTCCCCATTCTGTCTCTGGTGAATCCCCTCAACCCCCCCCCCCACATACACCTTTGGCCTACACCCCAGTTCTTGTATGCATTAAAAAAAAAATGGTCTCTGTCCTGCAGGGTCTGTTTGATGTTTATCTGATAACTCCAGCAGGGGAGAGAAAGTGAGCCCCTATTTAACAGAAATCATATTACAGGGAGTCTGTGTGATTGAAAACGATGCAGTATCATCTCAGTTCCCTCTGTCCTCTTTAAGGAAGTAAAAGTGAATATTGCGGGATTAGAGGGTCTCAGCTTATGTAAACTGATTCGGCTAGATTCTTTTTGAGCCCAAAAGAATATCAGTGGTATGGGAGGCAAGAGAAATAAGGAGAAATTAAATGCAGTAAAGGGCGAAGCAGTGGCAAGCTGATCTATAGTGACAGACACAGCACTGTCCTCACATACGTTAGCAGCATTCAGCTATTACAGCAATTACAGCCACACATCTGAATTATTAAACTGTCCTCTCTACCCCCTGCCCTTCTTGGGCTCACCAGGACTGGAATAAAAGCCAACCCTTTGTATTATTACATGATGGCCAAGCTTACCATGTGTAAGGTAATTTCCTTTGAATACAGGTCAAGGTCATCAGTCATTAACCATATTCCATTTCTCCCTATAGGAAAAAGCCCAAATTCCTTAGCTGGACATTTAAGACTATCCACAGTATGGTGCTAAGCTATCCTTCCAAACTTATTTTCTATGATTTCTTTGGATATATACCACAAACAACAAACTATTTGCTGTTTTTTGAAAAAACCAATACATACCCAACCTCCAAGCTACGTGTTCATGGAGTTCTTCTGCCTCAAATGCTCCCTCCCATTCATTTCTCTCCTCTAACAGCATGTACTGAGCAAACACTGGTCAGGCAAATACCATTACTCCACACATAATGGAAATATATTGGTGAACAAGTAGGCATAGTTCCTAAGTTCAGGGAGCTTATAATTGATGGTGTATATTTTATATTTTATACACCATCCTTCTGAGACTCAGGGATAATTTCCCCATGTCTTCCAATGCTTCAGCAAGTAAGTAGCACCCCCACAGTCTATCAGGTCAAAAGAAAACCCCACAGTGCCTAATGCAGTGACAGAGACCCATCAGGTACACCAGCATACATAGGAACTTAAAAAATGTGAATAAAATAAACTTCAAAGATGAAGAGCAAAGGCAAGATGCTACCATAGATGGAACATTCAGCCCCTTCATTCATTCAACTGAGTGCATCACTGTTCTAAGCACAGAAAGTGGCAAGTAGAAAGCTACAATATATTTTTATTCAAGTTTAAGTGTAAATAGGACATAATTTCTTCCCTCAAGGAGCTTAAAAATCTTAAAGCACTAATAAGATGTATAGACACAGGAAAGAAATACACCCTCAAATGCCTACTGGAGAAAGTACAATGACAGGGAGATGACTATGTTGCAAAGCAGAAGAAATGAAAGGTTGTCTCTAGTGTTTGCTCCTTAAACACTTCCTGGATTTGAAGGAAGCCCAGTTTGGCGATTACTTAGGGAATAAAATGCATCCAACAGCAAGAATCAAAACTGATGTAAAATTATTTTCTAAATGCAATGTAATGTTTGATTCGATTAAAAGATGTTGTGTCTTGGAATTGAGTCAAAACAACACATTATTCAATGATTTTGGAAAGGTTTTTTTCAAAATGTATGTTGGCTTGAGGTTATGGAAATCTTGACCTCTTGACCTGGAGGAGAAGCAAGTGATCTTCATTATGTTTACACTGTGGATTTTTCCCACCCTAATCCTGGGTTACCAAATTGAGCATTCTGCTCTGATTATAACCTATTGTCGTCCTGACTGTAGATCATCTTGCAAAAGCCTTAACTACGGGTCAGATCGGGAAACTATGACCTAGCAGTGAATTTCAATTTAGACTCAGGAACCAAATGGTACACAGCCTTAAAAAACAGATGCCTTAAAGCCAGTGGTCAATTTCTCTCTTAAAGGTCTTTGGTCATAACTCCCTGAGCCTGGTTATTTGTCTTGTAAATAATCCAAAAAAGCCTGAATCAACGAGACAAATGCAAAATGAACCCAGCCAGCCAGTTCACAATGGCAGTCTTAACAGCTCATCTATATTTACACAGTGCCTCCATCAAATGCTTGGCTAGAATGGCTATGTTTATTTCTCTTGCTTGCATATAATCTCTTTATTAAGTCTGATGTCTTTACAGAGGAATAAGCAGCAGGCTATAGAACTTAAAGGTTCTCTTCCTCCTCTCCAAGTTTAACATTTTGTTTTTAGGAGGGGAGATGAGTGAACTGCAGGGGGGTGGATATGTGGAGAAGAGAGCTATTACTTGCCAAACCAGCACTTGCTTACCAGAGAACACGGTCAAGTGGTCAGAGCAGTGCTGATGTTAATTAGCAATGAAATGAGGAATGACCCAGCATTAGCCCTGAGACTAATCAATGGGAAAATCACTCCAAGCAGCAGCTTAATGAAGTAGTATACAGCTGTTTATTTTTAGTCATTTTATCCTAACTACCCCCCAAAAAACTCCATCAGTAAATAAAAAATGTTAGCATATATACATGCTTATATATATACACACACATGCAAAAATATCCGTATGTGTGTATATACACATATATAAAAGTCAGTGTACAGCTCTGGTTTACAGAGATAACTCCCTATACTTACTTCTTCTACTAGAATAAATTGTTAGGTGGCCATAAGTACCCACATCAGAAATTAGCTTTCTCTCTTCTTAGGTAGGTGTTCATATTTGTTTTGATTTTTAAAATAATGTCACTTTCCCTTAGATGTGAAACTACTCTAATTCTTTTGGTAAGAGGACTATGAAAAAATATTGCTATTGATAGGAAATAAAGCTCTCATTTCCTTCAAGTGTGAGGGAAATTATTTCTAAAATGTTTGCTGTTTCTCACTTTTTAAAACTGTGACTGTCCTCTCTCTAAGAGGAAGAGCATACAGCCTATTAATTAAGATCTACTGATTTCTGTTTTTTTTGGATAGAAAGCACAACAGGACATATATGGGGATCAAAAACTAGGGGCCAATTAGGGGAAGATATCTTTGTCCTATTATCAGGATAGTGAGAAAACAGGGTAGTCAGTTTAAACAGAGTCAGTTTCTCTTTGAAAATTCCTTCTTTGGCTCTAATTGGAAGATCAAATTTTCCTCTGAAGGATACAAATGTTCTTCTAGCTTAGCAAGTTCCAAATAAAACTATCCGAACTTCTCAAACAAGAAAAGGATATTCACAAGTTTGGAAAGAAGCTGAGAGTCAACTTATCCTCCCGACGATGGAGATATTATTAAAGGTGTATACAAGCCAGACAGACTTGGGTTAAAATATAATTGGAGGAAAATCGGAAAAGGAAAAACAGAACCAAAAAGAGCCCCCGTTTCGTCCCTGTTTTTACTCCACCTTAGCTTTTTTCTATTTAGTAATTTTTTAAGAGGCAGTGCTTCCCCACCATGATACAGAAAAATGAGTGCTTGCAAAGTGTGTCCAAGTGGGAATCAGACTTAATTTTAAAGGACACGGACAATAGGCTACCTTGCATCCTTTTTTTTTTAATTTTTTTATTTAATTTTTTTTTAATTTTTTTTTTTTTTATTTTTACATACAAGCTGGGGTAGAGGCCAGAGGCGTGGGGCGGCGAGAGGGTTCACCAGAGACAGAGCGGGTAGCAGAACAGGCAGATCAGAGATACACTGCTGAGGGGAGCAGCGGGCAAGGCAGGAGAGGTCTGCCGCGCCATGTGGGATTCTCCCTGGCCGGATGTCGAACTCGCGTCGCCGCTGCCGACAGCTCCACAGCGCAGCGCTTAACCGCTGCACCACCAGGGAGGCCTACCTTGCATCCTTTTTAACTAAGTTAGAGATGAAGCTTCTCCTTGGACTTTTGTTCCACCAAGTTCCATGTGTCCACACTGACTTTGCTGACCCTGCTTGTCACCAAGGGGTGAGAGTAGCCAAATTATTTCTTTAACATCTGTCAAGATTCATGAAATAAACACACATTCTCTTCCAAAGAAAACTATGCAAATCTTGACTCAGACCTGAAAAATAAAATCAAAGCTAAAAGGTCAGCATGTAGGCGCTTAGGTTGGTCGCTACTAACTGGGCAGAAAGAGGAGCTCGTGTTACCACAAGCATCTTTGAGACTTGGCCTGAGCATGGTGATTCAGGGACACTGCAGTTTTCCAGTGAGTTTCCATCCAGAGAATGAAGCATCTTGAGGAAACAACAACAAAAAACCCAACAAACAAAAGTCACACTTACTGCTAAATGCAAACCTGGGGAACAACAGCACGCAGGTAATCCCCTTTATAGGATGATTTGATAGCTCAAAGAAATGGAAACAAAACACCCAGTGCGAGGACGCCAACAGCTGGTGGGGAAATTGCCACAGATTGTTTGGGGGAGCTGCAGACTCGAGATAGGCAATGAAAAGGTTAGAAATGATAGTTAAAAAAAGACAAATGACTTCAAAGACCATATTCTTTAAATCGCTGAAGCAAAACATGTTTATTCGATTTGTTTGTACGCCTATTACAAAAATGCTACTTTGGGATTCTAGGAACCCAGTCTGTCAATTTTTCAGTTTCTGCACTTTCATGGTTGCTTAGAGCTGTTTAATGCAAATACACTTCCAATAAGAGATTTCATGCCCCTAAATTACACCCAGTTAAAAGGGAATGAAAATGTAAGGTAAATAACTATAATCAGCCATATTATCTTTCTCTTGGCACCTCTCACTTTACAGGCATATTTAAAGACATCTCTAGGGTCCTATCCTTTTTAACAAGCAGCAGTGTATTTCCTGGAATATTACTTAAGATGCTGTGCAGTGAACATTACACAGGTTAAAATGTTACCTAGAGACCTAGAAAGAATTGCATCTGTTGCAGAGCCATCTTTTTTTTTTCCTCCCCACATTTTGGAATGTCTAAGAAGATGAAAGGGCATTTGTATGGAGGGGATGAAAAGAGATGAGAAGAGTTTAAGTTTGTCTTTCATGTGTAAGTTCATTGATCAGTCCGTTGTGAAGAGCACCAAAGTTTGAAAAAGTAACTGGGAAGAAATGAATGGGGGGTGGAGGAGTGGGAGGGAGGAATGCACAAATGACAAGGACCAGTTGGATTTGCCACACAAAGGAAGTACTTAGGAATGAAACCACGGAGTTACTCTGGTTGGAGGGGGGGGTGAGAGGGAGGGGGTGATGGGGGGGGCACTTAGATGCTCTTGATCATTCTTGCCTTAGGTCACTGTTTTTTGCACCTCTGCTTCTCCAACATAAGTGTGCCTGAGTATGACCTTGTATAAGCACTTAAAATGCAGAACTCTGGGACAGCCTGAGGAACCTGGATGGAATAGAGCAGCTGTGGCGCACAGGAATCTGCATCTTTAACACTGCTGGTGAGATTATGGATTGCACTGAAAAAAAATGTCTCTATGACATTAAGAGCACACACATTAAAAAAACTGGAATTGCAGATTCAAAAAGATGTTCAACCCATTCATAGAGGCTTTCCCTGGAAAACAACCAATTATGATTTATAATCAAGCCTCCAGGAGTATGATTAGCTAGGCAGCAAAGAAAACAACGTATTAGAAGAATCGATAAATGGCTCAAACATGTGAAATTACCTCGTTCATTCAAAATATAGGATGGCGTTGTTCTGACTGCCGTCCTGGGGTTCAACTGCCTCAGTTCAATTTTAGGAAAACTGGTAATCATTTCCTTTTGTGAGGGGCACAATTTCTGAAGAAGCCAGTCATTTTAAAAAGTGAGATATCCTTCCTCGTTTGACAGAACCCTCAAGACATAGCAATGCTGTACCCACATGGGCAGCATGGCAGACTGGGAGAGAGGGCTGGGGTGGGGTCCCACCCCACACTGTCACTTCCCAGCAGTCCTGCCCTGGGCCCATTCCCTCATGCACAGTGGAGAACATTCTGAGCAAAAAACACTATGGACTTCTGCATAATAAACATAAAACCATGCTTTCACAAATTATAAGGGTATAATAAGATAATAAAGCTAAACCTTGGGCATACAGCCAGAAACCTGAGACTTTAAACAACAGTGACAAAAAAAAAAAAGAAAGAAAGAAAGAAAGAAATCCTAGTCAAAACAAGCAACAGGACTTAAATTTCAGCGACTCAGTTTGGGGCATTAATTTCCTGCCTTCATTTATGAGAGTTATCCTTCGTTTTAAGTGACTTAAATCATAAAGATTTGATGGTAGAAGGCAGGGCTCACTTTGCATCCTTGAATAAAGTAGTATCATAGAAGTTGGTGCACTGCCACCCTGTTTGACCAAGAGGTAGTCATCACCTGTACACCTGAAACCGATGAATTTAGAATGATTTTTTTTTTTTTCACATAGAAACCCAGTCCTAAATGGAGCTTCGGTTTCCTGTCATTCCACAAAAATCCGTAAGTAAATGAACAATTGTACTTAGAGAAAGCTTGTCTCTGGAACATTAGGCCACATCTTCTTCTACTGCCACCCAAGGAAAGGCAATCTCCTAGCTCAGCACTGGGAAAAGGTATCCCACACCCCCTCTCCCAACCCCGCCTTCAATGCAATACAGCCTCATGACTCCAGTGTTTCCCAGTGAAGAGCACAGCCTCTCTCTCGTGGGTAGCCTGGGCCATAGGTGGAACTAGAAAGAACTTTCAACAGACTTGGAAAGTCACCGGGCACAGCAGATGTGTCATCTGTTTACTTGGATGTTATGTTGTTAATGTCCTTTTACAAAAAAGGGAGGGCCACTTTCAGGAGGTGAATGGCTATGAAAGTTTACAGATAATTATAAGGGAGTTGCAGGATTAAGAACCAAAAACACAATAAATCATAAACTAGATTTTGTTTCCATATCATACGTAACCACTTTTATGAATAGTATTTGCTGGGATATTTGGAGTTGATTCACTGTAAAGATATCCTCATTAGTGCTAAACTTCATAGACAACATGCCCAGCATTTATGTTCTTTAATATTATTGAGTGGTGATTTGAGTGGATAGAGTTCATGCCATTACTTCTCTGCCTTCAGCCACTAATTTTACCATTAAAAACACAAAGATTTTGAGAAAAGCTCAAAGGCAATGGTCTGCTCAAGACCACTGAAAACAAAGGAAAGAGATGCTTAGCTTACACTTCGTAGTTCTAGAGAACTAGGTCGTCCTGTCAGAATTTCCATGGACACACACCTTCTGACAAATCTCTCTGACTTTTCGTGTTGTGCCTGTGGGAGCTACAACCAGGAGGAAAACTTCAGAGGCTCTGCAGAAGCTTTGCTCGCAAATGTGCTGACAATGGTGTAGGTCCAGATCTCCCACAGCACGCAAAGGTGGGGAGACATTCAGGTGATGTTCACATGACCATGGTGATGGAAGAATATAGGGCGAGGCTGGCTAGAGTCCCCCCAAAGGTGGATGGGTAACAAAAGTAGCAGAAGCTAATCAGCCTATCCAGAAGGGGGGTTTGGCAGGTACAAGGAGCCAGAGTGGCCCAGAAAGTCACTGGGTCACCTGCCAAGTCTCCAAATGCAGAACCATAACCACTACATCATCACTGAGATCTTGTGCTGTATAGGCATTCTCCTTCCAGAAGCCCAGATGGGTGTTTGCCTTCATCTTTTTGTTTGTATAAATTGGACAATGTGGTCCTCTGTCTGTGATGTCCTAAAACTGCTTAAGAGATCCAAATTAGTTTTTATATCTTCAGAATCTGGAGCTTGTATAAGAGATTTAAATAAGAAGGCATACCCTCTAAGTGAGCGTTTGTTTTGCTTAAGGCAGACCTCCAGCCAGGAGACAGAGGAGAGTCAAAGTTCAGGCTGACAATTCACAAATTTGGAATTTTTAGAGCTCTGTTCAAACAAACAAAGAAATCTGGTCAGCTTGAACATATCAGGCTTACTGTATGTCGAAGGGTGCGGGAGGAAGCTGGTGTTCACAATGGGGACAATGCTCCCAGAAGCAGTTCAAGAACAGAACCAAATGACATCTAGGGTGTGTATGTTCATGAACTGTGCAAGGGTGAAGGAAAGGCTGGCTGTTGTCATAACATGTGGCCTGGAAGTTTCACTCTGATTTGAGAGGAAAGAATTTTGACCTAGTGTATATATTTTATCTGGATATATGCACCACCAGATCTCACAACTTTCTCTGAAGAGTTTGCTTGGCATTTTATCTCTTGGTCCAGAATCATAAGGGGCTTGACACTTTAAGGAGTGGACCAAGGGCAGGTTATGTAATAAAAATTTAAACCCCACAGCTTGATCCCCTTTAGCTACTCTAAAGACTCACAGGTAATCATAATACATTTACTCTACCTGTATCTTTAAATTGCAAAGTGTACACAAGAGAGAACTCCAGGATGTGTAACCATATCCTCCTCTCTCGTGAATCTTAGGTAATGACTATGAAGAGAAATAGTAGAAGTTAGAAATGTGCTAAGGATGTCACATTGCCAAGTAAAATAAGCTTCTAGAATATTCATATAGGGAGCCCAACTTTCTCACTCCCTCATTCCTGTCAAGCAGAGGGAACTAAAGCTAGACTATAAGAAACAACTGCAGGTTTATGCTACTGTGATTTGCTTCTCTTAATCCAGAGATGAGTTATCTGTGCTAGGAAAACATGAGTGGAATTGACAGGGCCCAGGGAGGTGGGCGGGGCCGGTCAAGAACCCCACCCTCCATGTGCAGATTAGAGAATCCAGAGCAGCAAAGGCTCTGGGAATTTATGCGGTGCTCCACACAAAACTATAGTCAATTCACCCTCGGAGAATTACTATCCCCACTTTCCCTGTTTCCTGACATAGAGGACACTATCACTGCTTCCAGGAGATTGTTCTCAGTATTTAACTCAAGTCATCTCTCTTCTTTCTAAAATTTCGATCCTTTATCTGTGTAACTGTACAAGCCAAAATCAGTCCTGACAAGCAGCCTCACCACACTGCTTCCGCGCCGGAAACCCCCCAGCATGATCTCCACGAGCCTGATCTCCCTACTATTCTTCCTAAACTTCTTTCTACTTTAAGGATGATTTCCTCCTCCTCTTTATCAGTCCTGTAGTGTGGTCCAGACTGGCTGTGACCTTGAAAATCACAGTATTCATTTCTGTCTCCATGAAAAAAGAGAGGGAGAACCCAAGTCCTCTCTGCTCACCCACCAGTGTATCCATCGGCACATATCTTGACACCAGATGTGTTCCTAGTACATTTCTTCTGAGGTTTCTACCCACTAAGAAAACACAAGAGCTATATCAATATGTGGCTCCCTATTGAAAGCAACACTAGTGGCTGAGATAATACCCACTACAGAGGGCATAATATCTCATGGAAGGTGCTAGTACGTCACAGGCCTACACAGGATAGCCTTGGTCCTGCCAGCAGTTGCGGTGAAGTTCTCTACTACTGACACGTTTGGCCTGAAGTCCACAGTGATGGGTGGCCAGCTGAATTTCCTTCATGTTCATGTTCACACATGTCCACAAAGTACAAGGGGACCATTGTTTCATGGAGCTTTTATGAACAGTCTTTGTGTGTAGAGTGTGGTGCTGGGCAGGGACTCACCTGTAGAGAAGTCTGAGCATGTATGTGTTTGCAAGTTTGTGTGTGTGTGTGTGTGACTGTATGTGCTTGCATATGTGTGGCTTTGTGTGTGTGGATGGGAGCATCATTGAGGAAAGAACAGAAATAACAAGATTATAGGTTTGGAGCAATCTGCTGAGGCTCTGCTCCCCAGCTGTAAGGAATGGAGGGTGTGAAAGTGATTCACAGAGGAAACCGCAGGCAACAGAACCCTGCACAGCTGGTCCCTACCGGCTATATCCTCAGGGGAGAGGCTGAGCCTCAGTGGGAGAACAGTGGAGGTCCTGGCTAAATATTATTTTTTAAATTAAATGCCACTTCCATGGCACCCATCGTCTGCAGCAGTGATGTCATGCTACCAGCTACTAGTCATTATTTTATTAACAAGAAAAATAGTAGCCACGTGTGGTTCAACTACATTCTTGCTTGGACACTCGCACATCTGCCTCCCGGAGGGCGGCACGAAGCCCAGAGCACAAGGGAAGAGGGTGGGGGCCTGGTGCAAACCTGGCTCAGACTCTCATGGTGGGCACATTGAATGAATCTCTAGATGGTTCGTTTTCTCATCTGCAAGACAAGTTCAGATTCGTAGCTGCCTTGAGCTTGCTCTGAGTATAAAAGATAATTCCAGCTTTGGTGGAGAATAGAGGGAAGGGGACTGTGGAAGAGACTATAGATGCCTTGATGGCGGGTGTGGTGTGGTTACATACATCTGAAGAGTGTGAACCTGTAGCCTCAGTCATGTGCAGTGTTGTCAACCAACATTACCACAATGAAAATGATAATAATAATAAAGATGATTCTAGCAAAGCTCCAGGTACAAAATAGGTAGGACTTACGCTCATGAAAACTCAAAGTCCCCAGCTGATAATTAATATCCCTCTTTAATTCAGAGGAAGGATTAGATTTCATTTCTTAATTCGCTAAATCAGATAAATAATTCTCCTCATGGATGGCATAGGGCCACTTTTGTTCCCAAAATAACTCGGCATATTCTACCTGCCGATGAATTGGTTCTGCCTGAGACAAGTAGCTTAATCAAACCTTCTGCTAAACTGCAAAGTTTATGGGACATTCCGAATATTCTGGTAAATGTAGTGTGAGATTGCTAAAATCGAATCAAGTCATTAAAAAGGCGTACTTAGTGCCTGTTATAAACAGAAACAGCTTCTTTTCTACTAAAGATACTTATGTTTTTCCCTCTTCCTTATCTCTTTACTGCTGGGAACTGCTGAGCTTAACAAAGTAAACTTGGCTTTACTTATCACAGTGAGCTCAGGAAGCCCTAAGAGAAGTAACCCAAACACCAGAGACAGCTCCTCCACAAGATGGGTTAACATAACAACCCCCAGCGGCTGCCCCACTGTCAGGCAGGCTTAGGTTTTAGAAACATAAATGGGTCATCTGCATTTTATGCGGCTGCAAACCCCAGCTACTGCCTGGAAGTTTATGACAAGGCAGGCATTCTGGGGCGCTAAGCGATTTCTGGAATCTTAGCAGTGAGCAGAGATATAAAGAGAATACACACAACAGAAGGCAACCCTTTTCTGAACTGCTCAGGGAAAAATTCCTCACCCCAAATGAGATTAAGGTCCCAATGCAGATAACAGCCTGTGACATCCAAGTCATGCCATCCAGCGCCAAGTGGCATTTTATTTCATTCAAACAGGAAGCCCATCTATGCTGAGTTTTTTCTTCCTCCTCTGGTCTGCGTAATGAAAGCGTAGCCGAGCAAATTAAAGATGCAAGGAATACTGCAAGGACTGTGTGCAGATGAACTTGAAGGTTTTCCACACACTGTGTACCCATTGTCATGTCCACGGAGCTTCTTCCTGGCGGCTACAGGCTGAAGGTCCCAAGGTCCCAGCTACCTACTAACCTCAAGCCTACACTCACCTTCTAGAATTCTCTTGTACACTTATTCAGTAATGGAACAGCCCAACAGATTTTAATTAAAGTCCAGGAGCATTTGGACCCTGCTTGTCTTATGATGACTCCAGCATCTAGAGTTGGAAAACTAATCACAAAATAGCTAATATATTGATATTTGTTAAAGAAGATTCTGAAAGACCCCCTATTCAGGAAAAACTGGAAGAGAAGCAAAGCAGGTACTGGAGTTACAGAACATATACTTAGAGGCTTTACATTTTAGACTTCTAACTAATTCCCATTGGAAATCACCTCTTCCCAACTTCCCATTATATTTATGTCTCCCTATTCCATTTCCTTTATTCAAAGTGAAAGAAAAACAGCAAAATCTAAACAAATGGAATTACCACAAGCAACAGTGTTGGTGATAGTTTTTATATATTGTGAGAATGTATATTAAAAAAAAAAAAACTTGCATCACTGTGAAACAGAATAATGTTCTGAGTCTCAGCCTTTCAGGTGAATGCAAAGAGAGAGGGAACTATCCTTCTCATGGACCCATCCAACCCATAGAAACTTCCAGTATCCATGGTCCACTCAGGCTTTGTTACTGAACAGAGGGACAGGAAGCACAGTCCTCGGTGAAGAGTAAAGCTCTCCTGTAGCCAGAAGGATGCCCTCTGCCACCTCTATCACCCTCACCACCAGCCAATCTTCCTCTACAACCTTACTGACCAGCAAATCAAAGATTCACATGGTGACCATATTTTATCGTAATGAGATTATGTCACCTGTGGTTGAGCGACCCAGATGAAGATAGCTTGCTAGGACCTGTGACCCAGCATTTAGAACAGAGAAAGCACAGGGAGAATCCAGAGCATTCCTGCCATCTGTGTTCCATCACCCACTACCAAATGACTAGCAAGGAACTCCTACACTGCTCTCAGAGGAGAAGCTACACACAGCTCTACACTTTCTTTGGTTTTGTTTGGGTTTCTTTGGACTCACAGAAGGAAACACAGACAGCGGAAGATGTTTTGTCAGTTTTTTACATGACTGTTTCATTTTGGAGATGCATTTTCACACCTACCTATGTGCCATATTTCACTCACCCTCCACCAAAACTCCAGTGCCAATGTCGCTTCCTGTCCCTCTCCCTCCCTCTATCTCTCCCCCACCCCAGTTTCTTCTGTAACCAGTATATTTTTCATGAGTCTAAAAATTATTTTTGTTGTGTCTTGCCTGTTTGTTTCCTTGGTTATTTATATTCCACAAATGAATTAAGTCATCTGGTGTCTGTCTTACACTTTCTGACTTAATTCACTAAGCATCATTACCTGAGGAGCAATCCATTTTGTCCCTAAAGCCACTATTTCTTTTATTTTTTAATAGTTGACTATATTCTATGGAGTATTTATTCCATAGTCTCTTTGTCCAGTCATCATCATTGGGCACTTGAGTTAGTTCCATGACTTGGCCATTGTGAATGACATTACTATGAACATAAGTGTGTATAAGTCTTTTCCATTAGAGTTTTCAAGTTCTTTGGTTAAATACCTAGCAGTGCTGTTGCTTTTTTTTTTTTTTATCATTTAGAGTTAAGGAGCAGGTTTCTAAAGAAAAAGATGAGAAAAAGTGTTGAGCAGGGATTCTAAAGTTGAGGTAGGACTTGTCATGCTGGGAGAATCTCTGAGAGCTGGAACATTCTGAGGAGGTAATACTCTATGCTGTAAACTGCTCAGACAGCAGGACTGTGGGAAAGGTGTCGCCTGGCCACCGGCTGTTACTGACTCTGGGAAAATGAAAATACAGCATCTCCGCACCTGTTCACCTGATGGTGAAGGAAGGAAAAGCCATTACGGAGTGACGGGAGACAAAAACCCAAAATCCACTTCAGCAACTCATCCCACTGCTGGTGATTAATCTCGCACTCCCACAGCCTGATGCACATTAACCAGATAATTAATAATTTCTTTAGGGATTCCGGCTCGGCAACTGTTTTATCAACCTGCACAACATTAGCGGGGAACTGCTGCCTTTGTGATCACGTATGGAACCAGGAAAGTGCTGGAAAGAAGCAGTGAGGGCTTTCCAGCCATGTGTGAGCTGATTTCAGCACAGACAAATGTGGCCTGAGAAGGCTGTTTGAATTTTTAATCACTGCTTTATCTCTACTGTTAGCCAACTTGAATACTTGAATCTCCAAGGAATAGCACCTTCCTCCTTTTGTCTCCCCCTGGAGAACACCCCTTTGCACTGTGCCAGCTCATCAATGTGGGTTCACACGTGGTTCATTATGATCTCTACAAACTAGAACAAACAAGACATATAGAAAGTCTGGAGATGTATCTGTTTAAAGAGTGCATGGCCTGATGTTCATATAATGTGATAAAGTAAAGTGATATTAATAAAAGCCAATCAAAACTTGAAAAATACCTTATGACTTAGTACTTAAACAAGAAAGTAGGCAGTACACCTGAGGCCTACTCAAGTCAAAAGTTTCAAATAAGTGTTCGTGGGAAACAATACCAGCTGAATTATTTCTTGTTCTTGCTGGCCCTCGGTCACATCTATCTAATGGAGGAAGGAACTAAGAATCAAGATGAGCCTTTCTTTTTGATATCGAATAGTTTCACTTATAACAGGGATGTAGGAGAACCAAATAAAAGAGAGACATTTAGCGAGAGAGGGGTAGGATAGGGGCTCAGAATAGGGGAGAGGGAAGCACAGGGGACTGTGGTGATGGTTCATGGGTGAATTGATGGTGGGAAACCTACAGGGAATACACAGTAACGTAAAAGACATAAATAATAACAACAATAAAAAAAGAGAATAAAAACCTAAAAAAAAAAAGATGAGCCTTTCTGAGTCTCTGATGCAAATTTATCCCACTCCTATGTAAAAACTTGTTGCACAGGGAGAAGCCAACACCTCTTTTTAAAAATAAATATATATTTTTATTAAGATTTTAAGACTAAATAAAATCCCAAGGTGAAAAATAAATTATAAGGATTGATATTAAAAAGAGTCACTGTTAAAATTCCAACTTACTAATTTTCTCTCCTGATAAGAAAAACACAACATTGAAAATATTGGTGTATTTTCTCTTAATTCAATCCAGAATGCTATTTATATGAAAAAGAAACAAGAGTTGAATCTATATTCCCCAGAACGCACAGTGGGCCTGCAGAAGGTAGCTTGAGTTGCGCCAACCCTTGTCCAGAGTGTGAGGTGTTATATCTTCTGGGTGCCCGAGGATGCTGCATAGGCAGCCAAACCACACTGTGCCCAGGTTTCACCAGGGGAGTGCGCACCACAATGGCTGGCAACCTCGAAGTGTGTCCACATTAGGTGGACCTCAAAAAGACATTTTCCTCTGACTTCAGAGCTAAGACAACCTAGGGTCCTTCTCACTGTGGACTCAACAGACAAGGTGAAACCAGTCTGAGAAGGTCTGGGCTGGGAGAAAGCTTTGAGTCAAGTCAGCCATCTATTTCTAGCAAATCTACAGGACCGTGACTTAAGTGTCCCCACCACCACATATATATTCCAATTTAATCTTGCCAGGACATCATTTTTCTTTTTCAGATGCTTTAATGATATATTGTATGTTCTCATGAGAGTCCCCTCAATTTATTCCTAGAATCAAGTAGGAAAGAGATCGGAAAAAAATAGAGAAAAAGAAAGCAAAGGAATAGCAAACTGTAAGGCCTGGGACTCAATGCAGATGACTAATTCTAACATGGGAGGGTGATAAGTGAAGGATGAGCTAATATTGTTGGGTCTGCAGCGAGATATGTACCCCAGGTAAAACCATGGGGCAGCCCACATAGCATGGGTGTAACTGTGATTTGAGTTTGAGGAATAATTTTGTCTATACGAAAACATTGAATATACAAAACAAAATACAAATTTCATATGCATATGAAAGATAAGGCAGAGACTATAAATGTGAGAAATGAGAATCTGGTCTGATACTCTGTTCTAGCAGCTCGAACTGACGAGGAGCTCACAATGCCGGAGGACATGATTCTCGACCTCTGCCTTAGGAGTAGATAGGTGGGAATTTTCAGGAACCTTCAACTAAATTACATGATAGACCAAGATAAGGAAGCCCAGACTCTTGACCTTGCAGTCTCAGGCTCCTCTTTTCTAAAATGAGGGTAATCATAAAACTTTCACTGGGTACTGTGCAGATACAACAAGATAATGTATGTAAAGAATATCACCATCTCTAAAGCACCGAGAGACCTAAAGTCTGAACCAAACACACAGAATTCAGATTCACAGCATCTCATTTCTGACACTTCACATTGTTAACAAGATAAAGACGCACAGACTCACCCAGGGCCTGAGGCCGCAAACCACAATACACAGATGACACCCAGTTCCCAGAGCAAAGCCAGACAGGAAAGACCTGAACTTTAAGCTACACTATTCAATCCTTAAGGATAAGGGTCTTACCTGATTTTCTCTTAGGATACCCCTCTCCTGAGCATTCAATATAGCAGACACTCAGGGCATGTTAGTGAAACAACTGTGTGTGCTGAGATTAGAGAGGCAGGTACATGGGATTAAACCTAGAGACCCGATAAGTTACCAGGTTATTTCTAAGAGGGAGCCAAATTATCACCATCAACAGCAAACAAAACAAATGAGCAAAAGGAAAAAAGCCCCAGAAATGCGAATGTGGTACAGTGGAAAGACCCCACTTGCTTCCTGGTTCCTTTTAGCTACGAAACCCAAAGACCCAGTCTCAATCACACACGGTCTATTTTTCCATTCAAATAAACAGAATAATCTTCTGCCAAGTGAGTTGTGAGGAATGAGTTAATATGAAGAGAAATTTTGTGAAATTATCAAGTACTAAACATTAGAAACTATCTTATTATACAACTACATGGAAACGAAGAAGCTTAGCTGAAACACACACACACACACACACACACACACACACACACACACACACGCACGCACTGTAGGTTTTTTTTCTTTCCCAAATGGCTGGATTCCAAAACAAACTAAACCAAAATCTTTACAAACTAGAAACAGTATTTTAAAATAACTGCACACCATCTCAACCTCTAATTATTTTTAGGATTTTACTCTATGCAGCTAATTGAAAATGTTCAGTCCTTTCCATTCATTAGTTTTATTACAAGCACTCCAAAGAATTAAAGAAAAATCCATCATCACCACCTTCCTTGAAACTTTCACTATATTGCCACCAAGGCCTTGACCTTACAAAAGCAATTCACATGAATTCAGCACAAGTCACAGGGCTGGACAGAGGATGAAAACTTGGCAATTCTAATAAATAGGAAACCATTGAATAAATTTGACAGAACATTATTATATTCTTGATGTCAGGAAATGGGGCAGACAATGCTTTCCTTGTTATGGCAAAGTGCAGTATACATCACTGACTACATGGAGACTATTTGACCTGGAATAGGCAAGCGTGGGAAGTGAAGCACTCCTTATCGGGATAGTTACTGTACTCAAAACTCACCTACATGTAAAGATGAGAACTGAACCCTGGTATGATTAGGGAAATAAGTCAGATGGACAAAGACAAACACCATATGATGTCACTCACATGTGGGACAGAAAGAAACAAAGCAAATGAACAAAACAAAAACAGATGTTGAGATATGGAGCACAGATTGTTGGTTACCAGAGAGGAGAGGCTTGAGAGGCTGGGTAGATTTGGGAAAGGGGCCAATGGTGGAGTGATGGATAGGAAACTAGACTGAGGTAGTGATCAGGTACAGTATACGCAGATGCCACATTACAGTGCTGCACACCTGAAACAGCATGTCATAAACCAACATCACCTCCATGAAAACTTACTTTAAAAAAGCACTGAGCCCTGAAAAAGATAAATTTTAAAGATCTTTACTAAGAACTATGTGAAATGATAGCTATGTCTACAAGAAGCAGCACATACTTAAGCACTGGCAACTAAATATTTTTAGCATAAATAGTAGTTCTATTCCTCTGCTGCTTTTATTTACTGGGAGTACCACTTAGTGAATGCTTTTTATGTACAATGCACTTTATATAAGCATTCATTTAACCAGTATCCATCATCTTATCTAGTAGATCTTTACATTGTCATTTTACAATCAAGAAGTGAAGGCTTGGGAAATGGACTTTCATGCACTCAAGCCTTATTGCCACTTACTTGTGGCAGAACAGGATTCAGATCTAGACCTGCACAATTAAAAAATCTGCTTTTCTGCATTTCCTTATATTTTAAAAATATGTGGAGGATACACACACATCTTGATTCAAGTCAACCACTATTATATCTGTTTCTGTCAATTTATTTTTTAATTATATTCATATTGGTAAACAATACATAACATTTTATTAAATAATTCCGAATTATTCAATTCTGTAACACTGATGATGCAACAAGAGTTATTAAAGAAATCATGAGGTGAGCCCATATAAAATTCAACTGTCCATGTGTTCCTTTCATATTTGTATTTTCTAACCATTCCAAAGAATATTATGTTGAATATTTAGATTTTTTTTCAAAGGGGCATTTCTGTTCTACACAGTCAGGGGATGGTGGGTTTGGACTCTGTGGACCTGGGTTCAAGACTGACTCAGCACATTTTTCAAGCTGAATCACTCTGGGGCCCTTGAAGAGCCACAAGTCTGTTAGTTATTTCTCAGATGGTGTAAAATTATCTGCCTTGTGGACTCAGGAGCAGTTGTGAACATCAGATCACACAGCTCGTGAGGCAAGTACTTCACAATGTATAAAACCACATCCTTCTGTGAGCATCTTTCTAGTGATCATGAGAAACCTAGAGGAGACTTATCATAAAAGTTGTAGTTGAATGGTCTTTGCCCTGTTATTACTTTGAAAGAATCACAGTTCTATCCTGAAGAATTAGGGAGAGGAGAAAAAATAAAGACACAGTGTCTCACATTTCTCTGCTACTTAATAACAAACTATAATCCTCTATCTGCCAACAGAAAGGGACAATATGGAAAGGAGGAGAAAAAAGATTATTCCAGCAGGTCTTGGTCAAGAAACATCTATTTCAAGTTCTTCAAAATCCCCTCGATGCTGCCTGCCATTTTATTAGTGCCACACTCTTCTTATTCTGCTACCATCCGAGATAAAGCCAACCAGTTGGCAGACAAAAGCTTGAGTTCTAATCTCAGCTCTGACATGGGGGATTAATAAACAAATATTTGTAATGTTTCCTGAAGAGGAAAATTCTCGGGTTTTTATTAGTATTGGCAGCCTATCCACATGAGTACTTGGCCCCAGCATAGCATGGCATATTTAATATTGATTATTATATGAGCTTCGTTACACAAACGAAATAAAATGTTACTTATAAAAATGTTCTTTCCCCACTGTAATTTAAACCCACTGCTAAGAGGTCATTTTTCAAACCATTAGAGGACTTGCAATTTTCTAAAACTTTCAGCTTTTCTCAGACAGAGCATTCATGTAAAATGTCTCAGTATGAAAAGGGACTTTGACCATGTAAACATGCCTAATTTCAGCTGAAATCATTAAAAAACGGAATTGTACAATTTCCAAAAGGGCTCATTCGGCCAAGTGTGCAAATGGCTCACTCTTACGCAGGAACCCTTGATGCTTCCTCTGCTGAACCAGCAGGCTGTCCGAGGCCAGCATTACGGAGGCTCAACCCCATAGGCCGGCAGAGGTGACCACACACAGGAGGTGGGTGTGGTCTCTTGTGCCCAGAAGCAGCCCCTGAGGCACTGGTGTGGTAAGGGCTGCCTGTCTGGAGGACAGCAGGAGGGATTTATTTCAAGTACACCAGATCCTCACATAATGTCATTTCATTTTATGTCGTTTCTTTATAACATTGATGAGAAAAAAGAAATCCCCGCAGACTTTGAACAAAACCCAGGGATCTGGGTTCCTTCTGTATCTTTATGCTGAAAGTTGCCATTTCCAAGAATCTGTGACAATGTTACATGAAGATTTCTGCACTATTTTCCAGACCTTTGTTCAAAGAACAAAGTAAAAGTTGAAGAAACGGGGGTAGGAGAGTACTAATCACTAGTGTGTGGAATGGTATGTTTATTCAAATGCTTCCCTTCACTTTCCATCAGTCAATGCGTGGCACTCTTCAGGATCTCTTCCTTTCCTTGGCTTCCTTTCGGAGCAGCTCCTGGAGACCCCACTGCTCCTCTAGGAGTGATAGCAGGTATGGTGTTTCCTGATGACCTGGGAAGCTTCTGGCTCTCTTGCTTAGTGAGGCTGCTAGAAGAAGACATGCAGAATGAAGCAGCAGGTCCTCTCTGCTCTACTTCTGAAAGATGCCCAGGACCCAGGCTGCCCCTCAGCCTCGCCTCTCATCTCTTACTCTGACTGGGCTCGATGAGGCCAGCAGATCAGCAAGGTAAAACAACCTGGAGGAAAACCACCACCAGGCCCCTGTCCTCAAGGAGGCTGCTGCCGGGTGGAGAAGCCAAGGGGAGAACATGCTCTCTCAGCTTGCAGACTGCAGGAGCACAGAAGTAAACCTGTCCCCATCCAACCCAAGGCATCCAGCAGAGATTTATGAAAACCTGGATATGGATATTTGACTACTAAGAGAAATATGAAGGATGGCTACTGTACTACATACATTCATAAGATGCACGGTAGTCTACTTGAAAAGGAGGACTGGATAAATAAGACAAAGTCATGTTATGGGAATGTTGAGAAAAGACTCTGGAGATGGCTGCTTGGGCAAATCAGGACATTGTCACTGTCCCTCTCCTAACATTCCACCAGCCCCGGCATCCAAAGGAAAGAGCAGGGACAGTCTCCTCCTTGGACTGCACTGTGACAGTTTACATCTCAACTCCAGCCCATCTTGTGAAGTAGGCATCAGGGGAGGGAGACACGATTTCCCTTCATGTCACACTTTTAAGAACTTTGGGTCATTTGTGATTCTCTCTTTCTACCTCTATGTGTGTGTGGCGTGCATACACGCGCCCACCCACAGTTTCAGCCTTTCAGCCTCAATTCAAGCATTAACCTTTGATGTCACATTTTTGCTCCTCATCGGAATGGAAAGAGGGAGCTTCAGAGAAGCAATTGAGCTGAGAGAATGAAAAAGATGACATCACTTCAAACGTGGACTTGCCAGAAAATGATTCTTTCAAGTGCTCCCCTGTGTTACCAGCCGGGGACCCGCGACTCTCCCTGACCGCTGCGCACTGCCCCTGCTCTAGATCTTCTGATCACCATTTGTTTCATGTCATCAGGCGTGACATCTCCTGTGTGTGTGTGTGTGTGTGTGTGTGTTGCGTTTGTGTACTTTTTAAAGCTCCTGCCTGTGTTCACTTTATAAACTCCCAAGTGAAAGAGAGGAATTCATTAGCATCAGCTATTAGTTTGATAATTCTAAATAAAGTCAATACAAACATTTACATGGCATTTGCCCAGAAAGAGTACCAGGAATGCCAATGTTTCGCCATCTGTTCCTCTTCTTTATGATACAGCCTCTACAAGGTCTACACAGCATGACAGCCTTATGGGAGGGTCCTATTCCACTGGTAGGTTACTCTTTCCCTTTAAGGTACAGAATGAAAAGTCTTCCAACTTTCTCCATTTTTCACAAGTCATTCATGTCTGGCGCAGAGCACCTCTTTGGAGGGGTGCTCAAATATTGCTGAATTCCATTTCTCTCCCCTCCCCAACAACCACTGAGCAAACACAATGAGAAAACAGATACTACAGACTCAGATTGGCCTGGATTCAAATCCTCCTCAATCACTGCACTGGTCTTCTCTTGCTATGGAACTAACTAGAAATTGTGGATACAAATAACAAATACTGCATATAGAACAGACACCGTTTTACAGTCTGGGCAGGGCTCAGCTGGAGAGTTCTTCTGCTGATCTTTTGGTGGTCACTATGTGAACATGTTCAGCTGGGTGGCTGGGCTGTTTGGCTACGTGTACCTCCCCCATTTCTCTCTCTCTTCCCCTGTCTCTGCCATTTTATTTCTCTCTCATTCTCCCCCACCCCCATAGTCTAAAGGTCTCTTCCTCTCCACACATCTCTCACGCTCCTGCTCATCTCTCATCCACACATGGTCTCATGCTCTCAGCACAGGAGCCCTCCCCAGCAGGATAATTAATTTTTTTTTAATCAAGTGACTCAGGGTTTTCAAGCCTACAGAGCAGAAGCTGTCAGGCCTACTTAAGGTGTAGATCTAGAACGGGAACAATGCCATTTGTACCATGATGTATTGGGTCAAGTGACTCTTAGGGGAGCCAGACTCATAGTTTGTCAATACCAAATGCCTGGGTCATTGGGAGCCAGAAACACAATTGATTACCACACCACTTAACAAATGCCTCAATGCCTATATTTTGATGTAGCATCAGTTCTCACATTCATGAAAAGGCAATTACAATATCCCTATTTTTATGGAGTTCTAACAATTAAACGTGATAATGAATGCAAAGAGGATAGCACAGTGACTGGCACATAGAAAATATCTGTAAATAGGGTTTTTGCTGTACCTTTTGTGTACTTGGAAAATCCAGATATCTGTGAACCCCTTTCTACCATTCTCATGCGAGCAAAGTCCATGACACGTTCACAGTAACTGTTCTAGGAATGTCTCAGCACCTAGTCCAGAGCCTGACATTCAGCCAACACCCAGCAACAAGTGTTTGTTGATTATGTGACCAAATGAATCAGTATCCACTGTTTCCAGCAACTCACCTCCCCAAGGCATGGACATACTGCACTATTTCAGAAGACTCTCTCATATGCAAATGGAAAGTTATCAAATTCAATGTCATGAGCAATCATAGCAGTCTGGAGTTCATTTCACCTCTTTTTAAATATAGTATATATAGAAAATTCCCCAAAAATATTTTGCCAGATTTCCACTGCCTCAATTTTAAAACTCAGGCACACTATAAGAAATATGTAATCCATATGTCTATGAGTCATTTTTACCCAGTTCATCAAAATGCTGTTTTTGTATTAAATGTCAAAATGCCTTTTATGTCTTTATTTATGAGCCCTTTAATGTCGTTATTTTTAAATGATGGTAGAACATGTTTTGCCAAATTTAAGATCTACAAAGGCATTTGTAATTTTGTTCCAAACATCCGCTTCTGTTTACTCTTGGGAAAAACCCAACGTTCAGATAGAGACTTTTGAAAGTTTATTTTAAATACTCAAAATTCGTTTAGTCTTCATTTAAAGTGTACTAATGAATGCAATCACTGAGATGTAATCAGAGCATTTGGAAAGTACTATGGGACCCACTGTCCCTTTAGAAGAAAACCTGGCAACCTCTGTCATTTTTTTTCCTCTCCCTCAACTTCACCCCTTCCTGAGGAGGGAGAGCCTGCCCTTTGTTACAGTTTGTCAGGGTAGATCCCAGTGCAAATCGTCTTTTGCACAGCTCTGGATGGCGCAGGTCTCTCTAAACACACTACATGCTCATCTGACTCGACACTCGAACGTCACCAAGCCTCATCCTCTCTTCGCTCTTGTTGCTATTGTTCAACTTTTCACTCTAACAATTTTTTAAAAACGACAACAATCTAAGGGATCTCTCCCTAACCAAATTTCTGTGATAAGCTAATTGTAATTTGAATTAAATAGAATATACACCATAACACGGGGTTAGCTAAAAAGAAAAGTAAAAGGCAATATTCTATAATTTTAAAAGCTCTATATTTTAAATGAGAAAATCTGGGGGAAAGAGCAAAAAGAAAAAAGAAAGAAAATTTCAACTTCAGAGTAATAGACAAACTCTGAACTTGAATTTATTAATTTATTAATGAGGATAATGAAACCTGTACTACCACCAACAAGGATTTGCTATGAATATCAGTGAATAATATAACAGTTTATAAGCTATAATTTTAATGATAACAGACATCTGGTATTAGCTGTTCCATATTTTTATCTCAGTTTCAAATATACTCTTCCAACTCACAGTAAAATATAACTATATTACCATTAAGAAACGATAAGAAATTGACTTGTAACTGAACATCCTAATGTGAGACCTCCTTTGCTAGGCACTTCAGGTTCAAGTCCACCCTCCTGGAGCCAACCGCCTGCCGATTCCAAGTTACCCTCCTGAGCAGGAAGCAATAGTCTGTGCCCTTATTCAGAAAACACCAGACTCAAAGCACCAGTATATTTTTGTCACCAAAATACTGATCACCACTGGAACAGCATTTCTGGGTTTGAACTAAGAAACATCCTATTTCCAGGGCCCAGGGTGAGGAGACCAACCCAAAGCTAGAGGCTTTGGCTGGGGCTGACAAGCAGTCTGAAATCTGCACATCAACCAGTATCAATCTGTTGCTTGGCGAACAATGTTTTCCAGAAAACAAAGTTTGCTTCCTTAATAACTTGTAAAAACAGAATACATTGTTTTGAATCATCTGTTAACAAATGCAAGGAAAAACAAAACAGGCTATCACCATCACTAGGCCCCTTCTCTAGAAATCAAATAAGAGCATCTCACACTGCACATTCGAATTAGTCTTGCATGGAGGAGAATGATGGTGTTTCCACACCACCACAGAACTGACCCGGGTGTTAATTTGAATTTTAAGCAGAATTGAGCTTTTGCTCAGGTCCATCCCACCTGTCAGTGAATGGGAGCATAACAAGATAATTACTTCCTCTTATTTCAAAATGCCAGACACCCAAGTAAGACTTCCATGGAAAATGAACAGAGCACCTGTATTAAATCTGATTCTAATAAGTCTAAGGCTGAGTATCACTGGCATCTTGTTCTGTTATTCAGGGAAATGGCGGCAGATGCCACATACACCTTCCAAAAGGTAGAACTGCAGTGTGTGATAACTTTTGAAATATACTTGGAGAAAACTTCTGCAGGCAGCGAGATGATGTTGTACATCACTCATTCATATAGCAGTGCTTCCTTGGTAAAACACACAAGGTCGAATCCAAGGTTATTGCGAGCAGGAACATAGCACTGATATGCTGGGTCCACAAAACGATTAGAATCTAAAGATTTTAGACATCAAGTCTCTAAAAAGGCACATCCAGAATTTGGCTTTGACTCTGGAAGGCTTGGCACTTCCCAAAAGGAGCACAATGATTTTTACACCACAGATCTTATCAAGGTAACTAACCCAGGCAAGAGCAGCATAGAAGACCTAGAAGACAGAGACCCCGGTTGTGTGTGTCTGTGCATCTGGTGCATCTGTTTGCACACACAGCTATGTGCCTGCACTTGACCCAGTGCAAGAGCTTCCCACTCATAAAAAAAATGAGCCTAAAAGATATTGCCTATTTACCTTCCAACTCATTGTGAGAGAAAGAAAACTAAGTCAACCCTTGCTGATACATAATGTGCCCAGCCTCACTTAGTGGTTGTTTATAGGATTTGGGGAAAAAATCCTTAGGTAAGATAAATAAAACCTAGGGACAGTCCACAGCCAACCACTTGCATATAATGCCATGTCACTACTGCCTCCACTGTTGGCCCCCATGGTGACTCACATGTGGGCCGTGGACATGCCCGTTTAGCGTTTCTGCATCCTCACCCACCTGGCAACTGCACAGCTGCCTGTGCGTCTGCCCTGGAGTCTGAAGGAAAGGTTAGGGAAAGATCCCCATAATAAGGGTCATGGGAGGAGGGAGAGGGACGATGTCTGCTGGGTGCAGAGAATGACATCTCATACCCTGTGTGTTTACTGCAGCCTGGTATTCAGAGTGACAAAGATGGTAGAGTCAGCCTGGGGCTGTGAGCAGGGCGGGCATGAGAGCCAGGACAAGGACGCTGAACTACATTCGAACCCCAGGTCTCACTCTTCCTGGTCAAATGATCTCGGGTAGTTTGAGCCAGTTTATAAGTTTCACTCTATCCTGCTGTCTTGTCTGAAAAGAGAATTTATGGATGCAAATGAATGGTCTTGACTTAGAATCCAGATGTTCAAAAGGTACCATCTAAAGAATAACATCTACAAGACTTTTCCCAATGGATGGGAAGAACACAAGGCACAGGCCTTCCTGCCAAGAGGTGGAGGGCAGCAGAGGAGAATCTCTGCGTCTCAGTTACATTGTGATTTTTTGCAAGGACTGAACTGAACTTACTCTGCAGGCTCTTGCTTTGTGCCGATGCAAGAAGGAAATGCTCCTTGACCTCTAAGGGTTTGAAAACCAATTTAAGAGATCAAGTCACTCCTCTGCCTAAAATTTTTCAAGGGTTTCCCGCCTCCTGCTTGGCATAAGATGAAGTCCTTACCAAGAGCAGCAAAGTAGACCTGGCCTCTGATTCACTCCCATCTTCCGCTCTAGTCCCCTTCATTCCCAGCTGTCTGCTGCCCTTGGGACACACCCGGCAGGCCATTTCTCATGCTTCACTCCTTCAAGTCTTGCTCACATGCCACCTGCTCAGTGGGACTTTCCCTCGTACTGTATTGAGAACACAATACCCATCTCTCTGAACTCCAGTTTTCTTTCCACAGTCATCTCCTAAGATAATAACTGTTTTTAAATGTGCCCTGCCTATTGTCTCAACTCCTTCTACTGGAATAAAAACTTAGGGCAGGGGTTTGTATCCACTGCACCCCCTGCTGTATCTCTATACCCGACACCTGCTGTAAGGTATCAGGTGTCTGACACGTGGCAAGAACTTCATGAACAGCAGTTACTGGTTCTTGAGGTTGTAGGAACACAGTGAGATGGTCAGCTCTGGAATTTGTGTGGGCATGTGCTGGGTCACACCAGGGCCTGAAAGCCACTGCTCTATTGTTGGCCCCCATGGTGACTCACATGTGGGCCGTGGACACGCCCGTTTCTGCATCTTTAAACAAGCACACTAACATCTCCCCGCCAGGGGAGAGAGAAGCTAAGAGAACTTCTGCTAGTCACCCACTTTGCCATTGAAGATGAAGATCCACAGAATGATTGAAAACATTTGGTGAGATTAAAAACAAGGAAAATCACGGTTTCTCACATGTGATGACTTCTCTGCACCTTTGGGGTGGCTTGCTCACGTACCCCGAAGAGGGTTTCAGCCACAACCTTTCTCCTTCACATGAAAGTCTAGTGACAACAAGGAAAAACCCAGTCAGACTTTCCTGGAGGATCAGGCTTGCCATTTGGGGCAGTCATTCTTTTCATCAGAGCAGAAAAATAAGGGGAAGGAGACATAGCTGGTCCCCTATTCATTAACTGGGTAGAATTGCTGCAACAAGAAGGTTAATAATTATACAAGTAATTAACACTTTCTTGATTTTCATACTCTAATCCTACAGTCACAGGATTTCAACTTTGGTCCCAGAGTCCGAGGGACGATGAGAGTAGAATAGCAATGAGTGGCCTTGGCTTTTTGGGAGTGGGGGCTGCGCAGCCAGGCGGCGGCTGGGATGCTAACCTCTCCCTCTGGGGCCCAGCCACAGCAGGTGAACAGGACTCCAGGTTTTCTCTTTAGCAGCAGGGCACCAAGCAGGTATTTGACACCCTGATCTACCGCAAGCCTCCTCCCATCCGTCGCGCCTGAACGCAGTATATTTGGTGTCACTGTTTATTAAAGATAACTAATGCTGTAAGTCTTTATTTACTTCTGTTTATTGCTATTTTAGCAAGACTCACTCGAGAGTGGCAGTGCTTCTGGTCCACTCGGGTTCTTTAATCACCGTTAGTAGGTAAAATCATCTGTGACAACTAATCCAAAAAGCAGATTATATTTATTTTGGCTACAGTGGCTTGCAATTCGTTAAAATCAACAAAGCCTTTTCATTAGCCCCCTGCTGATGTCCTAAAAACAGACATTTCAAGGGTCTCAAAGCACCGAGCTACACAGAGGCAGCCAAGCTAATTCTGACAGATTCTCAGTGCCATTCTTAACACAAAATCTTATTAAACTAACAAACAAGAAACAGAGCCCCTCTGCTTTCATACAAAGGCTTAATTAACATGCCTAAACTCCAAAATCAAAATCATAGCCGCAAAGCTTCCTGAATGTCGAAGCAAAACAAATACAGAGACTGTGTCATTAGTTAAGCACGATTTACCAAAAACTGGGAGTTGAAAAAAAAAAAAAACAACATAATGTGGGAAAGGATTAGAAATCAGAACCGTGCCGCCTATTTCTAAACAGTTCTGCATGGGCATTCCGGCCTTCCAAAGCTGGGATTGTGATTAACGGGGCTGTTGATGGAGGTAAAAAATATACTGAGCAGAGGCTCAAGGTCTCATTCCTGGGGCTGCCAGGGATTAGGAACAGTGGCAGCATGGAAGGACAACGTCACCCCATCCTCGTCCTACATCTCTTCCCTTTCCTACCCTCTCTCCTGCATTTTCCAGGCATACTGGCTACCACCTGTCTGCCCATCCAGAGAAGAAGAGCCTCTTGAACAGTGAATTGGATTCTAGGGCTCAAGTGTCAAAAATGGGGGCGTTCCAGGCAAGAGGCTCACAGCGGTGACTCAGCCATCACAGAGCCACCAGGCAGCAGCCATAATTAATGAATGTATCAAAAGGTCTACTCAAGGAGCAAAGAAGGTAGATGATGATTTATGTTTACCCAAGGGGAATATGATTTAGCTTTGCAAGAGCTTTCAGAATGAGAAAGCCCAGAAATAATTTAGATATGGTACGGTTGCTCTCCAAGTTTGAAGATCAAATTCAAGGAATGGGGGGAGCAGATCCAGATCCAAAGGTTGGACGGGCACATGCAGAAGTGACTGTGCTCTCTCTCCCTCATTTTTGTTCCATAGATCTGATTACAAAGCCACTGTGATTGGTGTATCTCCCTGGCTGCTGCCCTGCTGAATGGCTTGTTCGCCCCCCAGCAGAATCTTGAACCTTGTCAAGGATGATTATCAGCTGAGTCCTCATGCACGTCTCCTCATCCGGACATGTGGATTTCCACTGGGGGGAAGGGGAAGCCCAAAGCAGCCCTCGAGAGCAATAGCTCCCCTGGTCCTTCAATTTACCAGGGATGAATGCATCAGGTTGCCTCCAGACAGAAAAGTCCACCAGGGCCTCTTCAGCTTTCTCTAGTTCATTCCTTGAGCACAGTAGCTCTCTGTTAGAGCAGAGAATAAAATCCAGCCCAGAAGGAGAATCCCACATACAAGCTGTTCTCCCATCAGACTTCTGTCCATAGGGAAAAGGGATCCACGCCTGATATATAAGTTATCATTTGGGCTCTCTGTAATTAAAACTATTGCTGCCATGGCAACCCAAAGTGTGTTGAAATATACACAAGGCTAATGTCATGGCCGTTTATGTTGATAAAGTTGGCGGCCCCAGCTTGGGTTTGTTTTTGGCAGGGTGCAACTGTGGCTAGGGCAAACAGCAGAGGAGTTCTGGGAGAGGTGAGAAAATCTAAAACTCGATCGTGTACCCAAGATACTGTTTTCACTTGTTCCTCAAGTCCCCAGCCTGCTGTCTTTATTAGACAATGAAAGTGCACCTCATGTCTATTTACACCCAACAGCTTTCCCAGCATACCCCAAAGCTTCTTGATTTTCTTCTTGATCATCTCCCATCTTCTAGGGGATTAGGCTGAATATTTCCAGATCATCGCAACAGGTCACTTTTGGGGGACCACCTTATCTGGGGACAGAGACCACATATAGCTCTCACTCAGGGAAACAAAGAAGTCACTTGGAAGTATCTGTGACTTAACAGGATGGCAAAACAGTCTTTATCATTGTTGTATGAAACATGTTGAGACAAGCAAGACAGCCTCAGTGGCCTGAGGAATACTTCAGCTTTCTACCTACTCAGGTTATTCTCACATAGAAGAGAACATACCCTTCAATTTTGTTTTGGGTTTTGTTGTTGTTGTTTTTTTATCCTCAAATAGGATCCCTCTTTTCCAGGTTCATTCCAAGTAGACCTGCTGTGTATGTCTGTGATCTCCTCGGGACAATATTAAGCTGAGCCAAGCAAGAAGAAAAGGCTACGGAAACAACCTCAACCCCCCCCC